>SJYO01052794.1:4761708-5171884 GCA_006410555.1 Capra ibex
TTTTTTTTTTTTTCACCCAAAGACGATTACTTAACTCGTCTGTAAATTATAAAATATATGGAAAACTCGACACATTGAATTATAAACCTATGAATTGTTAAACAAAATAATACATTAACTATTTTACCACTACACATAATTGCAATCGAGTTGGTATATAAATATGACAGACCCCTGTTCACCAATATCAAGACACCCTCTTTATTAAACAGTCACAAGTGGTCGAACATTTTTAGATCACGTTCTCGAATTTGTAATTTATTTACTACTATACGTAAATAACAGTTTTTTTTTTTTTTTCTTTCCAGTAGTAATTTTTCAGATATTCATTATTTACAACTTCTCCCATATTTCTTTTCCCTTAGAAGAATGTGACAACCACCCTTACATTGAACAACGTCGGTGATACCTCTTGTCATACCTTCAAGGAGTTTTCTAATTTTCATTCTCAACGGTATACTGGGTCGTTAAGGTGAGGATCCGTATATGGACCTGTTTTGACGTTAAGCTTTTCTACGTACATGAGGACACAAGTATCCTCGTGTCAAGTGTTATCGATTCTGTACCTTCGTTCGATTCACAGATAGTTGTCCACTTACTTATTTCTTTTACACCATGTATCTACGATACCTTATAATCGGTATCTTCCTCACTTTATTATGGTGAACGTCGTTGTATCTACATGGATCTCTATTAATATGATCGGTTTCCTTCGGTCTTTCTCTTTCTATCTATGGTATATTAGAGTAAATGTACGCCTTTAGATTTGATGTTGTGTGACTTAGATAGACGTTTTGTCTTTGTCTGAGTGTCCGTATCTCTTGTCCCCCGTCACCCCACCCTCTCCCTCCCAGACTCTCAAACCCTAAGCGTCCACGTTGGAACAAACATATCTTACCCATTTATCGTTCCCGGGCATATCATGTCCCTCGATATAAGTTATCCGACACTATTCGGTATTACCTTTCCTTATCCATCTATCTGTCTATCTATCTATCAATCGACTCAGTGAACCGACACGACGTCTTTAATTATGTCAGAACATTTAGTTGATATGAAACTATTTTAAAATTTTTATTTCCGTTACCAGAAAAGTAACGACATTTAGAGATAGGTCTTTTGAACTTCGATCTCTAAGTTCCTAGGGTCGGACACCTCTCTTTTTATTGGCTCCTGCGACCTTTTGTGAACCGGTCCAATAGTAAACACTAAAAACGTCCCAAAGGACTGTATTTCGCACTCACATCTCCGTGTCCTGTCCGACGACCTCCCTGACCGGGGGAGAGTGAAGTGGGGGATGGTCGTACGGACAGGTCGTGAGGACTAGTGGTGGACTTTGTAAAGTGGACACACCTTGCTACGACTCTATTGAAGGTCTCGTTAATGAGGATAGTTTACTACACCGACTTTGTACCAGAAAATTTTTCCTTACACTAGCCTGAGGTAAACGGATATCAGTAAGTGCTGTGACTGAGTAGGTTGAAAATAATCTTGATCTCCTACCAGTGGTACCAAAAGACGGACCCTCAAATACTGGTTCAGGGGGGTGGGGCTGAGGCCTCGTTTTCGTTGTACTCGATACCTCCTACACAGACGTAGGCACACACATAGACACTCATACACGAACTAGCTCCCCAGTCCTTCTGTCTAGGGTGTGATCCCACCCGTCTAATAGAGGAGGTTGAAGAAGGAAGATCCAGACTCGAGACAACATAGATCTTCCGTTAATCGATTCGTAGTTTAGAACTTCACTATTCTGGAACCAATACTTATTAGTACGATTTTGCCACTATATTATATGTAGTCGATTCTTTACTTAGTCTAACAGAACAAGGAAACTAGTAAGTAAAGTGTTCGTAAAAAATATATAGATGTACACGACCCGTGACCCAATCCACGACCCAGAGATCACCAATGACTCTATCCTAGGAGCGAAAGTATCTCAAAGTTCAGTTCGACTCCTTCTCTTACTTATATACTCGTTCTTGTATCGTCTGCCACTACTCACTACACTTCTTTTGTTTCGACCCACCCACAGTCTCCCCACCCTCTCCCAACATCCCCTCCCGAGTCCCTTCGGGGGAGACACCTTCACTGAGTCGATTTCGGACTTCCTCCTCTTACTTAGTCGCACCCCTAAAGACCCTCTACTCAATGTCCCTCTGTGACGATAAATGATCACACTGGGACCCTTTAAAGAATCGGAGTGATCCTGAGTCACATGAGGGAGTACTTTACCCTATTAGTCTCCGGTAACAGTACTGACTTGTGGAATTAGGTATTCTTCGTGTCACCCACCCCGGCTTGGTACTCTTTGATTACTGTGAACAAGACTGGATGTCTTGTCGTTAAAAATGGGGAGTGGACATAGAGACAAATTATTTACTGTTGACAATGATGAGTACTAAGGACAAATAACTCGTGAATAATATACCATCCGTGGTAGGTCAGATGAAAAAGACCCGTACTAGAGATTGGAGATGTAAAATTACTTCTTGGGTAAGTCAAATCAAGTCAAGTCAAGTCAGGGAGTCAGGACAGGCTGAGAAACGCTGGGGTACTTAGCGTCGTACGTCCGGAGGGACAGGTCGTGGTTGAGGTCCTCAAGTAAGTTTGAGTACAGGTAGTTCAGTCACTACGGTAGGTCGGTAGAGTAGGACCCAGTAGGGGAAGAGGAGGACGGGAGTTAGGGAGGGTCGTAGTCCCAGAAAAGGTTACTCAGTTGAGAAGCGTACTCCACCGGTTTCATGACCTCAAAGTCGAAGTCGTAGTCAGGAAGGTTTCTTGTGGGTCCCGACTAGAGGAAATCCTACCTGACCAACTTGTAGAAACGTCAGGTCCCCTGAGAGTTCTCAGAAGAAGTTGTGGTGTCAAGTTTACGTAGTTAAGAAGCCACGAGTCGAAAGAAGTGTCAGGTTGAGAGTGTAGGTATGTACTGGTGACCTTTTTGGTATCGGAACTGATCTATCTGGAAACAACCGTTTCATTATAGAGACGAGAACTTATATGATAGATCCAACCAGTATTGAAAGGAAGGTTCCTCATTCACAGAAAATTAAAGTACCGACGTTAGTGGTAGACGTCACTAAAACCTCGGGGTTTTTTATTTCAGACTGTGACAAAGGTGACAAAGGGGTAGATAAAGGGTACTTCACTACCCTGGCCTACGGTACTAGAAGTAAAAGACTTACAACTCGAACTTCGGTTGAAAAAGTGAGAGGAGAAAGTGAAAGTAGCTCTCCGAAAACGCAAGAAGAAATGAAAGATGGCATTCCCACCACAGTAGACGTATAGACTCCAATAACTATAAAGAGGGCCGTTAGAACTAAGGTCGAACACGAAGAAGGTCGGGTCGCAAAGAGTACTACATGAGACGTATCTTCAATTTGTTCATCCCACTGTTATATGTCGGAACTACATGAGGAAAAGGATAAACCTTGGTCAGACAACAAGGTACAGGTCAAGATTGGCAATGAAGGACTGGACGTATATCCAAAGAGTTCTCCGTCCAATCCACCAGACCATAAGGGTAGAGAACTTCTTAAAAGGTGTCAAAGAACATTAGGTGTATCAGTTTCCGAAACCGTATCAGTTATTTCGTCTTTATCTACAAAAAGACCTTGAGAAAACGAAAAAGGTAGTAGGTTACCTACAACCGTTAAACTAAAGACCAAGAAGACGGAAAAGATTTTGGTCGAACTTGTAGACCTTCAAGTACCAAGTTCATAAAAACTTCCGACCGAACCTTTTAAAACTCATAATGAAATGATCGCACACTCTACTCACGTTAACGCACCATCAAACCGTAACTGAAAGAAACCCTAACCTTACTTTTAACTGGAAAAGGTCAGGACACCGGTGACGACTCAAAAGGTTTAAACGACCGTATAACTCCCGTCGTGAAACTGTCGTAGTAGAAAGTCCTAAACTTTCTCGACGTGACCTTAAGGTAGTGGAGGTGATCGAAACAAATATCACTGCAACAGATTCCAGGTGAACTGAAGTGTAAGGTCCTACAGACCGAGATCCACTCACTAGTGTGGTAGTACTAATAGACCCAACACTTCGAGAAAAAACATGTCAAGAAGACACATAAGAATAGTGGAGAAGAATTATAGAAGACGAAGACAATCCAGGTATGGTAAAGACAGGAAATAACTCGGGTAGAAACGTACTTTATAAGGGAACCATAGAGATTAAAGGAACTTCTCTAGAGATCAGAAACGGTAAGACAACAAAAGGACAAAAAACGTAACTAGCGACTCCTTCCGAAACAATAGAAAGGAACCATAAGAAACCTTGAGACGTAAGTCTACGAATATAGAAAGGAAAGGAGGAAACGAAAAGAGAAGAGAAGAAAAGTGTCGATAAACGTTCCGGAGGGGTCTGTCGGTAAAACGAAAAAACATAAAAAAAAGGTACCCCTACCAGAACTAGGGACAGAGGACATGTTACAGTGCTTGGAGGCAGGTATCAAGTAGTCCGTGAGATAGATAGTCTAGATCAGGGAATTTAGATAAAGAGTGAAGGTGACATATTAGTATAATACTCGACGTAAAAGATTTTCTTCCTTAGTTCCGAGATTCACCACTTCATGGAACGGGTCCGGGTGTGTCGGTCATGGACCCTGAAAGACTGGGGTTTAGTTACGTCGAAGTGGGGTGTGGGTGTCGGAAGTCCTAGGGTCATGTCGGTTAGACGGGACTTCTATGCGTGAACTCTAAACAACTCTTTTACCTTTAACCCGGAAAAAAGATAAAGACGCTACTGGGTCCCAGTAGGATTTAGGATTTCCGTAGGGATGTGTAGGGTATTTATTAAAGGTTCTTCTGTAAATTTTTCCAATTCCTTCCTGAAGGGACCACCAGGTCACCAATTCTGAGATGCGAATATTACGTCCCCGACACCCAAGTTAAGGACCCACCCCTTGATTCTAGGATGTACGACACGTCACGTCGGATTTTATTTTACATTTTTTTATTTATTGATTTTTTTTACTTGTACCCTATCATAGAAATTTTTTATTTATTTTTATTTGTTTTTTCGATTCCTCGCAGGACGTTCACTGTGACAGTATAGACTCGACCCTAAACAACCTTCCACTTCTCGTACGTACAAATCAGACGGTCTGAGGAGACAGGCACCCTAAGAGGTCCGTTCTTATGACCTCACCCAACAGTAAAGGAAGTTGTCCCCTAGAAGGACTGGGTCCCTGACTTAGACTTAGACACAGAAGACATTACGTCCACCTAAGCAATGGACGACTAAGTAGCCCCTTTGGGACCTCCCGGTTCTGTCTTTTGGGATTTGTTCGGAATTGTACCTTATGGGGACTGACCCCTCGAAATTTGTTTGACTACGGACCTAGGGTGGGACCCTTAGACCCAAACTAATCCCGGCCCTATCTATAAAAAAGGTTCAAGGGGTCTACTATAATAGTACTTCGATCCAAACTCTTGCTACACATTTGTTATACATTGGTCGTTCGTAGACCGGTCACGTCGTCCCGCAGTCCCGTGCCGTCGACGAACCCTGTACCCCCCAATGAGAGAAATTATGTGTTCTGTGGATCACGTTTCGGTCCGTCATAGTCCTGGTAGTGAGGTCTTACTGCCAACGATAGAAGAAGAGACTTGAGATGGGATTCTCTTTCCATCGTTCCCCCTTTGGTCGTATAGGGGGAGCCAATTCTCGTTCTTGTGACTGACGCTTGTGGACCTAGGGACGAGACGAGGAATGAACGACACACTGGTACTCGTCCAATGGTTTGGAGAGACTGAAGTTAAAAGAATACACATTTTACACTTATAACTTCGGAATGGGTTCTCTATTTATATATACATACACACACACATATATATATGTATATATATATATACTTTACCGCCTCTTCCGTTACCGTGGGGTGAGGTCATGAGAACGGCCCTCCTCGGACTATCCGACATCAGGTACCCCAACGATTCTCAGTCTGTGCTGACTCACTGAAGTGAAAGTGAAAAGTGAAAGTACGTAACCTCTTCCTTTACCGTTGGGTGAGGTCACAAGAACGGACCTCTTAGGGTCCCTGCCCCCTTGGACCACCCGACGACAGATACCCCAGCGTGTCTCAACCTGTACTGACTTCGCTGAATCGTAATCGTATACTTTACCGTTGGGTGAGGTTATAAGAACGGAACTTCTAAAGCACCTGTCTCCTCAGACCGTCCGATGTCAGGTACCCCAGAGTTTCTCAGCCTATGTTGACTTACCGATTCGTGTGTATGTGTGGATGTGTAGTGTTATAGATTGTCAAGCACTTCAGACAAGAAATCACTGGATTAATCCACTCAACAGTTATGACAGAAACCAAGGGTCTAATCTTGTCCACTTAGTTCAGAAGATTTTAGAGGTGAAACAGTTGTGTGAACACTTTCATTATTTCGTACAAAACGCCACAGATATATGGATAAATTCCCTGAAAGGAGTTTTCTATCATTGGACTCTTCTTTCCTTGTAATAAATTCTACGTCCAAAGGTTAAAGGCACGTTACCATTCAAACTTAGCGGGTTAGTCTTTTTAAGAGACTGTTTATATATAAACAGACATATATTTGTTCATAAATTATAATATCAATAGTATGTATTCATAAAAATAAATAATATATAAAATACCATATTTATATTTAGTATATAAATATATAATATTTGTATAATATTATTTATATGTATATAAACCGTTATACGGACGAACTACAGATCATTCGTAAGTTTATGACTACAATAAAAATTTTCTGTCTGTCGTCATTAATACTTCATAGGTGGGCGGATCAACGACACTACCCATGAAAGGACACAATAAAGGGAAATAGGAGTGGTGGCAGGCCTTCGACTATCAGTAGAAGTAAAATGTGTACTCCTTTGACTCCGAGTCCAACCAATTGATTGACAGTCCTAGTGTGTGTGTCCTTTACCACCTCGACCTTTATCCTGAGTCCGCACTGAAAGACGAGGTGGTGACTCTGAGAGTTTCTGAGCCGAAGTTTACACTGTTCCCTTTAATGAGGGACTCGGGTTGGTCCACCCAATTGACAAGTCGGAGTAGAGGGAGACGTCTGCCCCGAGACGGCCGTCCAATTCTCGTAAAGGTAACGGAACGACCTGGGGCAAAGACTACAAAGACTTCCAAAGGTTGTTACTTCCATTTCGGTCTCCTGTAGGGAGTAATTTTGAGGGAGAGGACACAAGGTCCTACCGAGTAGACGGTCTTGGACTAAATCCGTGTCTTAGGACCACTCACTTCCCCATTTCAAGTCTTTGTACCCGTTCAAGATTCTAGGTACACGGAGTCAACCCTCTCGGAAGTTATACGAAAAAATAAGAAGTGAGTTTATTCGAGAATTAATCTCTAAGACTAAGTCATGGATACCTACCCCGGTCTTGAGACAAAAATTTGTCCGTGGGGACCGCTACATCACAGGTACCCGAAATGACACCCTCACTCGTCACCCCTCCCTCAGTGTCCTTTACGAACCACGGTATAAATTTTGGAGTTGAAACAAGAGACACTAGGGTCCCCGAGTCGTTAACGACCCGGTCATCAGAGGTCTCTGTACACTCAACCCTCGGTCAGGGAACCCCTCGTCGGTTTTCTCGACCACAGGATTGGGAAACTAAGAGTCACTGTTCAACCGTTAATCTCTAGGGGTGGACCGACGTACCGAAGGGACCACCTCGTCTTCCATTTCGTAGACGGACGTCACGTCCTCTGGGTCCAAGCTAGGGACCCAACTCTTCTAGGGGACCTCTTCCTTTACCGTTGGGTGAGGTCATGAGGACGGACCTTTTCGGGTACCTACCTCCTCTGACCATCCGATGTCAGGTACCCCAGCGATTCTCAGCCTGTACTGACTCACTGAAGTTAAGTGGACCAACATGTCTACAGTCTCAATCCGGTATTTCTTCCGACTTACGACTTCTTAATTACGAAAGTTTGACACCACGACCTCTTCTGATAACTCTCAGAGGATCTGACGTTCCTCTAGTTTGGTTAGTTAGGATTTCCTTTAGTTGGGACTTACAAGTAACCTACCTGACCATGAACTTCGACTTCGAGGTTCTGAAACCGGTGGACTACACTTCTCGGTAGAGTAACCTTTTCTGGGACTACGACCTTTTCTAACTTCCGTTTTCCTCTTCTCCCACCGCCTCCTACTCTACCAATCTTTCGCAGTGGTTGAGTTACCTGTACTTAAACTCGTTTGAGACCCTCTATCCCCTTCTGTCCTCTAGGACCGTACGACGTCAAGTACCCCAGTGTTTCTCAGTCTGTACTGAATCACTGACTGTTGGTATTATTGTTGGGCCAACATACCACAACTCGATCCCCACTCTAATACAGAGTCTAAAAGGATGGGTAAAACTTCTTAAAAGAGTCAATGGGGTGAATGTCCTCAGAGAGATCATCAAAGACCTAAAGAGGTCTCCCTCGACTAGACACGGTATCGGGGGTTTTGTTTTTTGTCATCCGTGTTTCCGACTTAAGTGTGGACCGGGGATACTCAACGAGTCACTGTCAATCAGGGGTCCAAGACAGACCCCTCTCTCTGTTATGTATTTGAAACCCGGTTCACCGTAAAGAATGGACCAACACTCGCGTAGAACAGACGTAGCAACATAGAGTAGATCTCCATCCGTGACGAGTTTTTGGAGTAAAGTCCACTGAGACGGTTACGTAGGTAAAAGGAAAGGGACATCCTGCAAACCTTACCGGTCTACCCGTCTCTACCCCTAAGGTATAGTCAAGGCCAAATACTTACAGCTGTCCCGACAAATAAGGGACCCTGGTAAAATGTATACCGAGAATATCAGAGTAGTAGTGGTAGTTTCACAAAAGGCCCCCCAAGATGACTTGTCTCAGGAAACGTGTAGGTTTATGTACGTGACACCCGGTCCCTCCAGATGCGTCTCGTCAATATGCAAGGTCGGTGTTCAAGAAGAAGGGGAAGGAACCTGTACGGTGTGAGGTAAAAAGATCTTCCCGAAACGTGTCCGAGAAGAGATACAGGTTTACCGGACGAAGTGGAAGAAGTAGATCAATTGAGGGCGAGTCAGAAGTACATTAGTGTCAACTGAAAGGACTGGAGGATCGGATCTAGTACAACGAAACGACACTGGATAGACTATTGGTGTAAGAAAGGAAGTCTTCGAAATGGAGTGAAACGTTCACCTCCAGTCAATCACTCTGATAAACCCAGAAAAGGTAATCTGGTCCTTGAGAAGAGTAAGTAGTATTTCCAAGGGTTCGGAATACACTACAAACTGAGTTTCTATAAGTTATTTGTAGTTACTTTTCTTCCTTCTTTCCTTCCTTCTTTACTTTCCCCCTCCCCTTTTACCTCCCTCCTGTCCTTCCTCCTCTTCCCTCCCCAATCCAAGTACTACTTTTCTCTTTGGGAATCTTGAACCTTCGTTCCAGGAGAGAGAAGGAGACACTAGTCTTTAGCATGAAGTCCACAAACACAGGACTCTAACAACTGGGACTTTTTTGAGTTTTACTCAGAATAGTAAGTAATAGAACCGACCAGTCTGACCGTAAGTTTTTAACCCATAGTCTACTTCTCTCCTGTCCAAATAGTAACTAGCTTATAGAAGACACTCGACACAAACGCTAGTCCGTCAAACGGGTACCCTACAAGACTGGGAGACGGTCGCCACACCGGTCGGACGAGAACGTCGTGATGGTACGACGACGACGAATCTACGAATCAGTACAGGTTGAGAAACGTTGGGGTGTCTGACATCGTGCGATCCGAGGAGACAGGTACCCTAAAGGGTTCGTTCTTGTGACCTCACCCAACGGTAAAGTAAGAGGTCCTTAGAAGGACTGGGTCCCTAGCTTGGGTACAGAGGACGTGACCGTCCGTCTAAGAAATAGAGACTCGGCGGACCCTTCGGGTCGTCGTGGATGGTATGACACGTCATCAACAGACGAACAGTCACAAGGGTCGATCTGAAGTCCGTGAGTCTCGTACTCCTGGAAACAGCTCTCCCAAGGTGTAATTTGTAACAATACACCATTTCCTTACCTCTGGTCTACCGAGACAGGTGCTAGGACGTCCCTTTGTGTAAGCTTTTGTGTCGTTGTTAGTCTCACTTTCTCAGGTCTGTTTCTCGAGTCTTAACAAACCATTTATTTCCTTATCACGAGGGACACTCGCGGGTGATACTTTTTCGACTCTCAACTTCTCAACGTCCAAAACAGACAAACGGACAAATAGAAAAGAAGAAAGAAAGGAAAAGAAAAATGATCGTGTCCTCTTTACTTGTCTCGTCTCTTCCGACCATTAAGTCAATTCGACGGTGAGTGTCTCACTCCTTGGTCTCCTTTTTTGTCTCGGTGTGCAATCTAACTTGCGGATAGCGTACGGGCTCATAACCCGACCCGTCTGTCGTGTCCCGCCACTTATCCCATAACCAAGACGTCAGTCCTACTAGACCCGAGTTCGAGACCGAGGTGTTCAAGAATCGAGACACTAGGACCCGTGGTGACGGGGTATGGAACCAAAAGAGTCTTTTCTTCACTTTTTTATACGGATGATATAACTCAACAACATTTTTAATTATTAACTGTTTCTACGTTGCTCGTTTTTCTTTGTCTACTTTTGTCTACCGTTTACCTTTTACGGAACGTATGACGTCTAACCCACGAAACCCCCTCAGAAAGACTCTTCTCCTGTAAATGGAACACTAGATCTCTCACTTATTCTGTCACCTCCTTCGTCCTCTCCTTAGAATCTGATAAGTCACGGTCAACACCTCCCAGGTTACGTATTGCTTCCGGTCTCATAAGTCTCTGGACTACCTACCTGTCGTACAGACCTCATGTCTCTTCTTTTCTCCATATATCCCTGAAGGAACGATCAAGTCACCGATTTCGAGGCTCGAGGGTCACGCCCCCGGACCCAAGTTAGGGACCGGTCTCTTGATCTAAGGTATGCGTGTTGATTTCTAGAGTACACGGTGTTCCTTCTAGTTTCTAGAGTGCACGGTGTTGATTCTGGGTCGTGTCGGTTTATTTATAAAAACTTTTTTCTTTTCACCATAGGTTAAGTCCGTCTCCAACTTAGGGTAACACGGAATTTCCAGTAACTACCTCCACCCGACTAAGGTTCCCTACTCGTCCTTTATCTAACTCCTACTTCCGTTCCCACCATCGTCTCTCTGGCGACGACGACGCCACCACCTCCATCTTTACCTCTCTCCACCTGCCTCCCTTCCTCCGTCCCACCCTACCCACGCACCCCACCCCCGACTCCCTTGGTCCAGTCTCTTCCCGAGAGACGAAAGACGAAACCCGAACTGCCCGCCACGGTGGTGGGAGACACCACCCCTCCCGGCGTCCTACTTACTGTGTGAAATCCTGCTCTACTTCTAAAATCAAAACCCTCACAATTCAGATCTAATGTCAATCTGTAGGTTTACCTTTACAGTTCATCCGTTTTTTGTTTTTTTTTTTTTTCTTTATGTTCAGACTTCGAGAGTTCCCTCTAGGTCTGGTCTTTATGCTTAAACTCCCAACAGTCGGATGTCGGACACGACTTACAGTACTCTGACTGGTCTCCATACCTTTTGTCCCTCTTTCTTATGGGACTCCTTTCCTCTAACTCGAAGTACCCGAGACATTAATGTGTGTGTGTGTGTATGTGTGTATGCACACACGTGCGTGTGTGTGTGTGTGGGGGGTACCTGCTACTTGACCCGTGTTTCGATAAACTTAAGACGGAGACGGGAAATGTTAGAAACTTTAAAATACGTTCAATGGGGGTGGAGAGAATTGGGGTAAAGGGAATAGGCGTTTTATCCTCCTACAATACTCGTAATCTTTACTATACACGATTATGGGACCCATACAGTATTTCCGTGTGTTTACTATTTTTCGAACCCCCGACCAAGAAGAGACTATGGGAGGGGGTGGTTGAAGGGTCGAAGACAGGGGTTGAGACGTTGAGGAACTAAGTACGGTATACGCAAGGATTAGAGGAAGGTTTGGGGGTCGTCGTTTTCCGTCTAGTGACTATTGAGAGACACCCCAAAGAAACTAAAGGCTATAAGGAGGTGAAAGGACGGAGACTCATTATCGACCGAGTAGACTTGTTAGAGGTTTGAAGAGTTCACCTTTTTTTTTATCTGATAAGTCCTACTAGGTGAAAGATTCGACGTACGATTATTCACCGTAAGAATAACAATAATACAAACGAAAGTTTAGTCACTCTTTAGAATAATCGGTCCCATCTACCCCTTGTTATAATGGGTCACCACACCTCTTTTACTTTCAATAAGAATCTTTTGGAAAGAAACCTAATCTGGGGCTACAAGTGACCCATCAGTTACTACAGTCATCTATTAGACCTCCACTACAGTCGCCCACAACCCCGTCCCGACGTCCTCTGCCTCCTCTTACTTACCTCTTACCGCACAGACACGTCGCATTACAACCGGTGCGGAGGAGGAGTGGAGGTTGTAGGGAGTTGGAAATTGGTTGTAGGAAGGTGATACTCTGAACGTGGTCCGTGAAGAATTTTGACGTGTACTCCGGTTTCCCTCCCACTATTTCTGGAGTCCGAGACCTGGGTGTATCTAATCCGAGTTGAAACAAACAAACAAACAAAAAAGGTAACGGGTACACTGGAACTCGTTCTATGATTACTGAAACCCACAGGTCCATGAGTAGACGTCGGACCCTTTTTGTTATGGTGGACGGAGTCTCAACCCAACACTCCTAATTTACCCTGTTAACACATTTTTTAATTCCGGTAATCACCATTACACCAATATTGAGGTATTTACAGGTAAAAATGGTAGGAATAAATCACTAGGAGAATAAAAAATTCCGTCTACGATTATAATGGAGAAAGGTAGAACGGGAGAAGAGGGTTGCATGAGTTTGACTTCGAGTTTGTCCAATCTCCGTAACGTCGTGATAAATGGTATCGGTCCTGTGTCTTCGTTGGATCTTCAGGTAACTGTCTCTTTACCTATTTCTTCGACACCACGTATGTATGTTGCCTTATAATGAGCCGGTACTGTTTCTTACTTACACTCAGTCAACGTCACTCCACCTACTTGGATCTCGGCAATGTGTCTCATTCAGTCTTTCTCTTTTTTCTTATGGTGGACAATTGTATGTATATACCTTAGATCTTTTTACCATGACTAGTTGGATAAACTTCCCTTTCCTACCTCCGTGTCTGAGGTAGTGAATGTCCCTTGCCTGAACACTTGAGTCATCCCCTTCCTCTCCGTCCTGCCTAACTCCCGCACCGTAACCGTATATCTGTGACGGTACACATTTGGTCTACCGACCACCCTTCGACGGCGTTTTGTGTCTCTCGAGTCGGACCGCGAGACACTACTGGCTCTGTCCGTACCCCCCGTCGCCCTCCCTGTGAGTTCTTCTTCCCCTGTACATATTGACACCGACTAAGGACAACAACATAACGTCTTTGGTTGAATTGTGACACTTCGTTAATAGGAGGTTGACTTTTTTTTTTACTCCAACCTCCGACCGAGACCTCTAGGTTTCTCTGTACACAGACTAGACCCTACACTTAGAATCAGAGGGGACAAACGCTCCGACCGTAACGACAAAGACGTGGGTATTGGACCTTATACACTACCTTTTGATCACTGGTCTGGAGGTCCCTCTGAACCCTGACTGACTTCCTTTCGTAGGACCCCACCGGCACCCATTCTCCCTACTTTCTTGGACTAGTGGGACTTCCGTACGGACGACACAAGTCGTCGCGTGTAAGTGTGCAAGGATTTTACGACTGACTTGAGGATTCTCACGGTTCTTGACCCGGTCTTCGACTTTACTCATTCTCCTCTGAGTTCTCAGACGGAAGTACCTCGACTGTCGAATCCCCACCCCCTGACTGCATTACGTCTATCTATTAACGGTTCATACTTATTTACGTTTCAACGTTAACTATAGTGAAGATGTGACTCCTTCATCTCTCAGGGATTGTGTGTGTGTGTGTGTGTTTGCGTGTGGGACCCAGGGACTGGATCTGACTTCCGAACCTCCTGTGAGAGGACTTATTAATATTAACAATAATACCTATTATTACTAATCACGAAAATGTCGTAAAGATGTTCGACTCCGGGACTCGAAAGAACAATACAAAATACATAGTCGGAGTCTCGTCGAGATAAGAAATAACGATGATCACACAGACAAAAGAACAACAAGGTACCGATTCAGAACAGGTCGAGAAACGTCGGGGTACCTGCCGTCGTACGGTCCGAAGGGACAGGAAGTGTTAGAGGGTCTCAAACGAGTTTAAGTACAGGTAGTTCAACCACTACGATGACTTGGCAGAGTAACAGACAACGGGGGAAGAGGAGAACGGGAGGTAGAAAGGGTCGTAGTCCCAGAAAAGGTAAAATCTCTACTCCTTGACTCTAAGTCGTCCCAACTAACCAAACGGGTTCCAGTGTGTCGGTGTTTACGTCTCGACATGGTCCGTCGACCGAGTCTCAGTCACGAGAATAGGTACGACTCCAGACTTCCAACACAACCAAAATTGACCTGTCTCCCTTCTCCGTCTCCTACCGGGTGGGTCCTAGGGAAAAGGTGATCCTCCTGTCTCCCACGAGTCCTGACTTTCGTCGACTCACCTGTATCTCGAGCCCCTCGACCCACGCGTTGGTCTCTCTTTCCACATCCACCTGGTCCTTGCCGGAGATCGGGTGTCCTCTCCGAAACTAAGAATGGTCTTCTCGGTACCATAGGTGCCTCGTCAAAATTTTCCCCCCTCCAGTGTACTAGACGTAAATGATTTTCAAGTGAGCCCGACAAAGTACTTCGTGTCCAATAGCAACAAGTCAGCGCTTCAGCCCAGACTGAACCGCTGGGGTACCTGACGTCGTACGGTCCGAAGGTGTCCAACTTTCCGTCGTTTTCTTCATCATCCCTCTGCCTACGACTCTCTTAAGGTAGTACGACTCTACTCCACACCTACTCTACTCCACACCTACTCTACTCTACTCTACTACCTCGGACCCGGTCTGTCCCCTACCGTCTCGTCCTCGTTTCGACTACCTAATTTTTTTTTTTAGGAATCCTCCACTTTCCCGACACTGAAACACCAATCCACCACGACACCCACTCTCTCCTCCTCCTAAGTTACACAGGAGCAACCTAGGTCCCGTATCTCTCACCAAGTGGTATGGGCTCTGGTCCAAACTTCCACTTCCTTCTCCCTCTGTAAACCAGTGTCAAACCCGAGGTTTCACTGAGTCGTCCAACATCTGATTGACCCTATTCTAGTTAAGAACGTCGACCCGGGGTCATCGGTGGTAAGGTCTCGTCCTACCTCCACAATGAAGACTCATGTCGTACGTCTCCCCAGGCTCAGTTGACCTTCATGACATACTTAGTCAGTACACTGCGTCGGTGGGGTTGTGAGTCTTATGAGAGTCCAATACGGACGTCCGTTGTGGATCCCTTACCGTAAACGTTGGATGGACAGTATGTTTGTCCTCAACCGTCTGGGGGTGGTACAGCACTACCGTTGGTTCCCTTTGTATATCTCAACAGACTCGCAAACAAAGCACAGCTCGTGTAGCGTGTATCCGGACGTTTAGAGGAGGATTGGAACATTATACTATTGGGACAACTGTTCGTCTGCCGTCGAGTCTACAAATTCACTGAGCAACTTCGGCCACGGAGAACATTCTCTGTCTACTCTGCATTAAACCCAGTCGGACTGAGTTCGTCAATACGAGACGGGTGATATGACAGAACAAAGAGTGCTGTTTTCTACTTCTCGACTATGTTATCCTCCTATGTATCGAAACTTTTATTTTTTTTTGAACCACGTTGAACTATAAATAAAGGACTATGTCTAAGGAGTAGACACTTTACCCCTATTATGATGATGGCTGAAGGATCCCAATAAGATCCTTACTCGTTATGGCACGACCATTTCGTGTCTAGACCCAGACTGTGTATCAGGAAGTCTGTCCATTCTAAAATAATGGTAATAATAATAGAAATAACAATAATGACTTTTCCTTAATTCCGAATAGACTATCGAGTCAACCATTTCTTAGACGGACGTTACACCCTCTGGACCCAAGCTAGGACCCAACCCTTCTAGGGGACCTCTTCCCTTTCCGATGGGTGAGGTCATAAGAACCCGAAGGGACCACCGGGTCGACCATTTCTTAGGCGGACGTTATACCCTCTGGACCCAAGCTAGGACTCAACCCTTCTGTGAGAACTCTTCTCTTACCGATGTGTGAAGTCATACGACCGGACCTCTTAAGGTACCTGACATATCAGTTACCCCAGTGTTTCTCAGCCTGTACTGATTCGTTGAAAGTGAAAGTGAAAAGTGAAAGACCACCAAGTGACCAATTCTTAGACGGACGGTCACGTTCCCTGTACCCAAGTTAGGGACCAGGTCCTTGATTCTAGGGTGTACGACGTCTCGTTAATTCAGACGTACGACGTTGATGACTCAAGTGTACGGGATTTCAGACACGAGACGTTGTTCTCTTCGGTGCTGTTACTCTTCGGGCGCGTTGTGTTGACGTTTCATCAGGGTGAGTAACATTGATCTCTTTCGGACACACGCCGGTACTTCTCAGGTGCGTGGCTTTCTTGCTGGGTCACGTCTGTAACTTATTTATTTAGAATTTCTTTTTTTGGGGTTTGTCTCTCCCTTAACGTGAATCGACTCTACTTAGGTCTGCTGTTCTACTGTCGTTTATCTCTATTCTTCGACCGAACAGAGGTACCCCGGTCCTCTCGACAAGTTTATCCATCTCGACTGGGTGTCACGTTCCTCGTTGAAGTCCTTCACCACTCGACAGGTAGTGTCCTCCGTACGTTTAGATCCGATCTGCTGGTGAATATCTTTGTTGGGTACTCACCAGACGAGTTAGTGTGGCTCAGTGTGTTGGAGACAACCGGGAAATTCGACTTTCAGACTAAGATGGAGGGCGTGGACGAGATTTCACTGTTGAAAACAACACTGCACCTGATTTAGATCCCGTGGACAAGGTTTTTATCGGTCGCCCATTCCGTCCTCCTCCTCGACCCCGAACACAGGCAGTGGAAGGGAAACTGAGTCAGGAGTTCCTACAGTGTTCCCGACTGCTCTGTGAGTGAGACTTGGTAGGGAACTGAAAGACGCCGTAGAGTGGATCCCGTCGGAGGAGGGGGGTTGAGGTAGACGGGGACTCTTCGGGTCGAACACCGACGGGGATCCCCTTCTATGGGATTGTGACCGGGTCCACACGTGGGGTCCTCGTGGACGGGAAGGGGGAAATTCCGTGCCTAAGTCTTAGAGTCCTTCAGTAGGGACACTTCCTACTTCCTACGGAATTCTCGAATTCCGTTTAAGTGGGAGCTCTGGAGAACTCCGGAGTATCCTCCCGAATTAACTGTAAGTCGGTTTACTCTCGGGGAGATTCTATCCCTATAAGATAAGTCGAATCAGTCGGAGTGTCAAATCATCCCGGAACGTGTATTATGTACGAGTCATTTATAGATTATTTACTTATAATCCTTTTTACTCATCCCTAAACTACATTAAATAAGTAAACTGTTTATACTGTAGATGATCCAAAGTTAAGGTGAGTCACAAATGGTATGTTAAATTGTGTTAACGATCACACGTCAATGTCTAAATCTTCTCTAGAGGTCCGTTTCTTGTCAAGGTTTGAAGAACTGACCTTCCGATATTGACTATGACTTGAAACATAAAGGTCCCGAACCTACCTACGTCCTAAACGAGTACACGTCGTTTTCTACTCTCTGTCTTTTTATCAACCTTGTGAAACCTATTTACTTCAGTCTGTATGAACCGGAAGAGGACACGAGTCGGAAAAGAGAGAGAGAGAGGTGTGTGTGTGTGTGCGTGTGTGTGTGTGTGTGTGTGTGTGTGTGTGTGTGTGAATTAGACGAGGAGAACTCGTGCCCAACTTGAATCACTGAGTAAAGGAAGGGTATCTGATACTACCTTCCCGACCACCAAGTGAGTGCTCTGACAAAATATCATCTAAAGAGAAAGAGACAGAGAGACAGACAGGGAGACCCACACAGAGAGACAGAGAGAGGGAGAATAGTGAGGGAGAGGGGTCTGTTCAGTCTATAGTACAACATTCGTGAGCTCGTAGGGATACCTCTCTGGGTGTACAACTCCTTGACTCCTGAGGGGGTCTTTAGTACACTCACTCGAACCTCCTCGAGGAGTCGGGGTCCGTTCGGAAGTCTACTACCTTGGGACTCAGTGGTGGAACTGACGTTGAAGGGCTCTCTGAGACTCAGTTTTCGTGTGTCGATTCGACTAAAAATTTAAGGACTAGGTGAAACTCCACCATATACAAACTTCGATAATTCAAACCCCCGGTGACCAAAACACTGTTATCTATTCACTACACCAAAAGTAAGGGTGACAACTATGTTTTAATCCATCATCAGTCTCAGGTTAGTCTATTCTCGGTGCTCCTCTATCTATCTATTATCTGTCTCTCCATTATCTATCTATTATCTATCTCTATTATCTACTATCACACAACACAAGTCAACGATTTAGCACAGGCTGAGAAGTGGGGTACTTGACGTCGTATGGTCCGAAGGAACAGGAAGGGACAGAGGGCTTCAAACAAGTTTGAGAACAGGTAACTCAACCACTACGATGGATTGGTAGAGTAGGGGACGACGGGGGAAGAGGAAACGAAAGTTAGAAAGGGTCGTAGTCCCAGAAAAGTTTACTCAGTCGAGAAACGTAGTCCACCGGTTTCATAACCTCAAAGTCGAAGTTGTAGTCAGGAAGGTTACTTGTGAGTCCTGACTGGAGGAAATCCTACCTGACCAACCTAGAGAAACGTCAGGTTCCCTGAGAGTTCTCAAAAGAGGTTGTGGTGTCAAGTTTTCGTAGTTAAGAAGTCACGAGTCGAAAGAAATATCAGGTTGAGAGTGTAGGTATGTACTGATGACCTTTTTGGTATCAAAACTGATACTATCTCTATTTATTATCTATCTATACCTCTTTCTACTATCTAAACTGGAATCCGTTAACACCTTCGACTCACTTGTCACAGACATTCCAGAACAGAGGTACAGACGACCACTTCTAACTTCTGGGGTCCCTTTCAGTGGCCCTTCCCGTCTATCTACATTTTCCTCTCTCCTTCTTGTTCCCGTTTCACCTTGGGTATTCTTACTCGGACCTTGAGTGCTACTCTCTTGTCTTGGACACAATAAAGAGTGACGGAGGGCGGAACTACTCCATCTCAGGACGACCTCTTCGACTGTAGGAACTGTGTAGGAACCTTGAGTTGTACGTGGACCTAAGCTTTGACCTTTTCGACTTCCCCCTGGGTTCCCTACCGTCTCGTCCAGTCGGTCGTTGGGAAGGGGTCACTTTACTCAGTCTATTTTTTGTATATACGTGATGGGACTTTTGTTTACTGACGAAAGAGGGAGGTTTAGAGGGAAGTAAAGCGAACAGTTACGGGGGCTTAGTCCTTCCGCTGTGTCATATTTTCGTCGTATAAGAGAGTTCACCAGAGTAGGTGTCGGAGTCAAAAAACAAACAAAAACTTCAATGGTTACGATAAAGTTTGAAATAAAGTGTTACAAGTAAGCTGTTTTGAAGGATTCCAATATAATACTTTTCTTTCTCTTGTTGATAAAGTTGGTTAGGACTTGTTACTGTCAGGTAGATTTTCAGATCGTGAAGTGTATTGTCGGAGTTGACCTTTTCACTCTGTTGTGCTGTGTCCCTTTTTTTATTAGAGGAAACCGTCTTGTTTTTCTTTTGTTTTCCTTAAAGAACTTAGTTGAGTTCAACACCTGTCTGGACTATACCTTCGAATCGATCAAGTTTCCTGAGTCTGTCGGGTAGTAATCACATACTGGTATCCGTTTTGAACCCAATCACAAGGCACGAAATATGTATTTTCCTCCTTTTAAGCATAACCTTTTACTTTAATTAGTTGAAAATTCTGAGACGACGACGACGACGACGACGACGAGTCAGCGAAGTCAGCACAGGCTGAGACACGCTGGGGTGGTCCGAGGGAGCAGGGACGCTAAGAGGTCCGTTCTTGTGACCTCGTCCAACGGTAAAGGAAGAGGTTACGTACTTTCACTTTTCCCTTTCACTTCAGCGAGTCCATACTATTTTCTCTGAATCAAAGTTTATTGGATCCCTCTCAGGGTCTCTGATTGTTCGAATATCTGAATAGAAGATTTACTATAGCCTGACTCGTTTTTCCTTCCAGAAATCATTAAACTTCATGCCTATTTATTAATTTTTATCAATTGTAAAATCTCACAAGGGAAACACTATCCGTAAAGTAACTGTCGGAATAGAGACTAAAGAATTTGGATTTTTCATCATTATTAATAAGAGTAAAAGTGTCTATCTAGTTGACAGAATCTTTCTAATTAATGACACAAGTTCCAGTATTACCATCATTAGTAACCTCCGACCAGAGGGAGGTTGTAGTGACAGAATTCGGGATAGGATATGCTAGTGGTGGACACGAATGTGTGTACGTAATACACCCTGATTGTAAACTGTTAGAAAGTGTAGGTGTCCAAGTTAATACTAGATATAAAACCACTGAAGGTTCAATAGAGATCAAGTCAAGAAAAGGACACGGAGTATGTCAAACAACAGAATTTTTTTTTTTTTTTTGTTGGTTGTGAAATAACTACATCCTACCTGTACATTTCTCGACACATACAAATTCCATGTGTCGAGCTACGTAAACCCCTATTCGAGTATGGGTACTTTGGTAGTAGTACCAGTTCCGATATCTATAGGTAGTGGAGGGTTTCAACGGAAGACGGGGATAACAATAATATTCTTATAAATCGTATTCCAGATAGGAGAGCCCCCCTGAAGGGACCACCAGGTCATTAATTCTGAGGAGTGAGGGTTACGTCCCCCAGACCCAAGCTAGGGACTAGTCCCTTGATCTAGGACATAGGACGTCACTTCTAGGGTACACGACGTTGATTGTAGACCGTGTCGGTTTTATTTAATTGATTAAATTTTTTAGATAAGAGAACCTTTTAAAGTTCATAGGTTACGTGACAACAATCGATATCAAAGATTCGTATTTCGTCTAGAGTCTTATATGAGTATTGACTCTGAAGTATAGGAAACTGGTTTCCTATACCAGTTTCCTATAGGAAGGTCAGGGGAGAGGGTTTAGGTGGCAATGGTGACCCTCAGTTGTAAGATAAGAGACAAAGATACTCAGACTGATAAGATCTAAGCATATGTTCACTCTTGTATGTCAGAAACACAAAGACAGTCCGAATAAAGTGAATTGTATTACAGAAGGTCCAGGTAGGTACAACAGTGTTTACCGTTATAGCGGAAGGAAAAATTCCGACTTATTATAAGGTAACGTATATATATATATATATATATATATGTATATGTGTGTGTGTGCATACATATAGTGTAAAAGAAATGAGTAAGTAATTAACTGTCTATAAATCCAACAAAGATATAAAACCAATAAGACTTAAGACAACACTTACACCCTAGGTCTATAGAGAAGTTCCAGGGCTCAAGTCAAAGAAACCTCTACATGTGAGTCTACACATTAACAACCTAGTATAAAGATGAAAATTAAAAAATCCGTGGTGGTACGACGGAAGTTATCACCGACGTGGTTAAATGTAAGGATGGTTGTTTCCCACCTGGTCCCAAGGGAAAGGAGATGTAGGACCGGTTGAGAACAATGAAGAATAGAAAAACTACTATAGGTAAGATTGTCCACACCTCCTACTGTGGAGCAACACCAAAACTAAACGTAGTAGGACCACCAATTGTAAAAATGTACAAGAACACCCTAGTGTCTGTTAATAGAAGTTCCCTTTGGAGTGTCATCCTCCTTCGTCTGTCTGTTTCCCTGGTTATTGTACGACGTTACCTCTTTACAGGTTTTTAGGTACCCTCAGGTCTTCTGTCACGGTGATTGTGACCCCTTTGACTCTTTTCTAAGTACCTCAACTGTACTCGACCCTCCACGTTCCATTAATTTGTAAACGGTCTACCAATTTATTATAAGTAGTTCTTCACCTTTGTCCTAGAAAATTCCTGTTTCAAACAAAACCGACCTAGTCATACACACACGTTCCTTCATGACCCTCAATTCTAATCTCTTAAACACAGTCGTTCTTGTCTGGTCTTCCAGGACCTTCAAGGGTCCACCAGGTCACCAATTCTTAGTCGGAACGTCGTGTCCTCTGTACCCAAGATAGGGACCACCTCTGATTCTGGGTACACGGAACCTCGTTGATTTCGGCACGCGAAGTTGATCTCTCGGGTGCACGACGTTGGTGACTCGGACGTACGGTGTTAAGGTCTCAGACACACGGTGTTTCTTTCTAGGACGTGCTACGTGGGTTCTAGGACACTCGACGTCGATTCTGGGTTACGTAGGTTAATTGATTAATTCGTTTATAATTTTTTATGTCTAGACTGGTCCTTTGAGGTACCGTCCGTACGGTTGTCAGAACCAGAAATGTACTAGACCACTACCCCTCAATAATTTTCTGAAAGTCAACCCCTACTGTTCGGGTCTTAATTCAAAATCTTGTTAAGTTCACCGTCCATATATCTCTTTCTCCATTTCCACCCAGTCATAGCCTCCATCCCTCTGGTCAATAATCTGACACTGTTATTAAGTGCATCCTCTTCTACTCTCTACCTTTAGTCTGTCACCCTCGTCCTCCGTACACCCTCCTATATCTGTCCCTCTAATTGGTTTTGACCTCCTTCCCTCCTTCTCTCTCCTCAGTTTTCTGACAGTACTAAAACCGGGTCACTCACCCTCGACTA
Source organism: Capra ibex (assembly GCA_006410555.1). Taxonomy (NCBI): domain Eukaryota; kingdom Metazoa; phylum Chordata; class Mammalia; order Artiodactyla; family Bovidae; genus Capra; species Capra ibex. Next base: position 4,784,571 of record SJYO01052794.1, read on the forward strand.
CCACGAGACGAGACTCTATCTTTTGAGATCTTCCCTTCGTTCACGTCCACCCCCGCTCCCCTCCTCCTACGCAAACCAAAACTGTTACAACTCAAACCCTACGAAAGTTCTATACGTTCTCCGTCGACTCTTACACATAGACACAATAATAAAAATGAATAGAAACTACTTAGTGGCACCCGAAACACTGCGACTCGAAATATCGGTTGTAACTTTTGACGTCTTCCGTTATGGTTACGAGTGTGAAGGACATTTATAGAGAGGGGACGTCGAATACTACCTTATACTCACCAATTCTACCACCCTCCCCTAACCCTTTCTACATCTTAAACCAAATACCAAATTGGGTACTAGCACTAAAACCCTACGAGACCTAATGTTTCGGAGGGTACGCACAACTGACGTGACTCTACCCGAACAGAGAAGTGTAAAGGATAAGACTACTACAGGCAGGTAGAACTTCAGTCAAGTTTATACGATACCAAACGATTCGGTCGAACCTGGGACCGAAGAAATCTAATCAAACTCACATGGTCCCTCCGGTGTCCATTAGTCAGTGGAAGAACTTTGTGTCGTTCTCCAGACACACAAAAAGAGTAACACAAACCACTACCCCTGTGTCTCACCCTAGACCCCTTCTTCCATTACTGAGGAAGAAGGAAGGTAGAAGACAACGTGAAAAAAAAAAAATTAAGGAACCGAGGACAAAGTTACTTTCCGACGTTCGTTACCTTTCATTGTTTTAACAACTCGTGTACACTATGGTGATCGAAGTCCCCGGGTCGGAGACTTGCCGTGCCCCTACAGAATGGACGAATCCTTCTTTACCTTCTCCTCCTACTAGAGGAATTCTTACGTCCCGACGGACGTCATGGCGACTCAATTCTTCTTGTTCCGACGACAAAGGAGGAGTCCGTCCTTGTTTCTGTTTCACTCTCTTTCCGTTCTCTTTCTTTCTCTTTTGATGGTTTTGTGGGACTGTACAGTCGCCCACCACCCTTCGTCCTCTCTCGACCTGTGAAGAAGTTCCCTTTATTTCTGAAAGTTTGCCTTTCAGTATCGTGTCAGAGGAGGACCGAGGACGGTCACACGTTCGACTTACCTTCAAAAAAGATTTGGTATCACGTGGTCCGAAACGTATGTGTTTGACCCTTTAAAATCGTAGAACTTCAAAGGTCTTTGTTTTTACACTTGGAGAACAGAAAGACGACAGATTCCTCTCATCACTTCTGAACCGTGTATTTAGAAACCTCGAAAGTCATGGCACCTCTAGAGTCTTTGTTTCGGTCACCGGTGAAAAGACGAAGGAATCACCTTCATACCGTTTTGGTTATGTTATAACATTTCAATTTTTTTTTTTTTTTCTTTCTTTCAGGATTAGATACTGGAGATTAAGAACCTGGTAAGAGTGGAGGTCCCTTTCTATGGGAGATAGGGGTCTTTTCTTCTCTTCAGTCTACCAGTGACCTTTAACAAAAAGAAACCTCTATGGACCTTGTGTTGAGGTTTCAAAACTTTGATTTCTTTCATGACTTCCCCAATAGAAAACATACGATATCAACTGTTACGGAGACGTGTACGGATCCTTCTCCCGTTTCAACCTCGACTTTTAGGAGTAAAGTGTCTATACGTACTCTTCTGATACTTTTCTTAGTCTCTCCACTTCACTTTTCTGTTTTCAGTGTGTCGTTTCTACACCGGTTGTTGACTCTGAAGGACCAAGAAGAAAGACGAAGAACAAATAAATTTTTGGAAGTGACCGGTAAATGTTATGCATTCAGTAGTCCTTGTGTCTCCGCCAAGGAGAACGTGTCCTGAGACTCTCATGACCTTCGATTCATTACCACTTGTGATTCATCTCTACTTTTATAGTGCCCTACACTCCAGGTCGACTGTACACGAGTGGAGACCGGGGTCGAAGTGTTACTGGACCAACATATCAGAAGCCCTTCAGTGAAGTTGAGAGACTTGGAACCAAAGGCTTATACATTTTACCCATAATATTAGGGACGATGTTACCTCACAAAATTCCTAAATTTTTCTCTAAAAATGTGTCTACCCAATCAACTTCTTGAAATTATTTGACGTAGTTTTGAGAACCTTTTTTCTATTGACTAAAGGAGGAGAGGGGGGTGAGGTAAGGATCGTCATCTAATGTTCCAGAAGGTTTTCTTTATATAAACCAAAACAAGAGTCTTACTATCGTGTAAACTGACCTTTCACTCTCTAAAAAGGGAGGGTGTCCTTGTCTTGACAGACAATTAATTCAAACGAACCGACAGACCAGTAGACCGAAATCGGTCGTCTTAGAACTCCCTCTTTTTTTTTTTTTTTTTCTTGACTTGGTAAGACCTATCGGTGCAGTGACCGTTTTCGTTTACAGGGTTCAGGGTTCATATTTGACGGAGGATTAATCCTTTATTAATACTGGGGTTTACCCCGGTGTACCTACATTTCCGTAGAGTGTTTAACGACTAATCAAAGTATCGTCGCTCACCATAAATCACGGTGAAGTCAATTACCTTTTACACAACCTTTACCGGGTAGCAACCGACTAGGTTTTTTTCTCTTTTCCGAAACCTCAGGGATCTGAGGTTTTTGTTCCTTATTCCGTTCTCGTTTCCCTTTGCAAACAGAAAAGAAAAAGAGTCTCACACTGATGTCATATTCTCAAACCCCCGAAGAGACCACCACGTCACCAATTCTTAGGCGGACGGTTACTTTCCCTGTATCCAAGCTAGGGACCAGACCCTTCTAGGGTGTACTGTACCTCGTTGATTCCGGTTGATGACTCGGACACGACATCTCGGATCCAGGGTGTCGATGCCTGCGGCCGTGGGATCCCGGGCACAGGGGTTGTTTTTCTCGGTCGCGTTGCTCTCCGGGCGTGTGGTGTCGGTCCCTCCTTGAGGGCGAGCGGTGCTGATCTCCTGCGGGCACACGGTTGTTGCCTCTGGGCCACGTCGGGTTTTATTAATTTTTACTGTTTCTGTGTCAAAAGTTTTTTTCTCAAACCCTGAACCTCAATTTTACCCCTTCTTAAAACTAAAATAAGACTGGCGTCACGGTTCCATGATTTCCGAACTCTGGGCCACTCCGTACACTACGTTAAGCACAGAAGGCAGACCTCCGTTCCTCCGTTCTCTCCTCCGTCCATGTGTCCAATTTTTCGTCAACATAAACGTATTTGCCCACCCACTGTCCCTCCACCATCTTCACTACTCTTCGTCTACCTAGGACTCACGTAAAATTTTCAGTGTGTCTGCCTCGACCACCTACCTCATTCCACCCCCCACCCCCAGTCCTCCTTCTCACTTCCTACCGGTCCCTCATAAATCGGACTCTACAGTCCAGTCATCGTCTCGACAAAGGACTCTACCCCTTGTGACACCCTCCTATTCTTAAGATACACCCCTCCCCCCCTACCCGGTTATACGAAAAAAAAAAAACCGTAACCTGTAGAAATTCTGGAGATCCACCTCAATGTGTTATGTCTATACCTATACATGCAGATCTTAAATGTCCCCTCCGGTGTGTTTATGTTTCTACACCCTGATAGTCACCGTAAATATCAGTCTCATCCATTCCACCTGTCGTTTCATTTGGTTCTTGTCCAAGGTTCCGTGAGGTAGATATACGGGTCGGTCGGTGAGTGGGTTCGTAGTCGGTGGGTGAGAAGGTTAATCGAGAAGAGGATGGGTAGGTTTTTCCGGGTGAGATACAGTCTGCGACCCGACCCACGATCCTGAGTTTCTACTTTTTGATATAGAAAAGTAGATCTTGACTTTTCGGGACCTTTTAGCATGTGATCCTCTCTATCGTGTGTAATTTTTCAAGTCACACAAACACACACGCGAGTTAACACAGAGTGCGGAACGCTGGGGTACTTGACGTCGGGTGGTCCGAGGAGACAGGTACCCTAAGAGGTCCGTTCTCATGACCTCACCCGACGGTAAGGAAGAGGTCCCTTCGAAGGGGTGGGTCCCCGACTTGCGTGTAGAGAACGTAGAGGACGTGACCGTCCACCTAAGAAGGGGTGATCACGGTGGGTTCTTCGGGGGTTTAAAATCAACAACAAGTTAGTGGTTCAGTACAGGTTGAGAAACGCTGGGGTACCTGACGTCGTGTGATCCGAAGGGACAGGAAGTGGTAGAAGGTGTCAAACGAGTTTGAGTACAGGTAGCTCAGCCACTACGGTAAGTTGGTAGAGTAGGAGACAGTAGGGGAAGAAGGGGACGGAAGTTAGAAAGAGTCGTTGTCCCAGAAAAGGTTTTTCAAATCACCTCGGACGATTTAGCAAACTATCTACACACATGTTCCCCGACTTAGTACCTTTTCAGTCGACAAGTAAGACGGCGACCCCCCTCGAACCCTTCTGATTCTTCTCCGAAGACAGTTTCTACGTTAACATTCCTCCTAATTCTCAACTGGTCCTCTACTCGTCCTCCGATCGTAGAGCCCTCCTTTCTTCTCGTACTCGCTTCCGTACCTTGGGGGTCTCGAGTACCACCGAAACCTCTCCTCGTCTTTTCTGAAGTCAACGTCTATATCGGATTCCGTGCACCACCCTTCCCCAAACCACCCATGACCCTTCTGACGCACGACCGGACACCTTAAGCCCGAAATGGACACCTAAGAAACAAAGTTCGACTTCTAGACTTCATGTCCTCGTCACTTCACTTGTGTCAGTCTAAAACCAAAATCTTTACACTAAACTAGATCTCGACCCTCAACAGTTTACTTTTAATTTAGATCTCAATCAGTCCTCTCTGAACTAACTCTTCTTAATGAAGTTCCTTTTCTTTCCTTGAGAATATTATCCCCCTTCTGACAACCTTACCCCTCTTACGACACTGATATCCTAGACGTTCGTAGAGTGCGCAATCCATTTTCGTCACAAAGAAAACATCCACCACCATTTGTCTTGACCTTTCTTGTCCTACACCCCCGTACTCTACTCCCTCTCTCACCCCTGACCTATCTTCATGTAGACTCTTAAACTCCGGTCAGGTAAGGATCCTCGTCCGCCCCTCGAACGAGACCGTCCAGTTGTTCGTCAAAACAAAATTAACTAGTAACCCTTGTTCTTCCAGTCGACTAGTAAATACTCCTTCTGTGACCCTTAAACTTCCCAGACACAAACCGGAACCTTACCTCTTTGTTCGTCTGTAGACACTCAGTATAGCTTCCGTATACCTCTTCCCACCAAGAAACTCCAGTCGACAACGGACCCTATGCTTTTCCTCTCTCTCCTCCCGAAATTGGTACCAAACAAACAAACAAAAAAGGGGGTCTTAGTATTCAGTGTCCGGAGCCACTTCAAGTCACACTAGTCTCAGTTCTGACTCACGCCTTTCACGTGTCCTTCTACTCTAGGTCCACTTCCTGTCGCCGGTTCGAACGACGATTTTAGGACTTCGGTTCAGGACCCAAGAAGAGTCAAGGTGCGAGGGGAGTGGTGAGGAGGTTGCACGTCTCCCCGTTCAGTTTGCTAAAGGGTAAAGATGTTTGTACTTGGGGCATACTTTGCAAGGGCTACGGGTACAACGTCGTCGTTGTTGTTCTTGTTTCTGGTGTTGAGGTAAAGAGTAAAAGTATAGTTAACCGTCTTTAATAGAAATAATCTTTTTACTTTAAAAGGACATAAATGTAAAAATGTGGTATCCTGACCCGTGAAAACAACGGAGCCCTCAATACATGTATGGTCTAACGTGTGTGTAAAGTTTGGGGTAAGGAATTTTGTCAACTATTGTGCAACTTGTTTTTATTTTCTGTATGATGTTCCTCTGTTGGTCTCATAGATGAAGGAGATAGTATCTTTCCACAATTCGTTTGCACATTAAGACATCGATACGAACCTTTATAAATTATGTCAATAATCGTGAAGGAGTACGTCACCTAATTTTGTACTGTCTATATGTGCCAACGCCAACCATTCACTTGTAGAATAAGGACTTGTTTCTGGTCACTCATCTCTTACGTCGAACGAAACCCGAGGTGGTTTGGTCTCTAGCTCGGTCAAGACTACACCCAAAAGCTGACACAAACTTACATCGACACTTACCTTTGGGAGACGTATGTCTGCACATTAGGATAGGTGCAACGCAATTTTCACTTGAGTCTGTGCCTGGAAAGTTCGGCGAATTAATTTAAAGAAAGAACACCCATTACTGGTCGAACACATAATAATTCACTCAGAATCTTGTGTTCACTTTCTACCTAGCAAATGGGAGAAAAAGACAGACTCTTCCGGTAATAAATACTACAAATACTAGAAGAATAAGTTCGGTGGCTAATTGAGTGGATTAAGAAAGACTTATAGATCGAACTTTATATATCTGATATGCATTTGTATGTGTGTCTGTAAGATAACACTATTTGATGTAACTGAATAGGGCTGATTTATTAAACCTTTCACATACGAAAATTTAAACAAAATCGTTCCCTTACTTATTCTAATTCTAAGTCTCAATTTTTGTTGACTATTTTCTTTAGAAACCCCTGGGAGTCCGAACCTTCCGTAGACTCGGTATAGATCGGTACATTAATCAAAAAACTCATCAAATGACTTAAAAGATACTTTTATAATAAGATTGGAATAGAGAATAAACTTTTTTTATTTGTTAACTGTAAGAAAGGGTCCCTTTTTTTTAAATTCTTTGTATTTACAGTCCTCACGACATAAGTAGAAGGGTTTAGGTAGTTCTAAAAGTTTCTACTAGTTGACTTTACTGGGGTTTATCAGTAGACTTAGAATAATTATTTAAAGACGGGTCCTTGTAAATGAATTACCAGTACCGGGGTCTTGACACAGATGTTTGGATTATTTGATTTCTAAAAGATTCTTTTATTTTGTCCAAATTTTTCAGTTATGTCAAGTAAATAAGTCTAATCGAATTGACTCTTGTCTTATTAAGTTATTTAGAATCTACCGATTACATCTTTGGAGTTAGCTTAAGTTTTCGAATACTGACAAGAAGTACCTTTTCGGTTGTTACAAAAAAATATAAAGACCTGGAAGTGATATACGAGTCGATAGTTATCAGAAACTAAACTCGGGAAAATTTTCGAACTTTGTCGTTTTACAGTCTAGTTACTCTTCGTAAATTTTACGGTTTCTGTTTGAATACAAACGACCTCTTGTTAATTGGAATAATTAAATTTTCCGTCGACACCATAACCGATGCACAATATAATTATAGGAAAACTTCCGAGTTGAATTTAGGAAGGGTTTCCACACTCTCTCTTAATTGACCTCCTCCACTACTGGTTCCCAATACCGATTACTCCTTACAACAGTCTTAACGGCCCTACGTTTGAGTAACAAAGTCCGTACACCGTATCTTCTCCCTAAATACTCACTACTGGAACCAAAAGAGAACAAACAAGGATGTATGACGACTGTGGAGTAACCTCCTTCAATTAGACTCTTTACTGAGGTAAAAGTTGTTAAACCAAGGACGAGGGATCTCTCAACACACGAAACTTTATGTCGGGGTCACTTCTCTATGGTGACCGGTTTAACAAGAGAACTCACAAGATCAAATGCGTTTCGAGTCGTAGGGACCCTCTTACAACAGTACGTAAACATCTGCGTTGTTGTCCTAGAGTTTATTGATAATTCATTGTTATTGGAAAGACAGAAATCTCTGAAAAATGACGGTTGAACTTTATGCATTTCCCGATCTCTTAAAGAGTCCCTGATCCTGTTGGAGTTCCAATTCCAGTAAATGGGAATCCAATTAACTGGGAGATCTCCCTGACCCAGTGTCTTAGGGGGTCTATCTGTAAGGAAGTTTGGTGAGTCAAACGAAAAGATATTTTACCAAGATGACACGGGGTGGAGCGTCATTTATATTTACGGTCCTCTCTCCCCATACCGAATCTTGTACCCTCTCCCCCAAGTTCTTTCCGAAGTACCCAGTAACGGATGTGTTACGTAATACGGGATGTAGAATCTTTCGGACCACCCTTATAAGACCACGCTGTAAGAAATTACTCTGTTTGGTTTGTTCGTAACGTCACCAAGTTGTCAATAGAATTTCAGTCACTGGTCCCCTTATTTTAGAATTATCGACCGGGAGTCGGTATGACTAATGGTTTCGAGGACCAGTAAATACGTGTTTGAGATAAAGAATAAGGGACAGTGTGGAGGTTTGAGACAAGACAGACGAACCGTTTCTGTTAGTTGTCTTCCCTGTCAGTAAACGTTCGTCATAGGAGAAAGACTTTTACCCGGCGGTACGCATCCTTCCGAAATTACCCCGATGTTCCGTCACACACACACACACACACACACACGCGCGCGCGCGTGTGCACGTCCGTACACACGGACGTGTGTACACTCTCGTATAATAAACGTATACAATTACCTTAATAGGGACTACAGATGATCCTTTTTCTTCTCTATAATCCTTCCCCTATAAATTATAATCCGTGTACGATTCATCTCTTTTATTGAGGGGTCCTTGGTTTTTCATTCACGACTCACGTTCGTATGTCCCCTCTCTGTGTCTATCGTAAGTTCAGAGTCCTCCCCGGTCACTTGTCTCCACCCTAGGACCCGGAAGAGTTGTGTAGGGTTTTGTCTGTGAGTAGTGGAAGGAGTGGTGTCTCCGCCTTTGAGTTCTGTCTCGGGGCCCCTGGAGTTTTGTTGTGTAGAGAAAAGGTCTGAAGATAAGACTGGGGGAGGGGGCCTCCTCTAGTCCGTGAAGTTCTGATACGGATTATTTTGTGCTAATAATCGTCTAAGACACCGACTTACTCCGACTTTGGTTGGACGTAGTCAAAAGAATAGCCATTTTCCTCTCGTTAGGATGAATTGTAGGGGTCCGATAAAACTCCTAGCGTAAGATCCTGCATGGGTCTTATGTCAGATGTGCGTTACATCTATTGTAAAACTATAAAGGTTTAAGTCCACGACTTGGTTCCGTGCAAGAGCCCTACTTGCCTCTGGGGGCACAAAGTCTTTACGTGTCCTATCCTACCTGTCTCTTTTTTTATTCGGGGAAGAGGTGGGGTGGTAGAAAGACTTTATGTGGAATTAAGGAAAACGACAGAGTAGCAGGGGAAAAGAAAGGTCCGTGGACTGCGTAAGAAAAACCGATCGGTGTTGTGTCTCCGTGAACCCTGAGGTGTCCTTAAGAGAGATGAAAGGAGGGACTATGTAAAGAATGGGACTTGATAGGTTTCATGAGAAGTGTTCAGTTTTTGGTTTGGTTTGTGTTTTCGAAAGTCCTTTATCAGAAAAATGTACTACCAGATAAAGGGTTAGGAAACTCCTATAAGGGCGGGGGGGGGGGGGTTGGAAAAGAATTTCGTGTACAGTATTTCGGCTCCACCTTCCTCCGCACTACGCCGTTCCAGACCTCTTGACTCTCCTGGGTCTAGGTTCGGACGGACACGTTTTGGTCTCTTCCCGCTCAGACAAATGGACTAGTTACGAGGATCCACAGGACTCACGGTAGTACCTGCCCATAGAGGTCCTTGTTGATATAAGCGATTTCCATGAACCTTTATTCAGATCCCTTCCCTAATGGACAAAACAAACTAGTTCCTTAGTGTATATAAAAATAGAGGACTACTTTTGAAGTAGTAAAGCAAAGAAGTAGACCAGACAGAAAACAGGATCCCGTGACTTCAAGATCTCCCACGAATACCCTTCTCTGACCTGAAGGATAAGGGAGGCGGAGAGGAGGTAGGGTTTAACCGGGATTTTCCTCTCACCTATGAATCAGTCGAAGGGAGTCGATTAGTTCCAGGAAACAAGTAGGAACCGATTGCTCTTTACATTGTTATATTGGAGTTGCTAAAGACGGTCAAAAGTAGAAACCAAACTCTAAAATTTGATATAGGGCAATAGGTGAGAAGGGTCCCTTATTCAGGGACCTTTCTCCAAAGAGAAGAGGCCCTGAGACTCCGTTCCCCAAAACCCCCTCGAATTTCCTTTTGGTTTAAGTTTCTTCCCACGTACCCAGACATATTCCGTTCTCTGTTTCTGTCGGTCCAGTCGAGACACTCCAAAAGACCGTGACTAGGATCTCCACAAGTCCCCTTGTGAGAACTCTCTTTGGATCCCTACTCTATCGGACCTTTCCCCTTGGTTCGATCCTGAACCTGGTCCTGCAGAACCCAAGATCTGGACTGAGACTGGGACAGTTGAACTGTCAGAGTTTGTCTACTGACGACGGGGAAACGTCGAAGTAAAAGAGAATTAAAAGGGTAGAGGAAAGAGGAACGGGGTCTTGAACCACATCAAGGTATTCAAGACAAAAAAATTCTGGGAAACACCCGTCTGAGACAATCGACTATGATATGACTCATAAATGCCCGTGCCCTTCTGACACCCACCCGTTTGTCCTTTGCGCGGGAAGTCACCCAAACGTCTTTAGTTCACGTACAGACATAGTCGTGACAGAAGATCTCATTGTCACTTGTCTGATGTAGGACGTGGGGATTGGGGTCTATAAAAAAATATATTCTCCGATTCTTGAGGTTGTGTGATTACGGTGAACCAAAGACAATAGGAGGGATCTTGACTCTAATAACTTTTTTTTTTTATCACGGGAGAAATGTCTTTATAGTAGGGTAGTTATTGGTCTTACCCAAAAGGTACACAATTATAGGAATAGTAGTAAATTTAAAATTGTATTTGAAATGTAATATATGTTGAAATAAACCTATTATGTGCATGCACATTTAACATCTTTTGTTCGTACATATAATATATGTACACATGGGCTCGTAACTATAAGTGTCCTATTCACGTAAACCTGTAGAGGCTAGAGGTAGTTCCCGGTTCGACTGGAGTAGACTATGTTAATCTGTCCTTGTATGTTGTTACATTTCCCCAACTTACGCTTTCCCGTCGACGTATGACCCCCTTGAAAAGTTCAGTTTTGAGGTCCATTGGAAAGTAATTTGTGAAGGCTGTGACAAATGGTTCTCTGCTACCCCATAGACGTTTCCAGAATAAAACAGAGTTCCCTTTTATTTGTGACGAAAACCTTACGTTTAACGGAACTTGAGTATAATTTATGGTTGGTGACTCAAATCGAAAGTGGATAATTCAAACCCCTCAAAAAACAACAACAACCAAAAGGGGAACTTCAGGTTAATACAGACAAGATCGACGCGAAGTATGGTCGTCCGTGGTAAAGTCGTTAAGTACAAGGGGAAACTTCTTAAGTATTTGTTGTCGAGATGTGTTTCTTTGTCATATCCCAAACGTATTTCAATTGCTTATATAAGTCGAGAAGACTTTCTATAAATCCAAAGAGTTGAATCATAAATAAATCCAGAATTTGGGACGTTTCCTAAAGTCACGTTCCATAACTAAATATACTGTTGACTAATAATTCCGATCTGCAAAAATCCAAATTTCCTCTATTTAAAGATTAGTGGTAAATTAATTGTGGTTGAAAAACAAAATAAAAAGTAATCGTTAAGGTAAACGTTTCTTAAGCCCCGTAAGCAGTAAAGGACTCTTTCTACGTCTTATAATTTATGTGTAGTCACCATCTGTATAGTTTATCTTATTTGTTACATACTTGCGTGCTGACGGCACTCAGAAACTGATTAATTGACGGAACCGACCTCAGGGTAAATTCACTTTGATAAAGTAAACATTTGTTCCACATTAAAATAAAAAAGAGGGGACTTTTATTCACACTTAACTAAACTGACTCAAACGACGTTTCCTACTTAAAATTACGAAAACAACCCTTTGGATTCATGTTTGTGAAGAGTCCGTGGAATTGGTTTGTCCCTTCTCTTTTGGTCCATGTCCGGTACTCTGTCACGACTGATTTTGTTGTGTTACGCTAAACGTTTCCTGTGTTCGCATTACTCATCCTGCTAACATTAGGGTGCGGAGAGGACCTTCGGAGTGACCGTCTTTTCGTCTGAGTAACTGTAGAGTGGGAAGGCTCGTGATTTTGGACCCTACCGGGGCCTTGGACGTCTACATTCCTATTACCTTTGTTAAAAGGTCTTTGGGTTTCCGACGGGTCTCATCTGGGACGTAGGGTCTTCTGAGAGGAGAATGTGTCTTGTAAAATTCAACCAACGTGTATACGTGATATTGGATAGACCCAGGAAGAGTTCGCCTCTTTTGGTAATTCTCAATTAATCGTATTGTTGCCTGTGGCCGAGGCTGAAGCTCAGTCTACTTTGAGTCCGTGCGGAAACTCCAGTCTCTAGGACCTAGGAGCCGTAGTTGTTTAGTTTCCAGAGTCTCAACTCTACACAGACTCCTTAGAAGACATTACTTGGGCAGCAAGTCCCGTAAGGGACATTAAGAATAGTGGAGGACAGGACTTCCACACTAAATGGAGACCTACAATATGAGGACGATGAGAAAGGGGTTTCTTGACTTTCTGAACCTACCGGAAGATTATCGGACTGTAGTGATAGAAAGTTGACCTTTTACTGGTAGTTAGTTACAGCCAACAAAATACAAACCCTAGTAGTGATAAGCCACAGTCACTTAGATACCTCTTTCCTTTACTACATAAATGATGTATCGTAGGTTGAGATCGATAAAGAAAAATTTTTTTTGGGAAAGCGATAATCTCCTTCCCATATCAAAAAGGAGAAAAACCCCGATGTAACGACAACTAAGAAGGGTTTCGGTATATAAATCAAAGATATGGGTCTCTCCATACCCCAATTGTCGTCTCGATTACAACAATAATCTTCTTCCGAAAAACTAGATACTCCAGTAAGGTTCACATTAAGAGTGAGAGGGACCTCTATAGACGGTGGAAACCGTCGAGAAACCAAAACTCCTCTGTGACCTCTTTCTGTCTATCGGAGAAATCTAACCATTATATGGTACCGATAGAAGACCCTCTGAAGTCAAGTAAAACACAGTTCTGTACTGTGAGAACACTCCTTTACCTCCACTAGGACCGACCCCCGCACGTCCAGACCTTTCGTCACCTTCCCGTTTCTGTCTTGTACCACTTTCTCCTATGCTAGTGTCCACACGTACTGTCATCTCTAACCTCCCGAGAAGGCCCAAGAAATTAGATCCGAAGAGGGAACGACCTCTTCGTTTCCACGTTGTAAGTTCGTTACTTTACGTTGTAAGTTCACGCGAGTAGAAGCCATGGAACAGTCGGGGAAGACGGACAGGTGGAGTTTCTGAAAGTGACCGAGGAGACGGAGAGAGGGTGACTGGGACTTGAAGAGTCGTTGGTGAAACGTAGTAATATCCTTATACCATCTAGTCCACAGGATTGAGTTTCTACCTCTGTATGTTACTCAGGAGTTCGAGATTCTCTTCTGAAAGTGACCGAGGGAGACGGAGAGAGGGTGACTGGGACTTGAAGAGTCGTTGGTGAACCGTAGTAATATCCTTATACCATCTAGTCCACAGGATTGAGTTTCTACCTCTGTATGTTACTCAGGAGTTCGAGATTCTCTTAATAAGGGCCGTGGACGGGTGAGTGTCCTTTAGTGACGGATGTTCTGTCTTGTCCTGTCCTGAGATTCTGCGTCCAATTGAAAAGTTCGACAGTAAGACGGGGGAGGAGGTTCTCGGGTCCCGTTTTACGTCCTCCTTCGGCCCCTTACCAGGTCGATCAAACGTAATCGGATCCCGAAGACATTGTCCTGTGGTTGTGTCTAGGTCCCTGATACGTTTAGTCCACCGATGAATCGGGTTTGTAGAATCCGTATAAGTACATAAATTTTGTGTGATTAATGATCTAAGCTTGACATATTTTATACATTACTTACAACAAACATCAAAAATAGCACAAATTATCACAAATTAAAAATTTGATCTTTTAAGACAAAACCACTTCACCGCGTTATATTGTTGAACGAACAATAAACGTCCCCGTGTGACTTACATGTCCCACGACACGACTCTCGAAGAGGACACAGTTCTAAGGGGTCGGAGTGGGGTGTCACCTGTTTTTACTTATAGTAAAGGATAGTAAAAACGTCTCCAAACTCCGCTCACTCTTCCCTTACTACCTTCACTGAGCCTTTACTGTTTACGGAGCTCCTTAAAACGCTCAAGACAACCACGACCACTCCGTCAACCGAAAGTTGTCTCGTCGATAAAGTCTTCTCTCCTTAGTGAGCAGGGGGATTTCTAATAGGTGTTAACCCTCCTACGAGTCCCATCTATGTACTCACAGAGAGGACAAAACTTCCGACAACTAAATTCCTCCGACCTCGCCCCTGCGCACAGGACGGTTTAAAGTCTTGTCCAATTCCTTCTAGCGGGATGTCGGTGTGACCGGAAATCGTTCTGTCTACCGTAAAATGAAGAATCTCTAGTGCCGTGTGTACACCGGCGACCGTGCACGGGGGTGTAAGTGGTACGACCCTTGTCGTTGCGTGTTAATTTACGGTAAACCCCCTGACTTACTCACTTCCAAGGACCTCCCTCCTCCTCTCATTGTCTATGATATGTTGGGACTCAGTAGTGGTCTCCTCCCCCTTTACGTTTGAATGCATGTGTCCTCAGAAGCCCTAGTTGATGTTCCCGGCGACGTAGTATCTACCTTCTAGGAGTGAATGCCATGGCTTCTGTGTGCACACACTCAGACACGTCGAGACTCGTTCTGGTGGCTTCGGTTCCCACTCTCTCACAGACACTTTATGTGTTTACCTGTAGGTTTCTCTGAGCAGCGAGAGACGGACTCCCAGGAGGACCCGGAAAATGAGGTACACAGAACCTTTACCTGATGTTCCTTCGATCATCTCACTTGGTACTTGTGCGCCCAAACGATATGAAACCCCCTCGGACCTCAAGACCCCAACCCGGTCCCGGTAGTGCCCTCCGTCTCGTGATTTCGGCTTGGGGAATTTTTCGGTTTGAAGGATTAGAGACCGTGTGAGACAGAGTGATGTCACGCCTACGTAAGAACAAAATAAAACACTGTCCAAATGTACGTATGGTATAACGAATAAGACATAGTCTCCTTGGCACTCCGTAAAGACTACTCCTTTAATGTCCCACCCGACCAGAATTACCTTAAACCTTATATCCTTTAGCAGTGTACTGGTCACCGTAGGCTACGCAGCAATAACGCTGTATGGACCTCCCGTACAGGTCCTCTGAACGGGACCACACCTAACCAAAAACCAATTCTTGAGTGGATAGACCCGAGACCACACGAGCCGTGTGTGGAGTGTTCTAAGGAACTCACCTTCTGATGCCGAACCTCGGTACACGTTTTCTTGGTTGACTTTTTATGGAAGGATTTAGGAGAAGGAGACCAGTCCCGTGATAACCCCGTAGGTGGTAAATGGGTAGGTCTGTAACCGGTAATCCATATAAAGGGATATCTATATTTGTAATTACCTTCCAAAATTTGTAGTCTAAGTTATGATCCGTAAAAGAACATGTGTGCAGATAACGACGTCCTCAAATTTTGGGACCCCCGTCTCATGTATAATAAGAATAAACGTCGTATTCCGTATCGTACGAGACTTTATATGTGCAGCGATACCGGAGATGACAGGGACCTTGTCATACTGCGACAGCTGGAGTTCCTGCTCGCCTCTATCGGCAGCAAGCGTCGGACTCTGCCGTCGCTCACAAACATTCCCAGGCTCCCCGTGGACGGCTAGTGATTCGCAACCAGTAGGGGCATCCTCGCCTCCTTTCCCAAGAGCCTCCACACCAGGCCGTTCTCCCTGAACGAGGCGAACGGCTGGAGGTCCGGGACCCCCTTTTCCCTTGGGAACAAGGGGCGCTCAAACGACCTCCCCTGCGATTTCTCTGAGGGCATGTCCAAAGGGAGGTCCTCGGCAAGTGCCAGGAACTCCGACTACGAGGCCCTCCCGGACGATCCCAGGTGGAGGGACCCAAACAGCTCCTACAATAGTATCCTCACGACGGCCGACTAGGAGTCGAACAAGAAAACCTCAACCTCCCGCGACAAGCCCCGGGTCAGGACGACCATCTGGAGGAGGACCCCCCGCCCCAAGGGGCAGAGGACTTCGTAGACCAGGAGCAGCTACAGCATCTCCAAGGGGTAGGCATCCGTCCGCAGCGTGAACTTCCCCCTCGCGTGCCACTTCACCGGGCGCATCCACCCGTCCAACCTGTCCGTCGAGGCCGTCACGCACCTCAAGACCGCCATGGCCAGCGACGGGAGCGACACGCCCCTCGAGAACAGAAAGTCCGACTTCACGAACCTCATCTCAAACATGCCGAGTAACAACCCCTCGTGCAGGAGTAGTACGTCCCGCAAGGCCAACTCCCCGTCGCACCTTAGGGGGAACGCCTTCGAGAGGGACGCGAGGACCATCCACAGCCTCTTCAGGTGCAAGAGACCCTCCCGGTACGAAAGGCGCTTCCTCCCGCCCAGCTCCACCTTTGACCCGAGGAAGAGCGGTAGCTACCACATCTAGAACAGGGACCCCCTCGAGCGAAACCAAAAGTCCATCCTCGCGAGACGGAGCGACGTCAGGAACCCCATGAACCTCCGGTACCAGGAGAACTTCAACAGGAACCGGAACACCAAGAATAATAACAGACCGAGGGCCACCGTGCGCCGGGCCGAGCTGCAAAGTCTCTGTAGACTCACCCGGTGGAGAAGTCCTTCCATGGCTCCTGAGAAGTCCCTCACCCAGGCCAAGAGGTGCCCGGGGAGTAGGGAGACCCTCTACCCCAAGACCCAGTCCCTCAGAACCGCCTCACTGAGGTAACTAAAGAAGGTTTCGACGGCCCCGGCCCTTAAGGGAAACCTGAGGCACGACTGCCGGTGGAGGTGACACAACCCCAACCTGAGTAACTCTCAGTCTCCTACGACCGGGACCTTGTGTATCAACAACTCCAATAGGAACACGGACAACCGGTGCTTCCAGACCTCAAGTAAGTACAACAGGGGCTTCTACGACAGAAAGGGGACCTTCCTGGCCAACAGACTCATCTGGTCCAACGGGAATAGACTTTGGTACAGGTACTACTCCCTCGGAGCAACCTACTTCAGGCGTCGAGAGAACCCCCTTAGGTAGGAGCTCCTCAAGTACAACCTGTTCAACCTCTACAAAAACCGCCTGGCTTCCTCAAAATTGTACAACGAGACCCTAGGCCAGTCCAACTTCAGACCTCTGAAGAAGAAAAGAAGTTACACGTGAGGCACCTACGTCGACATCTACGGGACACCCCTCCTTACCTTTTGTGGCAATCGTCGTAACCCCCGTACTTTGGCACAGTGTGGACTTGAGACAGACGTTTCCTCTCTGTATCCACGGGACCTCTTTGTCGCTTTACGTTAGACTTAGGACTATTACAAGAATTCACATACTCTGGTCACCGTCTCGTAGTCTGAAGGGAACAGAGAGAGCAAACTAATACTAAATGAATCTAATAGTTCTAATAGACTGTGAAAACGGTTATCAGTATGTACCTTAAACTCCTTTTTTATAGGAGATTAGGAGTATGTTGACCCGAAGGGTCCACCACGTCATCATTCTTAGACGGACGTTACGTCCTCTACATCCAAACTAAGGACCCAACCCTTCTAGGGGGCCTCATCCTTTACCGTTGGGTGAGGTCACAAGAACTGACTCTTTAGGGTACCTGTCTTCTCAGACCCCCCGATCTTAGGTACCCCAGTGTTTCTCAGTCTGCACTGAATCGTTGACTTGTGGTTGTTGGATTTGCCTTGTTAGTCCAGGTCCGAAATCCCAGACTGGACCAAGAGGGCTCTGACTGTCCCCAGACCGGGTTCTTCCCCCAACACTTTCCCTTCGCCTTCGACGACGGCTGAGACCCCATTTGACCACCCTTCCTACACACTCTTCACGCCTGCGCCCACTGTCTCCGGGGTGACTAGGGGTGCCGTCCCTGCGAGTCTTGGGCATCCCTACGAGCACATTGACACCGTCGGTGGTGACAAACGGGAGGACGTAGAAAGACCAAAAGATCTCTGTCAGAGGTGACGCAGTTCCTTCTCATTTGTCGTTCCGGATGTCGACACGCAAACTCGGAGAGAAGGAAACTGGAGAGGTGGGGTCCGACGTCCTACTTCTGACGGGTTCTGCTCCGCTACCGGGAAGGGTGGAAGGACGTCGGAGAGGAGAGCAGAGGAAGAGATCCGGGACTCACCAGAGAAAGGGACGGTCCTCCGTCGCAGAGGAAAAACAAAGACTCCGACGTCCTACAGTTTTACATGTTTGCACATAAAGTGTATCTCGTCCCGAAAACTTAGAACATACGATTGAATTCGAAAGGGACTGGTTAAGCCACTACATTATCAGAGTATTCGATTGGATCTCCCTGAGCCGATATAACCCACTTTTAGTCACACAGAGGATGTACAGACTTAGTCGGTTCTAGTCTCGGAAAAGAAGGACAACAATCGTGACACTCTTGTAATCGAAAATGTACAAAAAGATTGAAACGTTAAAATAAAATTACTCGAAGACAGAAGGAAAATCTCTAAAACTCTTGAGCGGAGGTTGGAGGGGGTAGTCTCACCACACGAGGGCGGACAGCTCTACTCGAGCAACAGAGACATAAACGTTCTCCGAGAGTCTTCACCGACCCCTCGACTCGATACAAAGTTCTCGGCCCTCCTACCGTCGACTGACGAAAAAGAGTAGGGACCAAAGGGGACCCCGAGTGACCTGTGTCGATTCCGTCAAGGGTCCACGTCTAGACGGACCGTTTCGGAGTCCTTCCTCAGTAGTATTACCCCCGGACATGGGGTCCAACCCAACCACCCCCAAGAGGTTGACTCGACTAGGTAGGAGGTCTACCCGACTACCCCTCCACCCTCACACATAATGTCTTCCCACCCTTCTCAGTCTCCGGTCTTCGGGTGACCTTTGCTCGGGGTCGTAGTAGACAATAATCGAGACCCTGGAACCGATTCAGTGATGTAGAAAAACTCGGAGTTCAGGGTGTAGACATTTTACCCTTAGTATGAGAAATTCCACCTATAGTCCCGTTCTAGACTGTTACGTTCGTCTCGTGGAGTGCACCTACCCCGAGACACTTACGTTCACTCACTCACGAGGTAGTAGGGGTAACACGGGGAGGACGAACAGTGGGGAGGGGAGACAGGAGAGTGTGTCACCGGGATACTAGTCTCGGCATCCTTTACCCACGATGGGAAATGATGACGTGTAATCGAGACCTTTCAGTAGCACCGAAAGACTAAGGTATACGACGGGTTTGGGCTGGAACCTTCCGTCTAGGGACCCGACCCCAAAGAAAGAAGGGACGTCTCCAGAGGGAAAGGAGGAGAGATCATAAGTGTCAGAGGTCGATGAAAATACCGAACACATTCACTATAACGGGAGAGCCGGGTGCTACCCAAGTCTACTTGCCTCGTGACCTCCGAGTTGTACGACAAGGTCTGTTGACCGAGACAGGTAGGAGGTTGAGGGTCTCCTGGGACTGGTGAGTCTTGTAAGAGTCACCCCGGACTCGTGCTGACAGGAGGAACCAAGGAACCGTGGGCCCGGACTACGGATTTCAAAGACCATAGGAGACGAATAAACACAGGGGGATCGGAAGGTTAAGTACATAACTCTAGGGTCGAGGGTTTCCACTACATAATTATCATCCACCCACGAATCCAGTACTCCAGGTTCCACCCCGGAAACCGTCCCCGTGAAGAATATTTTCTCTGAGTGTCTCGGGGAAGTAAGGGAGTCGTGTTCCCCTGTAGACGTTGTACCTTCTCCCGGGAGTGGGGTGGTACGACTGTGTGACTAGAACCTAAAGGTCGAAGGTCTTGACACTCACAGTACAAAAATAACAACTACTTCGTGACTCGTACACCATTAAACAATCTCGTCGGCCTTCCCGGGTTCTACTAACAACAATAAACGATTCAACACGGACTAAGAAAACGCTGGGGTACTTGACATCGGCGTACTCCGAGGAGACAGGTACCTTAAGAGGTCCGTTCTTACGATGTCACCCAACGGTAAAGGAGGAGGTCTCGTAGAAGGGCTGGGTCCCTAGTTTGGATGTAGAGGACGTGGAGGACGTAACCGTCTACCTAAGAAATGGTGACTCGGTGGACCCTTCGGGGCCGATTCTGACAAATAGTGAAGATAAGACAGCAGGGGTGACGTCCAGTCGGTCTTCGACGGAGTCCGAGAGGAGACTCGAGAGACCTTCCTGCAGTACCAAAGGTGGAGGAAACAGAGACCGAAACGATACAAAGGGTAAGGAGTGTAGAGTCCTCTGTTGGTTTCACCAAGAGAAAGGACTACTGTCACTTAAAAAAAAAAAAATTATATTACTTTCCCTGTCACAGAACCTCTCCTTTGTTTTCAATTTCCGTAGGGCGTCTTCTCTCCTACAGAAAAAACATTCAGTATTACCTGTTTTCAGTGTCGATACCCTCTTCGAACCAAGATTACATTTTATTTACTGGGAGACTCAAGACCGGAGACGGGAACCGGTAACGTTTTCCCGTCCGTAGAGTCCAAACACAGGGCACCCTGTACCCCAGGGGAGAGGTGCTCCCTCTCCCTCTACCTTCAAGTCCAGGACCGAACAGTTCCTGTGTTGTGTCGTTACGACGTGACTCAAGGGGGAAGCACGGACAGGGAGTTCTCCGAACCTTGTCCTCCTCACTCCCCAAATCAAGTAAAGAGTCTTATTGTCAGGAGTGAACCGAAGGAATTACCATAGAGCCTGTCTTCCTCGCGAGAAAGTTTTTGTTCGTCCTAAATGTTCATTTCCGTTAACACACGTAAGCGAGTACCGTTAGGGTCTTAGTAAATCTATACCTTTCGGAAGTCATTAACCGTCTCTCTTAATCGAATTTCAACCGAATTATGGATCGATGTACGTACGTGTAACAATAAAAATTTGTTAGACACACAAATCTACGGTAGTTCGATTAATCCTTTATACATAAACGTATCTTGAGTTCAAATCAACGGTGACTTACCTCTTTTATTTAGGAGGACTGAGTCGGATACACATGGAAGACCTAGAGAATTTTGGTGGTTTGGGGTTCTTGTGTCTTTAAGGAGAAATTGACTAATAAAACAAAAGGGTTATTTGTAATCGTAGATTTCGATCTACGAAGATTGATGTATAAAAAGTGGTACAAAGTTTAGAATTAAACAGGTTAAGAAAGTCTCATTTTGTTTAAGGTTCCGCTCATTTACCCTCTTTATCTGTCTATTTATCTACCTACGTATTTACTTACTTACCTACCTATCTACCCACCTACCTACCTATCTATCTACTGTAACTAATAGTCTATCTATCTATTATAATATGGCGTAACCTTCTAGTCACTCGTTATACATACATACATTTCACTTTCACAAACGCAGTCAACGCAGATTGAGATGCTGTGGTACCTTCATTGGGTGGTCCGAGGAGACAGGTACCGTAAGAGGTCCGTTCTTATGACCTCACCTAACGGTAAAGGAAGAGGGCCCCTAGAAGGACTGGGTTCTTAACTTGGACCCAGAGGATGTACCGTCCGTCCAAGAAATGGTAGACTTGGTGGTCCCTTCGGGGATAGGACACGACCTTCTAGTCATTTGCTATATACATATACGAAAATAGACTCCGTTCATTCGCCGATCGAACACAACTTGTCCATTTGCAGCAAGTCAACACACGTATATATACACACATCATACTAAACGTAGTTTAGAGAATCAAACGAACATAAACTACAGATAACGAACCCGTTCTAACACCCGAGTCCGACAATGATGTGGTGGATCTCAGTCTAGGACCGAGGTCGTTCCGACTCGCCACAACCCATTAAGGAGATTGGAATATTGACACTCAAAGGGGTTGAGATCCTGGTATCTTCACCAAACAGCCAATTTACTCTACTTCTCATATGTCAGGAAGGGACCACGGACCCTTTATTTACACAGGGGGTCTATCTTCGTGAAAAGTGCTGACAGTAACACTACTTACGTAGAGTGGTACGCATGGACACATACCGGTGTGCGTGCACGGTACGACACGTCGTGCTTTCCTCTGAAGACGCCGAAAGTACACTCACGTGACTGATACCGCACGTATGAGACACGACGACAAATACAGCCCGACTTGTATATAAAACAAAAGACAAACTTCACACACACAAAAGAATACCAGGAAGTTCGGAGACAAAGTAAAGTCCGAGACAACGTAGTGTGTACAAGGACACCGAACAATAGACACATATGTGTACCACAACGTAGCACTAAGACAAACCAGTGTACACTAGAGAAACTTCCGTACGTTTGCAACATTGTACGACGTGTCCTTAAAATTATTACAGGATCTCGTATAGGCCCACGAGCAGTCCCTCCGGCGTCTGACCGACACGAATCGGGTACACAAAACCACAAAAGGGATCAAAAGTTACCTTAATCAATGATCGTAAATTTTTGACTCCCTGTAGGGACCGGCAGCTCACCATTTCCAAGGAGGGAAGACAACGTCCCCCACGCCCAAACTAGGGACCAACCCCTTTATTCTCGGACGGACCGAGTGTCGTGTTGGTTTTTTAAAATTTATTTTTAACTTTCAAAAGGACATATTAGTCTACCGGTAAAAGAGGATAGTTTTGACTTTTAACCGGAACGGAAGGCGATTCTTGGTAGGAGTCGTTCTCGTCTCTTACTAGTAGAGGAAACCCAAACTGTGTGACAGTATAAAATGGTGCCAGAGGTAACGAGAGAGAGGAACTATGGGTCCGAGTCGACGATAAAAAGTAAGGTAAACACGATAAAAAGAGTCCGGGCCGGACGGAATAAGTAAGTGGAAGGTAAAGACCGAACATGCCAGCAGACCGAGTACTTGTGTCTTAGGTCACGGGAAAGGTGTGTAGGTTCTTCCCAACCACTCACTCCCCTCCCACACGTCTGGGGGTGGGGGACGGGCCCCAGGGTTTCGTGAGACCCTCGGGGGCACGAAAAGACCTGGACGGACGACGTCTCTCTTCTTCGGCAGTCCCTATGACTGGGACGACTACCTCTTCTCGTCCGGGCCGGCCAGCCTCGTCTGCGGGCACTTCGTCTTCGCGTCGAAGGTCATCTTCTCTACGAGGGTCTACTTCCACTACTCCGACTCGCGGTACCGCCGACGGTCGTACATCTTGTGCGGACGGTACAACAGCTACAGGTCGACCGACGAGTAGTGGAGTAAGAAGAGCAACACCGTCTAGGGACACTCGGTGTCGCAGAGGTCGAGGAGGTAGAGGGGACCTGCCTTCTGTTCTCGGTGTCCGGCACTCCTCGTCCCGGGCGCGACGCCCCGTCTGTGGGGACGCGAACCCCGCCTGTGCACGCTGAATCTCGACGTGTTGGCGTCCCCCCCATGACTCGAGACGCAAGGGAAGGACCAGTCGACTTCTATTACTACCGTTGCGGATGCTTTGTACCAACGTCCTCCTCCTTGACTCTAGGACAGATCTCTCTTAAACCGCATCAGGGACTTAGAGAGAGAGAGAAAAACCAGTAATAATATCGCAAGAAGGGTGGGACGAAATCCGAAGGGACCACCGAGTCTGTCATTTCTTAGGTGGACATTACGTCCTTTGGACCCAAGTTAGGGACCTAACCCTTCTGGGGGACCTCCTCCCGTACCGTTGGGTGAGGTCATAAGAACGGACCTCTTAGGGTACATGCCTCCTCTGACCACCCGATGTCAGGTACCCCAACGTTTCTCAGTCTGTGCTGACTCACTGATTCGTGTGTCGTGGGTCGAAAAGACATAGGGGTGGGGGGTGTAGGTGGGTTCGGATCTTGTCCTGTACCCTATTCGACTGTCATCCACCGTCACCCTTCTGAACGTAAGAACAATACTGAGGTAGTGACTGATCGACACAATGGAGTCTCGGTGTCACTAGGACAGGCACTTTACCCATCTTATTATCACATATGAGGGAGGCCAAGATCTCTACTAGTTTCCTCGAGTGTATACGTTTTAAGAATTTACATCACGGACCGAGTACCATTCATGAGGATTTATCATCGGACGTTCCCAACAACAGGTCCTTCGTGGGTCGTGTCTCGGACCATGTGCAAACATGTCCTTCATATGTGATCAGTAAAGAAACAAATCTCGTAGTTTCTAATAAGGTTTTTCAGTGGAGTTCGTTACGTGAATCCCGTGTCTCACAAGGAACGTTTCTTTGTTGAGTTAGCGAAGATTTACCGGGGAACGTTTGATTTATGAAGGGGTCCGTCCGTTGATTTCTTCGTCCACCCCAAAAGTTACCCCTTTTTTTTTTTTTCGTAATAAAACAGAGAGAAAATACACATAAAATAGGTCAACGGTAAATCCTCCTTTAAGAGACCAGATTTACAGATCATTAATATGATTGACAGATCGTTAAGTGATTTGGTACCACGAATCTGATACTAAGTCCGGAAATTTTCAATAGGAAGTTTTTGTCACTTTTAGCTTTTTCTACGGATCTTACAATTCACTTCACATGCTGATTATAACATATGGGTACACTAGAGATTCTATATTTTCTATGTTCATATCCTAATTCTTTATGTGTACTGATACATATCTTATCCAGGTGTTGTTCCTATATAACATGTCGTGTCCCCTTACATCGGTAATAAAACATTATTGAAATTCACCTCATATTAGATATTTTTGTAACTTAGCGATAAACGCGTAAAATTATATTGTAACATTTAGTTGATATGAAGTTATTTTTTTTTTGTGAACGTCTCTTTTTCTTTACGAGTTTTACAGACTAAAAGAAACTTCTCTAATTAGTATTAATAACGGAAATGTGGCGAGAGAAATTCAAAATACTTTACGCACATATAACGAAAGACAAAGAAGAGTGAGGACTTTGTGAACGGACTTGTATCTCTGGCTTCCACGGTGAATAAAAAGAATCTGGAAAACCTCTACAATATTTCACAGGAAGACTGGCTCTAACATTAACAACTCTCCAGTCGAGTAGTACATAAATATTAATGAAAGACACGTTAGATCTAAAGGAGAGATTAGCGAAAACTCTTAAAGTAAGAGAGACACACCTTAGGTCCACACCCATACAAAGTAAACAAGACGAAACGGACACTAAGACACTAAGAAGTTAGACTACTGAGTATTGAAATTAAACCCTTCTTAAAGTGGGTAGTAACGAAACTGATAATTGAAAGGGGTAGAAAATTTTTTAATTGTCTGAAATAAAAATTAAAATTTAAATCTCTTTTTGACTCGTCTTTCACCTTAGGGGTATGTCAGAGAGAAGGGTAAGGAGAACCAAAGGGGATAATTGTAGACCGTAACTACACTATATAAAAATATTGAATACTCGATTTACGTAATAGTACTTGATGTCAGGTATCAAATATAACTGATGGGACCATCGAGTCGTCGACCATTTCTTAGACGGACGTTAAGTTCTCTGGACCAAGTTAAGGACCCAACCCTGCTAGGGGTCCTCTTCCCTTGCCGATGGGTGAAGTGATAAGGACCCGAGGGGGCCACGAGTCGACCATTTCTTAGGCGGACGTTACACCCTCTGGACCCAAGCTAGGGACCCAACCCTGCTAGGGGTCCTCTTCCCTTGCCGATGGGCGAGGTCATAAGACCGGACCTCTTGAGGTACCTGATAGGGTACCCCAGTGTTTCTCAGCCTGTGATGGCCCACTGAAAGTGAAGTGAAGTGTGTCAAATATATTCCCAAGTTAGAAACACGACATGTTAAGAGACCCAAAACGGTTGCGAATTGTAGTACATAGGTGGTTCTGTCATAGTATGTCTTGTCAAAGTGACGGAATTTGTAGGAGACACTAGGTCGACAAGTAGGAGACAGTGGGGAGTAAGGTGGGGGACCGTTGGTGACTAGAAGAGAAAGATATCAAAGCGGAAAAGGTCTTGTAGCATATCAACCTTGGTATGTGTCACGTTGGAAAAGTCTGTACGAAGAAAGAGAATTGTTCTACGTAGCTTTCAAGGAGGTATAGAAAGGGACCCAAATATCTGGAGAAGAAAAATAGAGATTCGACATAAGATGACGTACCTGTATATCAAACAAATACGTAAGTTGATGACTTCCTATACCCCGAAGGGTCGACCGAGTCACCAACTTCTTAGGTGGACGTTACGCCCTCTGGGTCCTCTACGGCCAAGTCAGGGACCCACTCCTTCCAGGGGACCTCTTCCCTTACCGTTGGGTGAGATCATAAGAACGGACCTTTTAGAGTACTTGTCTCCTCGGACCACCCGATGTCACGTACCCCAACGTCTCTCAGCCCGTGCTGACTCGTTGACTCGTACGCACGTACGCGACTTCCTATAGAACCAACAAAGGTTCAGACCTGTAAATACTTTCTTTGTTTTTGTAAGTACAAATTCAAAGATACTCCTATATTCAAAAGTTGAGTAAACCCATTTATGGATTCCCGTAATAGTCACTGATATAACATTCTGATATAGATCGGAAGAACCTTAGACGGTCAGAAAGTTTTACTGACATGGTAAAGTGAGAGGGTAGTCGTTACTCACTTCGAGGACAAGTATATTATGTAGGAGTGGTCGTGACTAAAACAAAACCTAAAACTGGTAAGGTTATTCCACACGTAGTGTAACAAAATTAAACGTTCAGGAAACGTTTAGGAATTGTACTATTGGAATAGGAGTCTTTTAAAACAAATTTTATGAGATCTGTCCCTGAAGGACCACCAGGACACAAACCCTGAGGTGCGAGAGTTACGTCCCCCGTACCCAAGTTAGGGACCCGTCCCTTGATTCTGGGATGTACGGTGTGTCGAGGAATTTTGTTAGGATTATTCGATGAAGATTTAAGACAAATTTTTATAAGATCTGCAAGAGTGAGACAGGAGAACCAATAATTGAAACAAAAGTACAGAAAGTAAGGAAGTGACAAGACAGAACGTAAATAGACTAAGGGTGTCTAGATAAAAGGTTAAGTAAATAAGGAAGTAACCATTATAAACTGAAATACAAAATTAAAAATTAGATAAAATTAACACTGTAAGTAAATCAAGAAAATTTTAAGACGGACGAGTAAAACAGGATTGCGGGATGAAGTCAACTGAAACTTTTGAAAATATGTCAAACCTTAAAGTTTGGATAGCAGAAAGTCTAATAAGAGTCGGAGTATGGGGCGGGGGGGCGGGGGGCGGGGGGTGGTCGGTAGACTTAGGAGTCCCAAGACAAGACAAACGGTACGCACGACTGAGAGTACCATCTAATGAAGGAACACCGTAAACATTGAAAACTAATACTCGCGTAGAAGTCGTTTCGACAAGAGAGGGATTTGGGGTACCCCGAGGGTTCGTTTGACCCAATGTCTGTTCCGGAATACCTCCCCGAGACCCAAACGAGACCGGTACCAAGGTCCCCGAGAGCTACATGGTCAAAAATTGAAAATAACCTGATATCAACGAAATGTTTCGACACAACAAAGACGACGTGTCGTTACACTCAGTCGACGTCCATATGTATATAGGGGAGAAGGAATCTAAAAGAAGGGTAAATCCAGTAGTGTCCCGTAACTCCTCTCAAGGGATTCGATCTGTCATCCGAGAGTAATCAATAGATAAAAGGACTCCGACCCTTTGTAACTCCCGTCCTCCTCTTCCCCTGTTATCTTCTACTCAACCAACCTACCGTAGTGACTGAGTTACCTGTACTCAAACTCGTTTGAGGTCCTCTATCACTTCCTGTTCCTTCGGACCTCACAATGTCAGGTACCCCAACGTTTCTCAACCTGTGATAATCGTTGACTTGTGATTGTCATGTATCATAGTTATCATATATGTACAGTTAGGGCTAGAGGATTAAGTAGGTGGGAGGGGAAAGGGGTGAACCGCAGGTATGCAAACGAGAGACGTAGAAACACACTTTCTTTAGGCTGGTAAAATGAGGTGGTAAATTGTATGTAAATTTGGAGGTATGATTAAACTCAAAATTAGAGAGTCGAAGTTTGTACAATTCGAGGAACATGAAGGAAACGATACTACCTGACAAAAAAGATCAGAGGAAAAGTGTCTGAGGAACTGTCAGAGTCTAACTTCGGTACCATAGTAGAGGAACGTGTCAAGTCCCGGAGGGACACCTACAATTTCGGGGTCCAGGGTGGGGAGAACGGACAGAGGGACAGTCGTGGCGTCGACTTCGTATGGTACTCCTAAGGGTAAGGGGAGACAAAGACCGTGGTTTCCTAAAGAGAAGGAAAACCGGAAACGACACGTAACACCCGAACGTATACACATGCACACATGTACGGATATTACGACGTAAAAATACGTCAAACATCGTACTTCCCCAGGGTGTAGTCAATTCAAAGGTAACATGGTGATGGTAGATACGTACATATTGAAAACACTTTCACTTTCACAATCAGCGAGTCAGCACAGACGGGGTACCTGACGTCGGGTGGCCCGAGGAGACAGGTGCCTTAAGAGGTCCTTATGACCTCACCCAGGAAGAGTTCCCCTTAGAAGGGCTGGGTCCCAACATTGGCCACAGAGGTCGTAACGTCCGTCTAAGAAACAACAGACTCGGTAGTCCCTTCGGGGTATTTAAAACATTAGTACTAAAAAATTTTCGTATGTACAAATACCCTTTTTTTGAGAAAGAGAGATTGAGTTGAGAAAGAGAGATTGTCAGAGGTCATGACGCGAGTGTTTACAGTACCCTGTCAGTCGTTATACTGGAGGGGCAGGTGGGTCGTGGTGGTAACTGAACTGGTTTAAGTAACGGACGACATATGAAGTTCTAAATGGACCACCGAAGGAGGAGAGGGGTTTTGTGGTTACGGTAGGAAGGTTTTTATGAGACAACAACTGAAAGAGGGAGGGTGACCTCAAACACTCCTGAGTCTTTACCCAGAAAAGTAATATAAAACAGTTTAAGGGTCGTATAGAAGGGAAACCATAACAGGGTTCCGAAGGGACTATCGAGTCCCTTCTTGATTCTTAGACGGACGTCACGTCCTCTCGGGTCAAAAGGGTCAAACTAAGGACCCAGTCTTCTAGACGACCTCTTCCCTATCCGATGGGTGAGGTCATAAGAACCCGAAGGGACCACCGAGTCGACCATTTCTTAGGTGGACGTTACATCCTCTGGACCCAAACTAAGGACCCAACCCTTCCAGGGGACCTCTTCCCTTTCCGATGGGTGAGTTCATAAGACCGGACCTCTTAAGGTACCTGACATATCAGGTACCCCGGCGTTTCTCAGTCTGTACTGACTCACTGAAAGTGAAAGTGAATGAAAAGTGAAAGTCTCTCTCTGTCCCGAAGGGTCCGCCCTGAGAACCATTTCTTGGGTGGACGGTCACGTCATTTGTACTCTCTACGCCCAAGCTAGGGACCCGGTCCTTCTAGGGGACCTCCTCCCGTACCGTTGGGTGAGGTCATAAGAAGGACCTCTTGAGGTACCTGTCTCCTCGGACCGTCCGATGTCAGGTAACCCAGTGTTTCTCAGTCTGTGTTGACTTTCCTGAATCGGGCGTGTGTTCCTCTCTGTCTTACAGACATTGTCCCAGTCAGAGTCAGCTTCCTTATAGTAAAACTAAGGAAAGTCCTACATTTATATTTCTAAAAGGGAGACGGAAAACGAGTTTGTGGAGAGAAACTTTATCCAGTTGAACCATTTGGTCTGGGTGGAGGGCTTTCCCCCCGTTTGTGTGTAAAGAGTTGTGGTCAATGTGGAACAAGGTCAGTAAGAGGTCGGTAAGTAAAGGACGGAGCACCGGAAAGGATGAACACGCGACTTGACATCAAGTTTATGAAAGGTTAAAGCAAAAATTAAATGAGTTTATAACAGTAGAGGAACTCCCTCTAATCCTTGGTGCAAAATGCTAAAACTAATAAAGAGTCCGGACCTCGTCCATCATTCGTAACGTAGGTATAAAAGACAGAGAAAGGTAGAGGTCCGAATTTAACCCGTCGTAACGTTCTTTTTTTTATGCCAGTGTAGATAACCCACTCGAAAGGACGGTGTATTTCTCTCCTTCTCAGCCTGTACTGATTCGTTACTTGTGAATGAATTTCTCTCCTTTATGTTTCGTTTTCCCTCACCCGAACTCTCATTTTCCGACCTCTCATGTAGGAGACGAATCCCTTTTCGGGTTTACAGTAAAAGAAAGGGGATGGTCCTTCGTCGGACACAACGAGTCAGGCACAGTCAAGTCGGGTAATGTTTCTCCGGTATTAGAAACAGTCACCCTAGAATCCTGCACCTCGACCAGTTACCCCGTTAATTTGCGGAAAAGATTTCGTCTGAATAAGAACGACCTTCTGTTTTTGATTGTCGAGGACCACCGTCTCCCTCCAACGTCTCGAAACCCAAACGTCGGTCCCGTTGTGAACTTTAGGGGAGGGGTGGCTGCCGTGTCGAGGGTTGAGGTACTGTACCTTTCGGGAGAGAAAGGCTGAGACAAAGATGTAGGTTACTGTCCTCCGAGTGTACGTGAACTTTTACGGGGACGTCCGTACCTCCAGTACGGACAAAGTTACAAGAACGACTTAGACAGAAGCCCCTTCTACCGTGACGGTCGGCACACGTAGGAGACGACCAGAGACTCAAGACACGGTGGGATTCCTTCCGACACTACAGGACTAGTGTCTCGTCCTGCAGTGTCGGAAAAGGGAAGGAGAAGGAGGAAGAAAGAAAGAAAGGAGAAGGGAAGGAAGGAGGGAAAGGGAGAAAGAAAGGAGAGGGAAAGCAGGTCGAAAGAGGGTGTCAACGATCAATTTTCCGTCTCTCTACACCGAAGTTTTCCGTCCTCGGTATTTCTACGTTTTAGATTTTCCCTGGTGCACTCTTGACTCGACGTAACACATCGTAGACTCTGGGAGAAGGTAGAAGAAGAATCTGCTACGACAACGTTCTCCGATACACTTCACATGTCCCGGCCAGTCTGCTTTCCCTGTCGTTCCTACATCTGTCGCTCCGGAGTGTGTGTTTGTGTCCTGAAGAGGGTAATAGGTAGGGGAGTGTTTCAGCTTCGGTCCCCAAAGGCTAAACGTTTTCTCTTAATCTACTTTTAAGTTCATCTGTGGTAGGTCGTTTAATGTTCTTTCTTACGAAGTCCATCTTTTATTGGATCCTATTCGATGTTTTCCCTAGCGGGAAGGGACTTCACAAATCCCTTGCACGACTTAGTGGGACATTCCAGATTTGTCAATGTCCTCCATCTTGTTCCCAGTCTGGCGGATTCTAGTTAAGCAGAAGTTGTGAATGATGGGACAACTAGAACCCAGACGATGAGACGAATAGACACGTAGGCGAGTAGGTAAGTGACTAGATAAAAAGATCAGAAAGTCAATTGTTTCCATGTATTTCAGACAAGACAAAGTCCCGTATATGATTCCAAAAGCGTTTAATTGGGTCCATCGGCGTATCGGTACGTTACTCCGACCCCGGTCCTAGTGTGGGTAAAATGTCTACTTCGTGTTTCTCCAATTCCCTGAACGAATCAGAGAGACTCTACGGCAAGACCGTGGATGGTTTAGTCGTGTTGTCACAAATGGACATCCTCAAGATGACCTTAATTCACTCCTATGTACGTGCACCACGGACCATGTGGAACTAAAGAGTCATGGATATTGGGCTACGACCCTTTCTGACTTCCGTTTTCCCCGTCGTCTCCTACACTACCAATCGTAGTGACTGAGTTACCTGCATTTAGACTCGTTTGATACCCTCTATCCCTCCCTGTCCCTCCGGTCCGCACCACGTCAAGTACCCCAGCGTTTGTCATCCTGCACTGACTCGTCGACTTGTTGTTGTAGTTGTGTACCAACCTCTGTGACAATAAAGGACGGACCTCGGTCCCTCGACCACCCGCCCCACCTAGTGTATTGTGAGGGACCCGGGAAGGTTAGGAGCTCAGATACTAAGGTTCTGAGAACTCTCGGTGAACCCGACGTTCCTCTAGTGTGATCAGTTAGGATTTCCTTTAGTTGAGTCTTATAAGTGACCTTCCTAGCTACGATTTCGAGGTTATTAAACCGGTAGACTACACTTCTCGGTTGAGTAACTTTTTCTGGGACTACGACCCTTTCTAACTTCCGTCCTCTTCCCCTGCTGTCTCCTACTCTACCAACCTACCGTAGTGGATCAGTTACCTGTACTCAAACTCGTTTGAGGTCCTCTATCACTTCCTGTCCCTTCGGACCGCACGACGTCAGGTACCCCCGTGTTTCTCAACCTGTGCCGACTCGTTGACTTGTTGGTGGTGTTGTCGTACTAAGGGTCTATGTACAGGTCTCCCTTCCGATTCGGGAGGTCATTCTTGCACGACACAGGTCGCAGTCTCTTTAGTCAAGGAAGAGACAGGAGTCTGAGTAAGAGACTCGAAGGTCTCCCTGACGTCAACGGCAAGTCTAATCTAAAGTAAGATAGGACGCTTCGACAGACTCACGATTCCCCTAACGAAGCCCTTTCCTAAAGTGTCGTCCGTTACACTGAGCGGAAGTCCGTCGGAGTCGTAAAGAGGGGACTCCAGCCAACATTTTTTCAGGTAAAACTTGGATATGGGAAATCCGAGACAGATCCCGGACTCTTAAGCGACTTCATGTAGAAGACTTTAGTCGGGTGTGTATGTGGGAGCGTCCGTGTGTAGATGTATATAAAAAAGGGGAACCAAAGACCGGTTTCGTGGACTGGGATCCGTCACTACCGCGTCTTTCTTTGTCGCACACGAAAATCAAAACCCAGACTATAAGACAAAGTAAAGGTCAGTTCCTTCGCTTACGAAACCCCCGGAGACTCCTGGAGTGGCCCAGCACAGAATGATGGAGTGACTAAGTAAGTGAGTGAGCAAGTCGGCGACCTTTTTTCCTGTAAAGATTTCGTGAATCGCACTCCAGCCATAGAGACATAAGAGTGTCTCTGCTTATTGTGTGTCAGAAACCGGAGATGGCCGAGACTCAGGACACCCTCTCTGTCAGTACATTTGGTCATTAATACCGTTTTACTCTACTAACTTAAACGTATCCCGACCTCCGTCACTCTTTGTACCGTACAAAACTTTAGTCTCTTGTCAAGTTTTAACCGTTCCTCTTTATTCGGTAGTTTCCTCCGTCAACTTTCGTCCTCGGTCTACCTATTCCTCGAACCCGACAGGACCCTTGTCACCCCAGTGACCTACTCTGGTCGACATGTGAACCACCTGGGTTCTAAGAAGTGAATGACGGATACAAAAACGTTGTACCCAGTCTTTGGTGTATATACTAGTCTTTGGTGAATATTCTAACCGACAATGTCCACACACAACACGACACGAGCGAGTCAGCACAGGTCGATAAACGTTGGGGTACCTAACATCGGACGGTCCGAAGAGTCAGGTACCCCTAAGAGGTCCGTACTTATGACCTCACCCAACGGTACGGGAAGAGGTCCCCTAGAAGGGTTGAGTCCCTAGCTTGGGTCCAGAGGGTGTGGCGTCCTCCTAAGAAATGGTAGACTCGGTTACACCTGAGTGTGTACGTACGTGATACCCTTCCAGTGGGCCTTTAAGATAGGGTCCCTATACTGTGACAATCTCCGGACGGGACCAAAGTCCCCGTCCGTCAGGTACGCCTGATTTGAGAGGACGAGGGTCCGATACATCACTGACCCTCTACGGGTGGACGTTCTTTAAGGACTACCCCTAGGTAACATTTGACAGAAGCCATAGTGGTGGTGGGGTTGTTGCACGAAGCCTAGATGGTCGACGTGCCATAGTACGACTTGTGCACCGTCACGGACAGAATCCCTAGGTCGAGTCTCCAGAGGTGGAAGTCCTTCGGATGGGACTTGCGTGTCCCTATACGTATACTCTGATACCAAAGAGGAAGGCACTGTAGGACCTATAGAGCAGTCATCTCTTGACGGTGACTCTATATTGACGGTGAACGACGATTCAAGAGGGGTAACCCTCCACTCAAATAAGTCCCACCTCTAGAACAGAATAAGAAGGACACAGAGATCAGGGACCGTGTCCCGAACCGTGTACCATCCACCAAGTGCTTTGACAAGTGACATCTACTGTGTTCCGAGGAGAGGATGTCGTCGAACACGAGAAGACTAGATTCCTAGTCGACCTGGGTCCCTCTCCTTCCTTAGAATCCGTCTCCCGAGTCCTTATCAAAGACTTTGGGTCTTTAGTTCCGACTGAGAACCCCGTTCAGTAAAAGTTAGTTTCTAGTGTCGCTACCACAGGTCACCAGGGGACGTCTCTTTGTCGGAGGTAGATGTCGAATTTCTACAGTCCCCACTACGACGACAGCCAGGTCACTCCCAAACGACACTTGTAGCTCTCCCCTTAACTGGGGCAAAGGTAGAACAAAGTACAGAACGGGTCCCTGGTCCGTGAAACCGAAAGGGTCTTCGGGTTTACCTTAACCTTTACCGTTTTCTTGTAGAAAGAAACATCTTTTAGATCCCGTAGGAGTAACCGTCCGAGTACAGGAGTCACTCTTACCTAAGCCGGAGACACTCGAGACTTGACACCAAGTCCCCTACTTCTTCCGAACCCACCCAACCCCCACCCCCTCCAACGACGTCACAACTCTGGTTCATGAGAGGAGTGGTCAACGGGAACTTCCTTCGACGACCAGGTTGGACCCTCCACCAGACACCGAAACCTTGTCTCACTCTCGTCGATCTGGTAGACTAGTGACTGGGACCCCGGAACCGAAATACTGAGGTGTGAGTAGACTAGCTTTAGATCTACTGGAACCTAGACCTTTATTACCGTAAGGTCTCGGATCCTGAAGGTATGGGTACTAGAGGTTTGACTTGTTAAAACGACCTCTCCTTTTTTTTCATGGTAACACCCCTCCTCTCCTTATCATGTTCTAAGACTTGCGTTTATCTGACTTAAACCTTCTATTTAGAGGGAATAAATTTACAGTCTTATAAGGTAAAGACATATTACGACTCTTCAGTGTTTTGGTTTTATTTTGATCCCGATCCGAATTTACATGGGTCAATCTCTGTCTCTACCCGACAGAAACCGTATTTACAAAGCGATGGTGGAAGGTTGACTCCAGGGACGAGACGCCTACCTCGAGCTCAAAATCGTCTTAAGTACCGACGGACAGCGGTAGACCGACCCTAAAGTATCCGGTGGACTAGTTCACACGTTCAACCTTCGACCCCTTAAAATACACGTG
Source organism: Capra ibex (assembly GCA_006410555.1). Taxonomy (NCBI): domain Eukaryota; kingdom Metazoa; phylum Chordata; class Mammalia; order Artiodactyla; family Bovidae; genus Capra; species Capra ibex. The sequence goes on from SJYO01052794.1 coordinate 4,819,644, forward strand.
TCCGCGGTTTGGACACAGAAGTTTCTGTTTTTTCCTTTTTCTTCTCTCCTGACCCGTCGAGATAGTTCACAGTTTGTCATATCTACCAGTGTTAAAAGGTAATCGGTCACCTCAACCACTCTATATTTAGACACCGCATTCTGTCGTCTTTTTAACGTTCTTCAGGTCCTTGAGGATACATATGGTTCGAGAAGACCTCAGTCGAAGTGGTCAAACGGTGTGTGTGTTTATCTACCAGTTCAACAATACTTAATTTTCCTCATACGTAAACATCCGAATTTACCTAAGTGTCCTAGAAAAACTGTGACGCGTAAAAGAGTTAGTTATCAAGAGTTTTGTGACACTGAGTGACACATTCACACACTCTTGAAAACTTATAGTGTCTCTCTAGGAACACAAAATTTTCAGATGCTTAGTTCCCATTTTTTTTCTATCGTTATTAGGGTGTTGGGTACGGTTCTTTATAGAAGAGAGAAAGCTGTTCATTATACTGTAGTAAGGGACAAAATAGCTTCACAACAGTTACTCGATAGACTCGGATATTTTAGGACTAGGGACTTCGTTTCCCTAGTAGGGGTAACAGGTAAAATGGACGTAAAGGGTCGCAAGTCCTGTGACGTCTCTCGAACCACCCCCCTCCGTGAGTTCTGAGTCAACACCCAACTTCCTCTTTCTCTTCCCCTCTCACTTTTCCTTTCTTTTCTCCTCTCTTTTACCCCCTCGTCTCTCCCTTCTTTCTCCTTTCTCTTCTGTTCTTCCCCTCTTTACCCTGGAAATCTCCTTCCTGAGACACGGACGTCTGTCTCGATAAGTGTTGATTTCTTCCTCTTCTGTGCCGAAGAGAAAGAAACCTCTCACCGCTCCCACATTACGCCTCCGACCCGGCACGGGTGGGCGCAATTACCGTCGGAGGAGAGGGACAATCCCAGAATCGTGAGGAGACCGAAGGAGCCGACGTAGGGTTCGGACTTCACGGTCTACCCCCACCCGGGTGCCGGTCCGTACGGACCCTTTCACACACCCCACTCCTCATCAGTCCAAGTCTAAGGTTGGACCCTCGTTCTCCCCGTCTGCACTCCCAGGAGAGAGGGGTAAGACGATTGTTACGTTGACCCCGATCCTTTTTCTTCGACCCCTTCCTGAGACCCAGAGAGGTGACAACCGACACTAGTAAGTTGTCTGAGGTTGGTGTGTCGGGAACTCCTTGCATGACTCTCAAGTCAATGCGTCCGGGCTAAGTGGAGAACATACCTTTCTGTCACTCTCTCGCACGTCCCCTGCGCCCGTCCTATTTGATCCTCCGACCCTAATTGTGTCTGTGTATTGATTTACACTTTATCTATGAGTTGTTCCTGGATGAGTTGTAAGATATTATTGGATATACCCTTTCTTAGACTTTTTCTTAGTCATATACATGTACATATTGACTCGGTGAAACAGTATGTGGACTTTGGTTGTGTTGTAACATTTAGTTGATACGTACACACACACAATTCAGTGACGTCAGCGTAGACTGAGACGCTGGGATACGCTGGCTGCGACACCTGAGATCGTTCGGTCCGAGGAGACAGGTATCCTAAGAGGTCCGTTCTTATGACGGTACGGGAGGAGGTCCCCTAGAAGGGCTAAGTCCCTAGCTTGGGTGTAGAGAATATGTGGTTATATTTGGTTTTAAATTTAATCCTTTTAATCCCTTGTTATTTTTGCTTTAAGCTCCTCGACGTACGTGACGACCACTCTTACATTGGACCAACATGACAAAGAGACTTTTGAAACCTTTATAACCGACCTCATATACATGTCGGATACCAGTTCGTTAGAATAAGGACCCAATAAGGAGTTGTTAATTCACGACTGTACGTGGTTTTTATACACGTTCACACAAGTTTCGTCTGTTTTTTACTCTTGCGTTTACAGGTAGTTATCGTTCACATATTTAACATCATTTAGACATGTTACCTTATGGTACGTTATTACCTTTTTGTCCAAAGGGACCACCACGCCCACCATTTCTTAGACGGGGTTACTTCCTCTGGGTCCAAACTAGGAACCCAGCCCTTCTAGGGGACTTCTTCCCTTACCGATGGGTAATGTCATAAGAACGGTCCTCTTAAGGTACCTGTCGCCTCGGACCACCCGATGTCAGGTACCCCAGAGTTTCTTAATCTGTACTGACTCACTGATTGTGAAAGTGAAAAAGTCACTTTTTTGTCCTTCGATAATCATGTCCGCCATTTTACCTAGGTACAGTGTTTTCTGTGTTTACTTATATGCGACGTACTGACACGTTGGATAAACTTCAAGTTTTCTTCCGTCTTGGATGGGTACTAGTACCCCCCGTCTTACCACCAATGGAGACCCCCTCTGTAACCGACCTTCTCCGGTACCCCCTCGAAAGACCCCCACAACCAGTACAAGCTCTAGCGTTAGGTCTTGTCGGTATATTTATTTTGTATTACCCCGTGACTCTACGTCGTTATGTCACTTCCATGTCAGGCGGGAGACATAAACACCCAAGGTATAAAGACCTAAGTTGGTTGGTGTCTACCTTTTAAAAAAGTCTTTTTTTAAGGTTTTTCAAGGTTTTTCTTTTGGAACCTACACCTCACGTGGGCGTTGATAAATGTATCGTAAATGTAACATAAATGTTGATAATTGTATCGTAAATACAACATAATCCATAATTTTCATTGGATCTCTACTAAATTTCAGATACCCTCTTATACGCATCAAATATACGTTTATGATAGGGTAAAATATATTCCCTAAACTCGTAGACACCTAAACCCATAGGTCACCCCTAGGACCTTCCTTAAGGAGTGTCTATGGTCCCAACTGAAATATCATGTCAGGTGTCTTCCTTTTCTTTTCTCACCGTATCCTCTCTAGATTCCGTAAAAAGGTGAAACCCCCAGTTCTCTCCCTTATTGTTCTTTCACTTTCCTTCGTCTAAAAAATTTCTCCTTTTTTTTTAAGTAAATATTTCTTTATACTTGAACAAAAAAATTCTTCTTTTTATAGAATTTCCTACTTCCCCGTACTCGATACAATTTAAGAAGGTATAACAACCTTAACAAGATATTCTTGTACGAAAGGAAAATATTAAATTCGGTCTCCAGTTGTTGGACAAGGACATTTCCCGATTAATCATTTATAAAAGTCGAAATACTCGGTATACCAGAGGCAGTCTTACTGAGTGGAGACGGGAACGTCGACATTTTTGTGTGTCACGCACTTACCCACCCTACATAAGGTTATTTTGAAATAAATGTTTCTGTCTGTTACCCGGTTACACCCGGTGTTAAACGTCCTAGGACTAAATTCGTTAGTTTTTTCCTTTATTTTACTAATTTTATAAATATATATATTTATACTTGTTCTTATTTCGGGTTAAACTGGTGACAATAGTAGATACTATGAATAACCCATGGATAACGAACTACCTATATGTGGTTAATATGATAGATTGAACCATTCCAACCACGATAATGTTAGGGATTAACTTTCTTCTCCTTTGACTGTGAATTTTTCCCATTCACTTAAAGGGTTCCAGTGTCTCGACCATTTCTAGTCAATATGAACTTGGGTTTCGGAAACAAGAATTGACCTGGAGATCGACGATTTGAATACCGAAAAACACACTCTACCATGGTGATTATAACATTATTTACTAATCCTATATGTTTTACAGGTAATTTTAAACATACATTTTTATCTATAAGAGTTTTCTACTTTTCTGTCGAGTGAAAAAAAAAAAAGGTAAAAATGGTCATAAACTTCCTTAAGTTTAATTCCGTTGTAATGTGGAAGATTTTATAGTTTTATTTACTATTGTGAGTTACAATGATCTATTAGTATTTTAACTGGGTAACTAAGAATTGACCTTGGTGAAAAGTCACCCTTGTTTGGAAAACCCGTGATTATACTCTGATATCTTAATTCTTACAATCTCTACAAATATCGATAATTACGAAGTTTAAGATGTAGATTCTCGAACAATGTTTATTTGTTAGTTTTCTCTTTTTTTACCCGTCTTTCTGCAAGTAAGGTCGTAATAGATGTGATCATTTCTTTTTTCTTTTTCTTTACAAATTGTAATCCTTTTGGTACATTACTTAATACCAAATTATTACTGATACTGTAAAATACGTTTTTAATTTTATTACCACTCCTAGTCTAATACATCCAACCCCACTAAAATATACATATAATATAAGGAAAAGGTTCATCTTTACAAAAATTTTTACATCTGACTCTCTCTAGACTCCGATGACAAATTGGTAGGGTATTTAGGATGGATTCAAGGACGTTGTAGTCACAAACTGAATGGTCGTTTGGTAAGTAATACAGAATAAAGTGGAGACTACCGAGAGAGCTGTAAACTGAGAGGGACCAAACTCGCTAAGTGACGAACAGTCCGTGTTTAAACCGTGGCGACTGGAACAAGATTATGACCACAGTCTGACTATGATTTCTGACGTTGAGGCCTAGAGTTCTCTAGATAACTCTTTAAGTGACACTTGAGTGCGTCTACTTTTGGGAACCTCGAGATTGTCTTCCCCTCTTAACTACCAAGAGATCCTATAAATGTCTAAAATAGACAAAGAAGTCATTCATGGTAAGGTAATAATAAGGTTTATACAGAGGTCAATTTTAATCCTCCGTCTATTTGTTCAGATTAAAAATACCATGGTAGACCAGTGTCCGGTCACTTCTTCGTCAATTCGGGAAATAACGATTAGATGCGAATCCTAGTCGTGTAAAGAAAGAAACTTTTATAAAGTAAAGGTTTACTCATCAAAAGGGACCTGAATCAAAAATCCTCTGAGTTTCACTGAATCACCGACTCCGTAGTTTTACCAGCAATTAGTAGTGAGGGAAACCTACTACGAAAACTTGACACCACAACCTCTTCTGAGAACTCTCAGGGAACCTGGTGTTCCTCTAGTTTGGTCAGTTAGGATTTCCTTTAGTCAGGACTTATAAGTGACCTTCCTGACTACGACTTCAACTTCGAGATTATGAAACCGGTGGACTACGTTTCTCGGTTGTGGGACCCTTTCTGGGACTACGACCCTTTCTAACTTCCGTCCTCCTCTTCCCCTACTGTCTCCTACTCTACCAACCTACCGTAGTTGGTTGAGTTACCTGTACTCAAACTCGTTCGAGGCCCTCAACCACTACCTGTCCTTTCGAACCACACGACGTCAGATACCCCAAAGATTCTGAGCCTGTACTGACTCACTGACTTGACTTGAACCATATATAGTAAGTTCGACCATGAGACATATGCACTCCAAACCTACGTACATTCAGTGGATGAACCTCACTCCTCGTAAGTACTGTTGGTTTTCTTTTTTAGTCTAAGTCAGGTAGACAGTCATTACCAGAGACTGGTGTCCAGGGATCACCCAAGGTCACTCTGGCGTAGACGTGTAAATTCCTTAGTCCTATTGGTAGTGTAGGTTTGAACCAAGGTCTAAATTAAATTAGTTATCTTTGTGACTGAGTAAAAGACGGATTTACAGCCAGAACGTCAGAACGGACTAAATAAAAATTGAAACAATAATACCAGTTATGTACTTTTACTTTAGAAATCTTCGTTGTCTGTGAAAGTATAGATAAAATAAGGAAAGACTTGGTGATGAAGACGAGTGTCAGATTACGTCATAGAGGAAAAACACAATCAACGAGTCAGCACAGGTTGAGAAACACTAGGGTACCTGACATCGGGTGGTTCTAGGAGACAGGTACCTTAAGAGGTCCGTTCTGATGACCTCACCCAACGGTAAAGGAGGAGGTCTCCTAGAAGGGTTGAGTCCCTGACTTGGACCCAGACGGCGTAACGTCCGTCTAAGAAATGACAGACTAGGGGGTCCTTTCGGACGAAAGTTGTAGAGGGGTCGACTCAGACTACTTGTGTCTTTACGGGTTTCACAGAAAGTTTCATTCCATCGATAGCTACCGTTCTACCGTTTTGGAAAGGAGTAAAAATGTAGGGTGGTGGACCACAAATCTTCGACGAGTCAATAAAACAACCTACCTACAGATGTCCCTCTGACTTACTTACCCGTTTACACACTTATTCAACTCCCCAAAACAATTGTCGTGGGTCGGGGACGAGTGAACTAATGCCTCAAACACTAAATGTCTCACCGAAACGAATCGGATTTGACACTAAAGGCGGAAACTTCAGAGTTAAACTAATTTTATGCAAATCGTTCCTTGTTATTGAAAGACTTTACGACCCCTAATACGTCGAGGCTCCTCGAGACACCCCTTGTTCGTTAAGGTCGTTCGTACAGCCAGAAACACTTGGATCTCTCCGACGAGCCGTTCGGACATAACCCCGGTTTGTAGACTGAGGAGAATTAATGTAAGACAGGAACAAAGAAAGGAAGAGTAGAGAACGAAAACCCAGGACTCAAAAGGGATTTGACGGTCCCAACTTACTAGAGTTTTTAATCCGACTCGAACAAGGGTACCACGACCCCGGACCCCGTACCTGTTCAGAGGAAGGGGAACCTTTCTACCCTTTTTGTCTCTAATGAAAGAGAGGGTGGGAGTTCGACACAACGGTTCAATAAATCAGGTCATAGTGGACGTCCGTTGAATAGGAAGTCACTTTCTCCTTCCTTGTCTCCGACCGATGACTGGACGCATGCACGAACGTACGAGTCAGTACAGTCTGAGAAACCCTGGGGCACCTGACACCCGACGGTCCGAGGAGACAGACACCTTAAGAGGTCCGTTCTTACGACCTCCCCCAACGGTACAGGAGGAGGTCCCCTAGAAGGACTGGGTCCCTAGTTTGGACGCAGAGGACGTAGCGTCCGCCAAAGAAATGGGTGACTCGGTGGACCCTTCGGACCGATGACTGAATACACGAAAATTTAGTGTATCCAGTCATCGGGGAAGGGTCTACCCTTGCGAACGGTTTACTCTACAGACCCTCCCATTGTCGTCTATTTCCTCTGTGTTACAACGTATTACCGAGTTTACTTCTGGGATCTCGGATGAACGGGTCCAACCTAGTCGGTGAAAGATATCGAACTGTGTACTGAGTTTGAAAGACACTGAGTCAAAGGAGTAGACATCCGTCTATGAATATCAGTATTAAGTACCGTAAATTATTGACACTCTTGACGTACTTTAATTATGTATATTTCTGGCTAATAGAATACTGGGTATCAACGGGGAGACACTTACAACGACGACGACGATTCATCGAAGTCAACACAGGCTGAGACACCCTGGGGTATCTACCGTCGGGTGGTCCGAGGGGCGGACAACAATTTTTGAAGCTATTTTTATTGTGATTACTACCAGCGAAACTTACTGAAGGGAAAATTGTGTACCTTTTGACAGAGAAGGGGTACGTTCGTCGAGGAGTCTCGGAGGGGGGTGGTTGGGGGGGTAGGAGTAAAACCGAAAATAGAGAAATTTGCCTGGCTCCGACGACCAACTGTATCCCACAACGACTCAGTAGACTCCTGTGGCCCTGGATACAGTGCTTCTCGACGACCGTCCCCTCCGGGCGCCCTCTGTCTAATCTGAAGAGGGTCCGTCCTCACTCAGTCGGCCCCCGGACGCGGGCCGAGGTGGTACCTCGGACCTCACCCGTCACCTACCGAGGGTCCGAGGAAGTCGCAATGGACGTTACACGCATTGACGAGTCAACTGGATCGGTCCGACGTGACATCTACGTCCTCCGCATAATGGACTGATCAGGGGGCTCGTGTGAACGAGAGACTAGGAAGGAGAGGGGAAGACGGAAAGACATGGGGAGCAGGAGAGGAGGAGGAGAAGAGAGGGGTAGAGAAGAAGGTAGGAAGAGGGGGAGTATATAGGGACAGGGAGAAAGGATAGACCGGGAAGAAAGAAGGAAAGAGGTAGACCTAGAAAGGGGAAAGGAATCTTCTTCACCTGTTGGATGTTATAGTTCAGAAACGGAGGGAACAGAAGGAGGTCTGTCAGCTTCCGGTCCCAGTAGTATGAAAGGGTTGTTTACCGGGTCGTTATTTATAAACCCCAACACGTCTAAGATGTTGAAGACAACGTTGTCACACTAAGACGACACCATCCCCTTTGTCGGTGTCTGTTATGGACTTACTTACCTACACCGACGCAAAGTTATTTTGACCTAAAAGTTTTTATCTGTCATTGCGAGGAAGAGACAAATGGAGGAACTAGTGTTTGGTGTCTCAGTGAGTCCTAAATGCTAGGTGAGGTCAAGATTTTATATTAGAACGACTAATATAACTAGGGTCTTTTCACACAATTTTTCTTGTCTCGTCTACATAAACTGATGATCTCGTGTGTTTAATCTATTGTCCCCTTGAACGGACGTACCGTCACTTTTGCACCCAGTCTCCGAACCCTTCTGACAGGGGGACCTGTCACCAAATCACTAAAGGAGAGACACAGAGAACGGATCTCTGTGGACTACAAGTAGGGTTTCTTTTATCGTAGGACTTGACTTGAAGTAGTCTCTTCCATAAACTACTTACTTCATTCGGAGTGTTTTCATATAGATACCATAAAAATTTAGGTACGTAAGTAAATAAGTGAGTAGATTATTCAAAATGAACTCGTAGATGATACATATTTCGAGTCCTTACTCAGGATCGTCTCTCCTTTCCCGTTGCCTTACTTGTACTTTCACGCACCGGATACAACCGCCCTTATATTTAAGTGCGTCGGGGATCTCTCTTGTCACTCACTCACACACGCGCGCGCGCACACACACACACACACACACATCGACACAGATTTAGAAACACTGGGGGACCTGTGTATCGGACGGTTCCAAGAGATGTCACCTTAAAAAGTCCGTTATAACCTCACCCAACAGTAAAAGAAGAGGTCCCCTAGAAGGACTGAGTCCCTGACTTGGACGTACAGGATATGACCGTCCACCTAAGAAAATGGTGACTCGGTGGTCCCTTCGGGTAAACGAAAGTACGAATTGACTCCTTGGACCTTGAGTCTCTTTGTCGGACGGTACGTCGATCCTCGATGTCTTGGAAGGCAGTGTGGGGAAGTGAACACAGTGAATCACTTTACCGTGTGTTTACGGTATTCGTACCTCGATTTCCTCAAAGGAAAGAGGTACTTTTCTCAAAGTACCTCGACTTCCGAAGGACCCACCGAGTCACTTTTTTCTTCCACGGACGTTACGTCCTCTGCGAGTCCTCTGGGCCTAAACTAAGGACCTAACCCTTCTAAGAGATCTCTTCCTTTATCGTAGGGTGACATCATAAGAACGGACCCTTTAGGGTACCCGTCTCCTCGGACCGTCCGACGTCAGGTACCCCAGTGTTTCTCAGTCTATACTAACGCACTGATGTGTCGTTGTTGTTGTTTTCCCAAGATCAAACAGTCTCGACGTCAGAAATTTCTTTGGAAGTGTCTCCCCACACACCCGACTTCCTACCCAGTCTATAGTCTAGTCCTTTACTCAAGTCCTCTTCTACCCTCTTCTTTGAGACTTAAATTTCGTCCTCCCAACGTATTTTCCTAGGTACGAAGACTTTTTTTTTTTTTCAGGTTTACAACGTTAAAGTCTATGACATCCGTCTACTCGTGCCTTTTATGAATCCTCACTCCACCGGACGTCGCCAGAGAAGGTGGGTGTACCGACATGGAAGTACCGAATTCGGTCGGGATTCTTCTACCCGACGTTTCGGTACGTCCCTACATACCCACTACGAGTGGTGGGTTCAACACGCCCGTAGGTCCAGAGGGGCTCTGAGTGTGTAGCCGGGTTTCTATAATTCGACCCTTCGAACTACTCCTGTCACGAGTCCTGTAATCGTTGGGCAAGGTACCGAGTCTCGTTAAATACTCTCAGGATTAATCTATGTGTCTACTGAAGACGTTAGTGTGTTTGTGTGAGCTCAGACCGACCGACGTACCCCAGGGAGCGGTAGTTTTCGGTAGGACGCGCAAGTCACGGTTGTCGATGGTTGTTTATTTCCTTAGTCCTTACAATTGTCACTCGGTGAGTCTTCGTCCCTCACCCGCAGAGGTGACAGTCGGGGGTCGTGAGGCGGGGGGAAGGGTCTTGACGCTCGTAGAATAAATCCTTCGAGATCTCAGCTGACGTCGTTCCAAGGAATCATTACGATCTCGTCTGCACACCAGGGTAGACTAAACAATGGTTGACCTACTCAGAAGTTTTGCTGACGAATGTTTCAACGTCATGGTTTCCCTGTTTCCCTTGGTTAGGTTGACTTCGCTATACCTACACGGGACCACTTATAAGGTAGATACTTAGATGATACATACAGGTTTATACTATGTGGACCCCGAGGGGTCCACCGTGATCACTATTTCTTCGGTAGACGGTTACGTCCGTCTAAATTCTCTACGTCCAAGATAGGGATGCAGTCCTTCTACGGGACTTCATCCTCCCGTACCGTGAGGTGAGGTCTTAAGACCGGACCTCCTAGGGTGCCTGTTTCCTCGGACCACCCGATATCAGAGGACATGCCAGAGTGTCTAAACCTGAGCTGACTTCACTGTCGTGTGTACCCCAGTGGTCGATCAAAATTTTTGTTCTCTCAGGGTCGTTTAACCCAACTCGACCAGTGGAATCTTATGTTCTGATTATATGTACGTACACAGTAGAAAGTTTATAAATATATACTATAGACATATATAGATTACATTCACGTTACCCTATGTGGAATAGTTGAAATATTTTTATAAACTATTTATGTATATAAAGTAAAATAAACGAATTACTTGAGTCTGATCTGTGGTCCCTCTTCATTACGAAAAGACTCAAACTTTTCTTTGGTTGTTCGTACTTTCGACTCGTTTTATGTTCTCCTTCTAATTTACGAAAAGTTTCGATTTATATACTGAACATCGATTTCATTAGACCGGTGAGCATTCTGAAGAGGTCTTTGGACGACGACGATTCAGCGAAGTCAGCACAGGCTGAGACACGCTGGGGTATCTACCGTCGGGTGGTCCGAGGGGGGTAGGAACCCTAAGAGGTCCGTTCTTATCACCTCACCCAACGGTAAAGGAAGAGGTTACGTACTTTCACTTTTCACTTTCACTTCAGCGAGTCAGCACAGACTGAGAATCGCTGGGGTACCTGACGTCGGGTGGTCCGATGAGACAGGTACCCTAAAAGGTCCGTTTTCATGACCTCACCCAACGGTAACGGAAGAGGGAGGTCTTTGGATCAACTTACCTTTCTACTAGTCTCCACCTTAGTCCGTTTGGACCAAGTTAAAAATGGAGATTGTTATTTAGATGTGTCCCGCACCAGGTGTCTGGTCGTAGTCATCGTAGTGGACCTCGAACAATCTTCACGTCTGAGAGTCCGAGGGATCTAACTGACCTTGTCTCGAACTTAAAATTTCTCTAATGACCCACTCAGGACTAATCCAATTTCAAACTCTACGAGACGACATTGAGTTCGATTCAACGAAGTCAGTACAGGTTGGGAAACGCTGGGATACCTGGTATCGAGAGGTCCGCGGAGACAGGTACCCTCAGAGGTCCGTTCTTACGACATCACCCAATGGTACGGGAGGAGGTCACTTAGAAAGACTGGGTCCCTAGCTTGGGTACAGAGAATACAGAGGACGTGATAGTCCGTCCAAGAAATGGTGATCACGATGGACCCTTCGGGGAACGACATCGAGTACATTGGATTTACTCGGAGCAAAAGGACGAGACGTTTTACATCCATTATTCTAGATGAGGTCTTGTAACATGTTCCTTAATATTTCTAGTAAACACTACGTAAATCGTACCATCACCTGGTAACTCATATCCGAGTTTTAGAACCAAAGGAAGATAAAAGAGTTGTAGTGGACAAAGACTTATTACAATGTTATAGTTGAACAGGAGGAACTATATAAGAACGACCGAAGATAGAAGGTTTCCCGGAACCTGGAGAATACTAAAAGAAGACAGAGAAGTTTAGGGTCTTAGTGTATTTTTAATGTTTTAGGTACTCTGACTATCTCGGATTCTCTGAAAGACAAGTTCGGGAAGAAACTTCGGTCTTTACGGTAAAAAGTTCCAGGGTCTGAATGAGTAAGACATGTAAGAGTCAATCGACAGTGGAGAATCCACGGCCCTACTATGGGTCCTGGGTCGTCAATAAACAACCGACGACCTATTTGATTACTTACCCCGAAACCCTTGAGGCCGGGTAGGATTAGACAGATTTAGAATGAACAAAAGAAATACTGAATAAGACATAAAAGTAAGGAGATGATTTTTTATTCTATAGAGTATAAAGAGGAGTTGATGAGAGAGTAGAATGAGTTCTGTGGTTGCACACACACACGCACACACGCACGTACGCACACACATACACACACACACACACACACACACATCCGAAGGGTCCACCACACTCACCATTCCTTAGGTGGACGGTTACGTCCTCTGGGTTCTCTACGGTCAAGCTAACGACCCAAACCTACTAAGGGACCTCATCCTTTACCGTTGGACGAGGTCATAAGAACGGACCTTTTAAGGTACCCATCTCCTCGGACCACCCGATATCAAGTACCCCGGTGTTTCTCAACGTGTGTTGACTCGCTGACTCGGGTATGTATATATTTGTACTTATATGCCATATATAATTGTATATATGTACCTCATAATGTTTATACAAGTATAAAACTTTAATCTGTAAAATTAAGGTGGGTAACGGTTGGTTGACCTACCATTCGAGGAACTTCCTTCCTAAAGAAGAGCCTTGGAGTCACGGATCCTTACACCCAAAGAGTCATTTGTTACCCATAACTACTATCTACGACTTTTCATAGAAACTCACAGGGGTTCACTTGGGGGTCTACCGCGATCACCATTTCTTGGGTGGACGGTTACGTCCTCTGTATTCTCTACGCCCAAACCAGGGACCCAGTCCTTCTAGGGGACCTCTTCCCGTACCGGTGGGTAAGATCGTGAAAACGGACCTCTTAGGGTATCCGTCTCCTCGACGCCCAATGTCGGGTGCCCCAGCGTGTCTCAACCTGTGCTGGCTTCGTTGAATCGTGCGGACGTGCGTACGTCCACGTGCGGTGAGAAAGTCTTTCCTGTGTTGTCAGTCTGTCCTTTTCCTCCCATTCCCGAAGGACCCTAGGACACATAGAGAATGCCCTCTAACCGTCGGGGAAAGGATCCCTTTACGAACCATCCGAAGTGTATTCTCCAAGGGGGTTATTGGTTTGTGAGATGAGTTTTCCAATATAAATGTGTCGAGTAATCCTTTTAAAAAATATGAAAACTGTGAGTAATCTGAGCATTAGCAGGTGGCTTCGATGAGATATTGTTCTCTATTTGTGAGGTAAGGTCCCCTACTTATTATTAATCCCTGGCGAGTCGTGACACGAGAAAGGTCCAGATTAAAACCTCATATTAATTAGGACGGCTTCGACGTATTCTATTCACTTTATAAATACGTCGACACAATTAAGTACATAAATGAGGATCTCTCTGTAAGTCTTAACCTGCACCGAAAGGCCCTTCTAATAAAGTTCTGCGGGGGACCTCGGTGCAGTAAAAGAGAGGGCACCGAACCGGAGGTCTACCAGAGACTTCTACTGCGACACTTCTGTGTAGGGGGTTAGGTCTGTCAGACTGGTCCTTTCGGGACCTGACCCTGTCTTTTACGGAGATTCTTAGATCTGTGAGACAATTTTGTCCCTTGTGGAGAAACCAAATTGACCTACGGAGATGATTTGCAAACAAATAAACGGTGTCTCCCCTCCAAAGACAAGTCTTGCCGTAAAGGTACTACGATTGAACTGGTATAATAGTGGTTATACTGTGATTTTTACGAAAAAAACTTAGGAACTCGAGACCTACCTGTTGTTATTACACCCCCCACCCCACCCCTCCCCTCCTTCTTTCCTCCTTCCCCTCCCCCTGTTACTACTACTACCACCACCACTTCTACCGTAAATGACTTAGTAAAGATAAAGGTCCACCGACAAATTTATATTGAAAAGTAAAATAGAAGTACTGTTGGAATAGACCATTTATAAAGACATGAGTTGACGTCTACTTATTTGACTCCGATTTTTTTTAATTGGAAAAGTGTCTTCGTAAACCTTTACCCTGTTATCTATTAGTAGGTTATACGTGATTTAATGAAGAAGAAGTTCCCAGATACCCGAAGGGTCTACCACGATCACCATTTCTGGGACAGACGGGTCCGTCCTCTACGACCAAACTAGGGACCCAGCCCTGCTAGGGGACCTCATCCTTTACCGTTGGGTGACATCGTAAGAACGGACCTTTTAGGGTACCTGTCTCCTCGGACCACCCGATGTCAGGTACCCCAACGTCTCAGTCTATGCTGACTCACACGTTCTCGTGTGTGTATGTGTACATGTGTGTGTCCACAGATATGTAGAGTTCGTAGATTAATCGTTTGAGACTATCCGTAAGACCTCTTAATTTACTTTGTTTTCAGACTTTACTGACTGGGAGTAGTTGTCGTTCAGGGGAACTTCTTCTCCGAAGCGGTGAATGAGTGATTGTTTACTATTCGGACACCTCTACGACAAAGTAAGAGGCATTTTAGTAGTTTCCGTTATAAATTGAAATATTTCAACACTACTTATAAGTTAATTTCTTGTGTACATTGTGTAGGCCACACCACTAACCGTATAGGATAAGGGGTTTATACAACGATAAAGTATCTTCTACGGCGGCTTCACTGTCGTCACCATCCATCCACATCTCAATCTTGGCTGTCTAAACTGTCGATGGGTAGTATAAATCTTCAAAGGACAGTTTACTTTGTGTAGGACTGTGATAGGTAAGTAGGTACACACATCCATAAGTAGGTCAGGAGGTTACTGGTCAGTGAACAATACAAGTTCTAAGACACCCAAAATGACGACCTGTGCTCTGGGAGCAGTCGTCCCATCAAGTGTGGTGTCCCTCCACGAATCCACTGGTGGCACCGTCTACCTACGAAGTGAGGTAGACCAGCAGACTGAGGCTTTGAGGAGAAATTGTTCCGGCTCGTATGAGGTCTCGTCGCCAGGGTTGGCAAAACCGTGGTCCCTGGTCAAAGTGTCTTCTGTTAGAAAGATACCTACCCCCCACCTTTTACCAAAGCCCTAGTGATCTCGTGTAATTTAGATAACGCGTAAAATAGAGATAACACTAATGTAGTCGAGGTGGAGTCTAGTAGTGATCTGGGGTCTCCAACCGTGGGGACGAGGTCTCATATGAGACCCGAACCGGTATCCTGAACGGAACCTGTCTTCCCACAATCGTCTACGCTTACACCGTTTCCGTCGGTTGCTCCTGGATGACATCTCGTGTCTCTTGAGACGAGTCATAAACTTTCAGAATCGGCGAGTCAGCAGAGACTGAGAACCGTTGTGGTTCTTGATATCGGGGGGTCCGAGGAGACAGGTACCTTGCGAGGTCCGTTCGTATGACCTCATCCAACGGTAAGGCAAGAGGCCCCCTAGAAGGGTTGAGTCCCTGACTAGGTCCCAGAGGAACGTAACGTTCGTCTAAGAAATGGCAGACTCGGTGGTCCCTTCGGGTTCGTTGTAATACATTGTTGGATTTACCCTTTTCTTAAGTTTTTGCTTATCTGTGTACATAGACATCTTGACTTAGTGAGCCGATATGTGGACTTTGAGTGTCTCGAGACGACTGGGCTGACACACGACACGACATAACACGAGTCCGCGAAGTCAGCACAGGCCGAGAACCACTGGGGTGCCTGACATCGGGAGGTCCGAGGGGACAGGCACCCTAAGACGTCCGGTCTTAGACCTCACCCATCGGCAAGGGAGGAGGTCTAGAAGGGTTGGGTTTCTAGTTTGGATCTAAAGGACGTGACATCCGTCTAAGAAATGGAAGACTCTGTGGTTCCTTCGGGTACTTATGACCTCACCCAACGGTACGGGAGAAGGTCCCCTAGAAGGGCTGGGTCCTTGTCTCGGGTATAGAGGTCGCCGAGGACGTGACGTCCGTCCATGACGTTGATATGAGGGTATATTTTCTTTTTTTAATTTTTTTCTTTCGACTCTGAACTTTACACGGACGCGTCCACCTACAAAAGAGGACACGGAGGTTGTGTCGGTCCTTTTCTCGAAGAAGGTCGATCGACGACGGGAAAGTCGGACTCTGGGTCTTATTTGTGCCTACCTTGTTTCTGGTGTCTCTACTAGGGACCCGAACGTCGTCCTCCACCTCGGTGGTACCGGGTTCCGTTCGAAAGGGTGAGTTGGACACGAGGGTGCTCGTCTTATTTACGGTCAAAAGTACAAGAAGGTTCTACAATGTCGCTATTGACCCGCTGTGTCGATGTGCAGTGATCCTGTGTCGTCTCCTGTACCCACAACTAGACTAACTTTCCATGGTTACGGGATCTCTCTTAGGTTTCTAAGTCTACAAGAGTAAACCCTCAATTTATATTTCGTGTAAATCCAAAGAACTACTGTGACACTCTTAGATTCCAAATTTAGACCCTCATCTCCCATATTCCGTAATACGGGAAAAGAGTTCAAATATGGTCGGCATGTGTGTTTGGAGACGGAGACAGTTGTGACACAAACCGGTGTCACCAACTGCCTGGTAGGAGGGATCGGGACCTGTTCTCGTCGTACAAACCCGTACACACGTACGAATCAGAGAAGTCAACACAGACTGAGGAACACTAGGATAGCTTACATCGGGTGGTCCGAGGAGACACGTACCCTAAGAGGTCCGTTCTTATGACCTCATTCAACGGTAGAGGATGAGGTCCCCTAGAAGGACTGGGTCCCTAGTTTGGGTTCCAAGAAGATAGAGGGAGTAACTGTCCGCCCAAGAAATAAAGATCACGGTGGACCCTTCGGGACGTAAAAGACCTTGACAGAGGTTTATATCGGAGGTGGGTAAGAACTTACGTCGAGGACTGGATACGGGACTTGAAGACAAAGGATGAGTATACATGAGCAAAAATCCCAAGTGGACGGTAGAGACGGCGAAAACGAAAAGGGTAGAGTCACAAGCGTTCAGGTTCCCCTTGGTCGTACGGTACACTCGGTCCTGTCCTAAGATTTTGGTACAGGACCTCGTTACTCGATACAATTTTAGGGGTTGATTTTCGTCTCTACCTGTCTTCCTTTACGACGACCTCTCTCAGTCAGGTCAATCGACCTTCGAGGTCTTTGTGGGAGTAAGGTAATCTGACGTTCGGGTACTCCCGCCTTCACCAGAAAAAAAGTCCTATCCGTCGGTTCCCCGCCTAACATCACCTTTGGGTACCCTAAAGGCGATTGAGAAGGGACATATCGTTGGTGGAGAGGAAGTAGAGGGGTATCCTTTTATCATCCTCGACAACACAATCCTGTTGCATTGGGATGGGAAATAAGTGAGGACTCCCCAGGTCCTTTCTCGGAAACTGGGTTTTAACTAGTCCTTAGGAAGGAGACCTTAACCTTTAAATCTTAAACCTTTTATCTCTGACCCTGATCAACACACTATAGTGACGAGATCTTTATCACTACCTGTCCCCTCGGACCACACGACGTCAGGTGTCCCAGAGTTTCCCAGTCTGGGACTCGCACTGATACGAGTCTCTGAATCGTTGACTTGTCGTTCACGAGATCTCGTCTCGAAAGGGGAATCGGGACTATGATATTTTCGCACTTTCAGTTTCGACGAATCCACACAGGCTGAGACCCTGGGTTGTCTGATATCAAGTGGTCCGAGGAGACAGGTACCCTGAGAGGTCCGTTCTTGTGACCTCACCCAGCAGTACGGGAGGAGGTCCCCTAGAAGGGCTGGGTCCCTAGGTTGGACCCAGGGGAGTCTAAGAAATGACATACGAACCCCAGTCTATTAAGATACAAAACTCTAAAAAAAACCTCCCCCCCCGATAGGACTCGTAACTTTCTACGGTCGTAGGAAATGGGGACCGGAGATGGGTGGTTTACGACCATAGTTTACTGGAGGAACAGTACTGTTAGTTTTTATAGAGGGCTACGTCGGTTTATAGGGGGTCCCCTACTTTAGGAACGGGGCGTGACTCTTCGTGAGGAAGTATCTCTGCTGGGTACTTAAGGACGACGACTCCGGGGTCCCGACGGGACCAAGGACAAAAAGGGAGACTTGAATAAACGAGTTGAGAAAGGATTTAAGTGACTCTATCTGTGAATTCGTAGGAATTTTATTTGAGGAAATTTAACTGAATCAACAGGTATTGACAAAAGGTAATATTCGTTGGATTTCTTGGCACCATGGTACACCAGTCGTGAGTCATTTATGAATATCACTCGGTTCAGTAATAGGTTTCTAGGGGACCTTTCGGTCAATCCTTCGTCTCCCACACTCCCAGAGGTCAGGGGGCCTTCATCCCCTTCAGTTGGTCTCAGAATGGTAGTGGGTGTTTGACCTCGTCCCGGTCCAGTTAGACGGAGAAGGTACCACTTGGGAAGACCTCCCGCTAGGGTATTGGTCACCATCGTTTCTACATGGGTGAGGGTTACCAGTGGTCGAACGTCGGAAGCAGGGAGGGTCGGAACATTAAGTTCTGCCGTCGCAGCATCTACTTTCGTAGGTCAAAGGACGTTACTGTTCTTCGGTCTCTCAGTTCCACTACCACTCCATGGTAGAACCCCGGGTAGAGGGTTCCTGACTAGGTCGTAGTGTGTGAAGGGATAGTGGGTCCTCTACTACTGAGTACTGACGAGGTAGGGCAGTAGTATTTTCCTAGATAAAAATTACTCCTCTATTTTCGGTTTTGGAAAAGAGAGGCTCAATGTTCTCCGTCGATTTATTTCTGTACTTCTTAGGAATACGGGTTCACTCATTTGTCAACTCAAACGACCAAAGATTCACAAACGGTAGTCGTGAGGGTTGTCACGTCTTACCACCGGATAAATCTCTCCAAACGCAACCTTGTTTTGTTTGGTAATTGCCTGTCCTCTTAAACCACCGACGTACATCCTTCGTCTCTCTGATTTGTCCTTACTACGGGGAAGGACGTGTTTCTCTGTTCAAATGATAGGTGAAGATAATGTTTTTAATGATGTAGTATTAAAAATCTTCGGGTTTATTACATCTTTTATAATTCTTACGTCAATTTTAACGGATATCAAGACATTGAGTCTCCGTTAGAGACAATTGCATAAACGCTTGTTTGAAGGCTTAAAACATACGTAAACGTTTGTGTGTGTGTGTATGTGTGCAGAAACTTTTGTCCCCGATCATGAAGAAAACATTTCTGTGATATTATTTATCAAATCAGAATCAGAGACTACGTTGATGAGTTGAGACGACGATATCGTACAATATCCGGCTTGAAACGAAAGAGTTTTAAGTATACAACTTCAGGGTTCGGGGTCATAGAGACTTATACTCGAATAAACCTCTACCCCAGTAACGTCTACACTAATTAATTCCACTCCAGTATGACCTCGTTCCACCCGAGGATTGGGTTATGGTGACCACAGGACTATTTTTCTTCCTTCAACCTCTCTTGTTTGAATACAACGGTCCCCCCTTCTTACCCCTCTTTCCTATCAATCCCTCAAACCTTACACATACCTGTGTGCCGAGATAAAATTCACTTATCGGTTGTTCCTGGATGTCACGTCGTGTCCCTTGAGACGGGCTACAATGCTCCGTCGGACCTAACCCACCCACCCCCCCCTAAACCCTTTCTTACACACAATCTCCAAGTCAACACAACCTGAAAAACGTTGGGGCACCTGACATCGGGGTGGTCCGAGGAGACAGGTGTCCTAAAGGGTCCTTTCTTGTGACCTCACCCAACAGTAAGGGAAGAGGTCCCTGAGAAAGGTTACGTCCCTAGACTAGGGACATAACTCCCGCCTAAGAAATGGTAGACTCGGTGGTCCCCTCTTAGTCAAGTCAGTCAGTCAAGTCAGCGAGTCAACACAGACTGAGAAACGCTGGGGTACTTAGCGCCGTGTGGTCCGGAGGGACAGGTAGTGGTTGAGGGCCTCAAATGGGTCTGAGTAAAGGTAGTTCAACCACTGCGGTAGGTCAGTAGAGTAGGAGACAGCAGGGGAAGAGGAGGACGGGGGTTAGGGAGACTCGTAGTCCCAAAAAAGGTTACTCAGTTGAGAAGCGTACTCCACCGGTTTCATAACCTCCAAGTCGAAGTCGTAGTCAGGAAGGTTTCTTGTGGGTCCCCTCTTGTCTATATACATATACATGCCGACTCAGGGACCGATAGGTGGACTTTGATAATGTTATAGCAACTAGCCAATCTGTGGTCATGTTTTATTTTTCGAAAATTTTTGATTTTTCTTCCTTAAACCTGTGTCTGCACGAGTGTCTCTCTGGCAGTTCCCTTCCAACCTCAATACGACGGTGTTCGGATCCTTGGCGGTCTCCGGTCTTCTGGGAAGACCACGGAAGTCTCCCCGGTGTCGGGATACCTATTGGAACTCGAACGGGAAGGTCCGAGGTCTTTATGCTCTGTTTTTTTTTAAGGATAACGAATTCGAAGAGTCACACACTACGAAACAATAGTTTTAGGATCCTTTGATATGTATCATACTTTCGTCGGTAACTATTATGCATTTACTTCCTCAAGTTGAGACAGGGTCATTTTCCAATAAATGTGCTTTATCGGACCGGGTACCCTGTAATCAAACGGTTGTGACAAAGTGAGAGGTTTTATTTTGCTACGGTACGTTTGGTAAAATGGTTACCGAAAGAAGAGAATAAAGTAGGGTGTGTGTCACTTACACGAAGATACAGTTATTTGTCTCGTGAGAAAAATTAAAAAACCATGTAAATAAAAATAACTCCATATTGAATATGCTTTATTTCGCGATCTATTTAAAAATGGATACACATGTAGGAACTTTAGTAGTGTGTGTAGTTCTATCTTTCGTTGTAGTGGTAGTAGAGGTTTCAAGACAAGCGGAGAGGGTCAGTCGTGGGAGGTTTTTCGTTCGTAGGTGATTAGGAGAGTTTCTATAACAACGAAGACAAATCAACGATTCAGTGCATGCTGAGAAAGACTGGGATACATCTGACGTCGTGCGGTCCGAGGAGACAGGAGGTGACAGAGGGTGTCTAACGAGTTTAAATACAGGTAACTCAGATACCTGAGTCACGATAGATTGGCAGAGTAGGAGACGGCCGGAGAAGAAAACGGAAACTAGAAAGGGTCGTAATCCCAGAAAAGGTTACTCAACCGAGAAGCGTAGTCCATCGGTCTCATAACCTCGAAGTCGTAGTCAGGAAGGTTACTTATCAGTCCAAACTAAAGGAAATCCTACCTGACCAAACTAGAGGAACGATAAGTTCCTGAGAGTTCTTAGAAGATGTTGTGACGTCAAGTTTTCGTAGTTAAGAAACATAGATCGGGAGAAATACCTGGTCGAGAGTGTAGACATGTACTGATGACCTTTATGGTATCGAAACTGGTGTGCCTGGAAACAACCGGTTCACTACAGAGACGAAAAGTTATGGGACAGGTCTAAAACAACACCTGGTGTAAAACAGTCTTGAGAAGTGCCACCTTCCTGACTACAACTTCGACTTTGAGGTTATGAA
Source organism: Capra ibex (assembly GCA_006410555.1). Classification (NCBI taxonomy): domain Eukaryota; kingdom Metazoa; phylum Chordata; class Mammalia; order Artiodactyla; family Bovidae; genus Capra; species Capra ibex. The sequence continues at coordinate 4,841,181 of SJYO01052794.1, forward strand.
ACCGGTGGACTATACTTTTTGACTGAGTTAAACTTTTCTGGGACTACGAACCTTTCTAACTTCCGTCCTCCTCTTCCCCCGTTGTCTCCTACTCTACCAACCTACCGTAGTGACTGAGTTACCTGTACTCAAACCCATTTGAGGTCCTCAACGACTATCTGTCCCTCTGGGTCGCACGACGTCAGGTATCCCAGCGGTTCTCAGCCTGTGCTACCTCGTTTACTTGATTTGACTTGACTCGAAGTGACACTGGGTAGGTAGAACCCACCGGGAAGTACCGTTCCCGATACCGAAGAAACTCAATGCGTTCGGGGAAGTGGTACTGTTCCGACACTAACTACTTCCCCAAGTTTCTGTACCGACACGGATTAAGTACTGGATGTATGGATAATTACCCGTACATACAAAAAAGGTAAAAAATTTCAATAAATTCTTCCGACTTTACTAGTTAGTGGGAACTTTTGTCCCTACCTTCATATTTGAGATTTCATTATTCTTTTCGGTCGACTCCTCACGAGTTGAAGGACTGTGAAAAGTCGAAATGACGAGAAGAGAGGAATTGTTCTTCTGTATTTTGTCACTTCGTTTCCTTTCACATTCACCGTCGTCCTCGTACATTTTACGACGCAGGAGGGTCTCTGTTCACGCCTTCCCGAGGGACACCCTTGTTTTGATAAACCTTCCAAACGTCGATACAAGAAGTAAAATTAAACAAACAAAGAAATTACCGATCTCTACCCCGGTTTGATGTCCTGCACAGAGTGATTGTCTGAGACTTCGAAAGTAGAGTCCCGACATCCCAACCTCTGAGCCAAAATATGAGACTCTGATAATTTTCCCGTAGTCTACTAGGTTCGCCTTCTCACCCTTTTTGACCCACAGCAGTTGCCACTACTACTTGTGTTGGCTGTTTGGTTCTCCTTTGTCGGAAAGACCTCTCGGTCGTTACGATGACACCAAGTCCGCGAGCCAACGCAGGCTGAGAAACACTGGGGTACCTGACGTCGTGCCGTCCAGAGGGACAGGTGGTAGAAGGTCTCAAACGAGTTTGAGTACAGGTAACTCAGTTACTACAGTAAGTTGGTAGAGTAGGAGACAACGGGCGAAGAGGAGGACGGGAGTTAGAAAGGGTCGTAGTCTCAGAAAAGATTACTCAACCGAAGAGGGTAGTCCACCGGTCTCATAACCTCGAAGTCGAAGTCCTAGTCAGGAAGGTTACTTATAAGTCCTGACTAAAGGAAATCCTACCTGACCAAACTAGAGGAACGTCAAGTTCCCTAAGTGAGAGTTCTCAAGCGGTTGTGGTGTCAAACTTTCGTAGTTAAGAAGTGACGAGTCGGAAGAAATACCAGGTCTTGCACCTGGTATGTCAGGTCGAGAGTATAGGCGTGTACTGATGTCCCTTTTGGTATCAAAACTGATATACCTGGAAACAGTCTTTTCATTACAGAGACGAAAAATTATAGACAGATCGAAACAGTACCGAAAAGAAGGTTCCTCATTCACAGAAAATTAAAGTACCGACGTCCGTGGTAGACGTCACTAAAACCTCGGGTTCTTTTATTTCAGACGGAGACAAAGGTGACAAAGGGGTATATAAACGTACTTAACTACCTTGGTCCACGGTACTAGAATCAAAAAACTTACAACTCTAAATTCGGTTGAAAAAGTGAGAGGAGAAAGTGGAAAGAGTTCTCCGAGAAATCAAGGAGAAGTGAAAGACGGTATTCCCACCACAGTAGACAAATAGACTCCAATAACTATAAAGAGGGCCGTTAGAACTAAGGTCGAACAGGAAGTAGGTTGGGTCGTATAACGTACTACATGGGACGTATCTTCAATTTATTCGTCCCACTGTTATATGTCGGAACTACATGAGCAAAGGGTTACAACTTGGTCAGACAACAAGGTACAGGTCAAGATTGACAACGAAGAACTGGACGTATGTCCAAAGAGACTCTGGGTACCTACAACACCCCCGCCCCCCACATCAACAATTTCCAACTAAACACGTACTACCGTCCTCCCGAACACTGTCCTCGGCACCTCCTTGTCCACCTTCCCTAGATACACGAAACAGATGTAAACCTACTGTCGTAGTGGAGTCCTTTCAGTGAAGGAAGAAAACGTGACGACCAAACAGTAGACACTCTACTCCAACTGTAACACCAGGACACCTTGACACCTTAAGATGTTAAGGTTTTGGACTCAGTAGAGACAGTGAGGCTTATCCCTTTGACTCTGAATTCTATTGTACACAGGACCCCAGAAACCCTGTTTGCCTACCGTACATAGTAGAATTACTTCCACCGCACGAACGTTGAGGTTGCGAAATACAACGGTACCCCTACGATTCTTGGACCCAAAATAACTTTGAAAGATTCTGAGTGGGTAGAGAGACTGGAGTCAAGGAGTTTTTCGTTTGTGTTTATTTGTGGATCCACACATGTTCCCATAAGTATATAATTCCGGTAAACAACCATAAGTACCCCACTTTCAGGAGGGGTAGGACGATTGGGTGGTGTACGACTTTGTAAAGACCTTACCTTTAATTTAGACATGGACCGGGGGTATACTCTCGACAGGTTCTCGACAAATTTAAACATAAAATACCTCTCCGTGTCTAAAGACGTTTAGTAATGGTATAAAGTACTGTTAAGAACTCGACTCGTTTTTTGTCGACCTATTCACGTTTCTTTTTCCCCTTCAAATGAACCTTTTGCTTCGAACGTTTTCGTTCTATAGTAGTTCAGTCTCCCTCCTGTGGACGTTTTCTGTGTCAATTAAGACTCGTTTCACTAGTGTGCACCCGTGGAGACCCACCTGACCGTGGCCATGGGAGTCTCCAGAGTCCCGGTACAGTCTTGGTTTCACTCCTGTTGTACACTTCCTTTGGTGTCCCGATGCACTGAAACTAAAGACAGGGAGTACCTCCTAAGATCTGTCGACCTCAGATTTACGTAACCGGTGTCTATGGACGTACAAGTTCTTCCAGACTCCCGCATGTGTCTTGGGGGCTATCTGTACCGGTGACAAACATGTTGCGAACTGTTTTTGTGTCAGTAAAATGTACGTAACAGGGTCACCCCGGAGTGTTTACGGGTCGTCCCTCTAAGTAATAATAATAAATAAAATAAAAGAACACAACAAATACTCGTCTACTCTAAAGTTCTCCGATTCCTTAACATCACGACCTCTTTCGGACTCTCAGGGGACCTGTCGTTCCTCTAGTTTGGTCAGTCAAGATTCCCTTTAACTGCGACTTATAAGTGACCTTCCTGACTACGACTTCGACTTGGAGGTTATGAAACCTGTGGACTACCCTTCTTGACTGAGTAACCTTTTCTGCGACTACGACCCTTTCTGACTCCCGTCCTCCTCTTCCCCCGTCGTCTCCTACTCTACCAACCGACCGTAGTGGCTGAGTTACCTGCACTTGAGGCCCTCTACCACTCCCTGTCCCTCCAGACCGTACGATGTCAGGTGTCCCAGTGTTTTACATCCTGTGTTGAATCACTGACTTGTCGTTACTTTGTGACGGACTTCGAGTGGTCGTCATAGAGGTTTGAAACATGTCCTTCAAGGGATGTTTCCTTGGAAGTTCATGCTTGAAAGTTTCTACGATTGTACGTAAGGTAGTTACAATTCGTACTCACTTTGTCGTCGAATGGGAGGTAGAGGATAACGACTTATAGCAAGTCGAGACGGTAGAGGGTGGAGGAAAGAGGGGAGGTCAGTCACTGAGAAGAACGGACAAGCGAGGTACGGTCGGGGACATACGGTCGGGACCACATAACTTGATGACATGAAAAGTTCCATGACATTGTAATTTTTACGAAAGAGATAAAGAACACGGACAAAAAATTTCATAATAAACGTACTTATCATAATATTTGGATAATATGTTATATATATAACATGTTATATCGACTGTACAATCAACCCACGGATTCGATTGAGACAACCTGAGTCCTCGTTTAACCTGAATACTTACGTGAGAGTCTTACCTTGAGTTAACATGCATCCCCTGAATGACGTGTGTGTGAGAGATATCGTCGTGACAGGTCTTGAAAGATGTCACTACCTTTATGAGGTTTAGACACAATACTGATAGCTCGTGAAGTATACGCCAATGACGTTGACTCCTGGGCTCCACAGGTAAAATAAAACAAAGTAATTTAGTCTAAGGTCATATTTACCGGTGTGCACCAGTCCCCGACGTCTTCACCGAGGGTCACCCGTCCCCTCCACCCCGGGACGGAGAGGACCGAGGTTGAGTCTCTGGACACGGAAACTAGAGGAAGGGTGACTTTCCTTTTACAAGGGCAACAATTTTTCTTTTCTACATTTTGAGCGACTGCAGGAGGTCGAGCCCGAAACACCAGTTTCGGAAACTTGTTCCGGGGACACAAAAAGTCGGAAGAAGAAGAGGGACATTTCGCCCCGTCTGTGCTCGACGGGAGGCTTCCGGTGACCCTTATTTCCCTCCAATACATTCCTCAACACGTACGTCCCGGTTGTGACCACCTAGGGAGACGTGAGTCTAAAAGGTCGTCTCCCCGAATGTTGCAAGTACGTAACACGTCCTGTTTGGACCAGGACTTATGAAATATCTGTAAGAGAACAAAGTGAATGAAGAAGATTGACTCATTTCGTCCTACGTGCGGACGGTAGGGACACCTTACTCCTTTGCCTCCGGGACTTTCCCTTTCACTCCCTGTACCGTCCGGTCGAATACATTCACAGTCTACCGTGAACCCGAATTGTGTCGGACTTCTGTTTCCGGTGTCTGTATTGGTGACCCTGGTGTAATAGGTATCTGACGCCTCATTCACCTTTGTCGAGAGAATGAATACTTTAAGTCCGACCCCCAATGTCGAGCTGCACTTCGGGTGGCACTACTTTTTTCCCTTTCCTACTCTGGTCTCAGGCCCAAAATTTTCTAGACCACCCGACAAGTCAAAGCAGACAGAGAAAGGGTCCTCTACGAGTCGGTACACTCCAGACCTCAGTGAAGGTCTCCTCTGTAGAGAACGGGGGTTGTGTAGTATTGGGATGAACATACCCTCAGCAAATCCGTATCTACCGGTATCCAAGGACAACTCCCACCTCGCAGTCTTTCTCTTCGGGTTGACTCTGGTTTTCGAGACCCCCCTAACCTCGACGCTGCCGCCCGCTCTCTCTCCGTACAATCCGACGCGCCACCATTGACCGTCGAGACCCCTACTTTGTTGTGCCTGTAATCTCCGCCCGTGACCGTCTTCTCGGGGAGTCTTGCGTCTCGGCACCGACCTTCGGAGTCCGGAGTGTCCCTCCTCGACCAGTACAAAAAGACGAACCAAAAAAGAAGGGAACGAAAAAAAGAGAATTAAATGAGTAAATGAATAAAAACACCACCCAGAAACAACGACGCGTCCGAAACGAGACCAAGGCCGCTCGCCCTCGATGAGACGACACCATATGCCCGAAGAGTAACGTCACCGAAGAGAGGAACGTCTCGTGTCCCCGATCCCGTACGCCCAAAGACGTCAACACGGTGCACCCAAGTCTTCAACGCCGAGGGCCGAGATCTCGCGTACTCGAATCAACAAAGCGTCGTACACCCTAGAAGGGCCTGTTCCCTAGTTTGGACTCAGAAGACACAACCGTCCGTCTAAGAAATGGTGACTCGATGGTCCCTTCGAAAAGAAAAGAACGAAAATTTCGCCTCTACAGACGCCGGGACGGTAGGGTCGAGGACGGTTAGGTGTGCCGACAGTAACCGAGTCACGAAGAGGGTGAATCCCCGCCCCCTCCGAGTTTCTAGGGCAGACTCTTACTACTACCCCTGTCTCACGGACGGTCCGGGTGGAGACGAGGGATGTCTTCCCACTCGAGAAGACGTTTGTAAACACTGTTTACTTGGCTGCGGAGTCGAGTGGTCACGCTCCCGACCCTGTGTTGGTCTCGGACTTCTCAGTACGACACGCCACGACCGACACCCTGTAGGGGTGGGGGGCGGTCCGTAGTGACTCCGACACACCCACGACAGTAGGAGAGGGCAGTGGGTGCCAGGAGTTCCTTTCGTTTACTAATTTTTACTGTCACTGAGGTTTGCTCTCCCCTTTTATTCTGGAGGAGGGACGTCTAAACGTTTCTCGTCTCCTCCTGAGAGTGTACCCAGGGTACGATGAAAGTGGGTCGCCGAAGGACGGCGTAAAAGCTGTCGAAACGCCTCGACGACGCCGAAGGAGGTCACACATCTAGACTGGGACAATGAAGTCGCCCAGAGAGAACATCGATGTACTACCGGACTTACAAGTGAGGGCCGGGATTCTGACAGACGGTCGGTTCGTCTGAAGGGGAACGTTTTACGTTCTGACACCGGAGGTCAGTGGCGTACCGAGGAAACCCCTTTCCCCGAACATAACAGTTCCCCGAACTGTAAAGGAGTAGTTTTCAAAGGCCAAAATCGAGTAGTAGAGGAACACGTACAAAAGTCTCCGAGAGACCCCCCAGAATCGTGTAAATTTCCGATTAATATGTCAATTTCAATTAATAAGTAAGTAATTGTAAGTTCTTCAGAAATTGAATCTGTGACTGAACAAGACTACTTAATTACCTTGGTCTTGCACACAACACACGCACATACAAAACCTCCAGATCACGTTTCGCAATCACTCTGAACCCGTAACTTACGATTGACCAACATAAAACCCCACCCCCACGAGTAGTTTCGGAAGAATCTTCTCCTCGTGCCGTCAGTCGTCAAGTCCGTCCAGTCGTCCTGCTTACACCCTGTCACCTCCCCCGAGTCCAGACGGAGCCGGTCGCGATGCCTACTCTCGACCAGTACCCTGGAGAGACTCGAAACCAAAAGAGTAGACATTCCATCCCCTTATCGTTGAGAAAGTACCCTGACCTATCAAGAACAAATCAGCGAGTCAACACAGATTTAGAAATACTGGGGTACCTGGTGTCGTGCGGTCCGGAGGGACAGGAAGTGGTAGAGGGGTTCAAACGAGTTTGAGTACAGGTAACTCAGGTACTACGGTAGGTTGGTGGAGTAGGAGACAGCAGGGGAAAAGGAGGACGGGAGTCAGAAAGGGTCGTAGTCCCAGAAAAGGTTACTCAGTCGAGAAGCGTAGTCCACTGGTTTCAGAACCTCGAAGTCGTAGTCAGGAAGGTTACTTATACGTCCCAACCAAAGGAACCTATGTCCTACCTACTTTGACCCTCACTTTCACAAAACCTTTAATACAAAGGACCATGCTTAGGTCCCCTACCGACCCCGTCCCCACTGTATGCACTCGTCTCTTCGGTACCACACGTTTAGTGGTAGTTTCGTAGGTCTGAGTCGGAATGGCCACCCACTCCGTGTAAGTACCCGGGTTCTTCTCCATGGGAACTACGTACTGTCGGAAACCTTCACAGACGAACCCGTTCCCTGTGAGTTATGTATGTCTCTGGCATGGACGGTAGTCGTACCCTACCAGACTTTATCTAAAATCCTTTTACTGGGTCTTAGTGTAAAACTTCAAATACACATGTTTGAAACTTCAGTCTTAATATGGTTGGAACTACGGAAAAGTGATTCCTTCGTAAAAAGTCTCGATTGAGGTAATTCGATTAAATTAAGGATCTACTTACGGAGCACATCGTATCAACTTAATAAAGGTAAAAAAAAAAAAAATCTTTGATAAAAGTGACCCTAGTTAAGGAAACACAACGTCAAAATGTTCCTAAACTAAGTAACTAGTCACAAACCTGGCATTGTTTAAAATGATTAAATATTGAAGACGGTAGAACTCGAAAGAGATTACCCCTACCACCGGTAGTTCAGGTTAAGAGGACCCAGTTTTAACGTGTCTCTTCGTTTCAACCGGTTCTTCTAAACTCAGTAAATACCTAAACGTCAGTTATTGTTTAAAGTGGGACACACGAAAAACGACGACAGTCAAATTAAACACAACTAATTAAGAAGTGTCATTATAAGTGACACTTAACCCATTTTTTCTACCTACCACTGATAAATAAAAAATTGTCTCTTGTAAGACTCGTCATAACATTCTGACTCTGTCTCTCTCCGTCTCTTCCTCCCTCTTTTGTTCTCTCCCCCTTTTATGTCTACCTTCGTCCGTGGTTCCTTTTACCCTTCTGTCCTTCTCTTCTTCCGTCCTTTCTTGTTGTTTCTCGCCCTCCCTCCCTCTCTCCTCCTCTCTCCCCAATTCTGTCTGTCCCTCTCTCACTTTTCTCCCTCAGTCCGGATGTCTTTCTCTGAGTCTCGACTCTCCCTCCCTCTCCCTCCGGTTCTCTCCCCTTTCTCTCTCTTTCTTCTTCCTTCCCTCGTTTGCTCCTCCCTTCCTTTCCTCCTCCCCTCTTTCTCCTCCTCCCTCAAGTCGAGTCAGGTCAGCGAGTCCGCACAGACTGAGAAACGGGGTACCTGGTGTCGTACGGTCTGGAGCGACAGGTAGTGGTTGAGGGCCTCAACTGAGTTTGAGTAGAGGTGTCTCAGTTACTACGGTAGGTTGGTAGAGTAGGAGACAGTAGGGGAAGAGGAGGGCGGGAGTTAGAAAGGGTCGTAGTCCCAGAAAAGGTTACTCAGTTGAGAAACGTACTCCACTGGCTTCATAATTTCAAAGTCGAAGTTGTAGTCAGGAAGGTTACTTGTGAGTCCTGACTAGAGCAAATCCTACCTGACCAACCTAGAGGAACGTCAGGTTCCCTGAGAGTTCTCAGAACCCTCTCTCTCACCTCTTTCCCTCTTTGTCGCCTTTCCTTCGTCCCGTTTGTCAAACGGATGATTGTTGGAGTATTTGTCCTGTTCCAATTTTACTATGTAGTTTGGGAGAGAAGAAGTAATGACGACTTAAAATTGTTTGATTGGAATAGGTTCTATAACTATCTAGTACATGACGTCGAAAAACTAAAAAGTCCTCTCTTTTGGTTTCGGGTCTCCTCCAGAGACGGGACCCACAGGGTGTCGTAGTCTCGAAGGTCTGGGCAGATGGTGGACGGTTACGTTACACGGAAGTCCCGGTCCGACAGTGACCGAAGACCTTAGTCTCGCGGACAGGAGTCCAACCCATACCTCAGTCTCTTCGTGGTGACACCCCGCAACCCACTCAGACACGAGTCTGGATTCGGAACTGAAGGGGTAGACTGGTCTTCCTTTTGACAGAGAAGACCACCAACATGAGACCAACTTCCTTCCTTACTGACATTTGAACGAACTCCCTAATATTTCGCGATACGTTTACGATAAGGAAGAAGTACGATGGCGAGTACGAGACTGGTCCTTTTCATAACTAAGGACGGCTGTGCAGTCAGAAAATACCTCAAAGAATCATCTATAAGAAGTTCCCAACCCTAGTCTCATTGGGTTGATGACGTTTTCAAGGTGCCACGTGTCGTGTCATAAATTTTGCGAGTATAATGTTTCTTACAAAAGACAATGTCTGAAAAGGACTTACAAATGACACACAGTCTGTGACGAGAGACGGACGGACAGAGTAAATTAGGAATGTTACCAAGATTCACGTCCAAGGATTCCATACCAAGAATCCACTTCCTTAGTATCAATCGTAATAAAATATTTGTTTTTGGGACTCCAGATACTTCAATTAATCGAACAGATTTCAGGGTGTCGACTGGCAGTCGTCTCTCCCTTAAGCTCAGGTCCTACGAACCGAGAATTCGTAGTGGTGTGTGAGGACCATTTCTACCATTAGGACGACTTGAACAGTGTATGGTCCTGACTTTCTGTCCCTGAGAGTTTCCGGTCTTTTATATACTGTCACTCTCTGACCCCTTTCTTAGTTACTTTCGGATAATACGCGGACTATGTCACGACCCTAAAAGGGATTCAGTTAAGTAAGTCAGGAGTTTTCACAAGACTTACACGCACAAGTTAGGACAGACTGAGAAACACTAGGTTTCCTGTCTGACATCGGGTGGTCCATGGATTCAGGTACCCTAAAAGGTCTGTTCTTATGACCTCACCCATCGATAAAGGAGGTCCTAAACCTTCGACACCCTTTATCGGAGTCTCTCCAATAAATTTAAAGGTCTTCAGTGTGTCGACCATTAATCGTCTCATTCTTTTATTTCGATCCATAAGGAGTTAAGTTCCAGTTACGAGACTTAGTACCCCAGTAAGTCTTTTATTTATTCAGTTAGTTAGTCGACTTATTCTGATTGGAAAAGATCTTTCATATTTATGAGACTGGGTCTTTAGTATGAAGAATTCTAGTAAGGATTTCTTACTGAACGGTTTCGTTGGTCTGTGGAGTAGTACCTACAATTGTACTGGTATCATGGTTCTCGGGGGGTCTCCTTGATTATATTATTTGACACGATATACGTTTGGTACCTTAAGAAAGATCGGTAGTTTCTCTTACTTCCGTTCTCTGTGGATACCTGTACCTTCCGTGAAGTTTTGTGTAATAATTGACTTTTTGGTTTGACACGGAATGAAGTGTCTCAAACTTTCGTGGGGTGCTTTATTTTAAAATATTAATATACACTTGTGTATTTATAAACGTTTACGTAGACTGTTTCCAGACCCTCTTTACCGTACATATAGTTTCTGTCGTGTGACGAATGGACGTCCCTCACCCCCACCAAACCTTAACCCTGTGTCAGTTTACCTACGAATAAATAGACGTACAAAATGGTCGTTCCTATAGAAGAAAACACTCTCACTATCTCGTCTCACTAATTGTCGTCTCTACGACCTCGGTGAAGTTTAGGGTAGAGACTTCGAGTGGTCGTTCTCTGAATTCGACACGTGCCGTCACACCCGTATGTGCGAGTAGGTGAGTCAACACAGGCTGAGAAACGCTGGGACACCTGACATCGAACGGTCCGAGGAGACGGGTACTCTAAAGGGTCCGTTCTTATGACCTCACCCATCGATAAAGGAGGTCCTAAACCTTCTACACCCTTTTTCCGAGTCTGTCCAACAAATTTAAAGGAATTTTTAAATCCTCACCCAACGGTACAGGAAGAGACCCGTTAGAAGGACTGGGTCCCTGACTTGGACGCAGAGGACGTGACTTCCATCTCAGAAATGGAGATTCGGTGAACCCTTCGGGTGTTCGTCACGTCCCCTCGGTTTAAACGGTAGGGTTTACCACAGAGAAACCGTACACCTGATTCAATCCGACTAATAAAAATTCTTTGTTCTCTGAGTCCTCTACAAAGAAAAATGGAGGAGGAATTGACGGACTTCTTAAATTTACTTCTCGAACAAGGGTCTTATCTCGATGGTGGTCTCGACAGACGTTTCTTGTACCCAAATGAGACAAACCCCTCTGTCTTGTCCCCAATTTCTAGCCACACAGGGTGGCAGATGGCACCGGGCCGTTTAAATAAAGGGTTTGTAGACGAAAAGGTAGAGGTACAGTAAACGGAAGGAGAGGACCCTTCGGGGTTGGGCGGGCGGAGGTTGTAGGAGAAAACAGGAAACGACTCCTACCATCCACTCCGAACCCGGGAAACCCACTCAATCGGTCAAGAGGACCCAGAGAGGGTACATGTGTAATAATTTTAAAATAAACTGACAGAGGGCGATTGGACAGAGTGGAGTTAAATTAAGAAACTGGTCGGTCCTTTTGTGATCTTCTCAGCCCTTTGTAAAGAGGGGGAGGGTACGGACTGCTAGCAAAGAGACACGTGGGTCACGTCTAACCTATACGGTTGGGAGCACCCCGCCGACACTTTAATTTACTTCTTAATATCCATTCACGAATATTCTCGCAGACCGTCTCTCTCTCTTGTCGATTCGTAAACTCTACTCCTTCGTCCCTACCTTTGATCGGTTGTATTATTAGTGTAGCGGGTCCCCGCCCCATCAAATGTACGTTCTTGGGCATAACATGGGAAGAGGTGACTCGCAGTAGTTCACTGTGAGGGTTCGTGTATGACCTACCTCCGGAGGGGGCGTCTGGGGTCTGGGGTCTGTTCTCGGAAGACACCGTCACGAATACAGTCTGTGGTTGTCTCCTACGACAACCCTTTTGGTGTGACCACGGATCCACTCACACCACCCAACTTATCACAGGGAGGGAGTTTAAGTGTAGGTAGTCTTGGAGTCTTACGTTGGAATGACCCTTCAACGCAGAAACATCTACATTAAACAATTCCGAGAGGTCTGTTTTAGTAGGACCCAAATCCACCCGGCATTTAGACTACTGAACCTTCGTAGGGAGTATTTTTCTCCTCTGTGTACCTCCAGTGTGCCTCCTTGGTCCAGTGTACCTCTGTCTTCGTCTCTAGACTTACTGCCACGGGTTCACTTCTCGGTGGTCTTTACTCTTCTCTGCTCCTGTTAAGAGGGGGTCCCAGAAACCTCCCTCACACTGGAACACCTGTGAACCGAAAATCTGAACACCTGAGTTCTCGACCTTCTCTAATACAGAGACAACAAAGTTCGGGGGTTCAAACACCAATAAATAATGTCGTTACGATCCCTTGACGGTGGCATCCCTTTGGGCTCCTCGCCACGGGCTCAAAGATAACAAGGAGTTAGACGTAAAGAGAGCTACCTTCCTCCCATCGCCGGTGACAGACCCGGGGTCCGTGAGTGGTGCCCCACACCTGTCGTAGGAGGCTGGACACGATTCTTGATTGGACCGTCGACCTTTTGAGTGTGCAGGAGGGTAAGGACGATCTTTCTCGTTCTCCTGTGGGTCTCGACTACGCAATTACACCTCTGGTAAAATCGTGGACCCAGTCACCCTCGAACAAGTGTCACCTCTCTCTCCTTCGTATGATGGTTCTAAAAGGTTTAGACTCGGGGACTACCCGTCCTCGTAGTCGAAGAGACCAGGATCCGGGGTATGGAGTACTGTTTTCACTCCAAGTCGTGAAGGGCCTTAGCAAGTGAACGGTCCTGTTCGTCTCTCCACCTGTAGTTCCTATTTTCCTCTACGACCCGACTCAGACTCACGGTCGCGACAGCGAGTGAATTGAAAGCCTGTTCAACGAAGACGAGGAACTCGGAGTTAAAGTGGAAGGCGTTTTACCTCTCTTGAGGACAAACCATCTCGACTTAGTCATACTTTACTCTACAGTATAGACTTCAAACTCAAACCATTGAGTTGACACACTTAAACCGTTGGTTAGTCCTCTCCACTAGGGATTCCTCTGTTCCTCTACCTTAGACTGTCCTTCGAGGACGAGTAAGTCAGTGGGGTCCTTCTTAAAGGATTGGTGTACCGAGGGTTATATTCCTTGTGTAGGAAACGAGTCGACCGAAAAGAGACACTCGAGTAAAGAAAAGAGGTAAAGTTACCTTCCTCTTTATAACTGGTAAAATTTTCGTCGTGATTGTGAAAGTTTCTCTCCTTCTCTGTAAAATTTCGTACCTGTTTTAATCAAGACTCAAAAATATTGTCACTCGTTAGTCTTTGTCCGATTAACACGTGACAAGATCTTTACAAGTATAAATCACAAAATTCAGTACTGAGTTTCGCACCCGAGACCTCGTTCACACTGGCGTCTATTCGAGAAATTGGAAGGACCACGGATGAAGGAGCTAACATTTACGTTTAGCACTAGTAACAACGGAGGGTCCCAACAATCCTCCAAATTTATTCTGTGAAGTCCGTTACGTAAGTCTTGCCATGGACCGTGTGTCCATTTATTATAGGAAATCAACCTTTATGGAACGAACCAAAGGTTTTGTTAAGTCCGTCCAATAAGTTTGACGTCATCTTCTTCAAAAGTCGTATACCTCTTTCGTTAAACTCACTGGACTTAAGACTCTACCTTTTCGTCCATTCCGGAATCCCTTTCAGTCTTTCGTCTATAAGGGCGGTATTCGAGAGACGTCAACGATTGCCTTCTAGTATTTAATTCGAAACTCAATACATCTTCGGGTTCGTTTTTCTCGTGATACTCCTTAATGTCCTGAACAACAGGTACTCTATTTTCGTGGAATGTCGGTTCTTTTTGTTACAACAAGTGTCGTGTCTTCAGACTCTGTACTACATCTTACCGTCAGACTTGTTTGACCATGTCATTGTCGTAGTCGGTCGAGAGACTTTATTGACAAAAGAACCTCCCGGGAGGTCACGGTCTGTCGCATACTACTTTTGTGTGTCGTCATTTTCAAGTTAATTAATTAGAAAAAGATTGAGTCATTTTATCGTGGAGGAGAAATTTACACTATTAACAGGGTGTTTTGACATATCTAAGTTGACTCTTTTCGGTTGGTCCAAACGTTCCTGTAGCCAAGTTACATATATTTGATACTAGGACACCTGTTTACGGGCTTCCTTTACGTTCTTGACTTATTAATACAAGTCTTTTTGTGACAAAGGAAGAATGATGTTCATTGTGAAAACAACGTCTTTTTACACAATTCATTTTCTCCTATCTTTCGGGTGTTAGAAGTAGTTGATGTTATAGAGAGTATTACAAACTACATAAAGTAAAATCAGAGGAGAGACGGAGAAAGAGAAGAGACTTAAATGTCTTAAGCCTAGGGTAAAATAAGTTGAGAAGGGGGTAATTTTTAAAAAAATTATGAAATACCCACCAGCACTTACAGGGAATTATATCAAAATTACCTCAAATTGTTCTCTATTAAAGTTCTTGTTTTTTCTAAAGAGACGAAAGAACTCAAAAATAGTTCCCATTTTAACGATTGAGAGACTACACCATCGTTAATAAAAACTCGAAATAAACGGCACACCCCCACCTGGAGTCTTTGGTCCAGTGACAGCTAGGCTAAAAGAGACCTCTGACACGATAAAGTAAATCCTCTTGTCGAGTGGTTTGGGACTCTAGATACGGACAAAAGCTCGAGTCGTCGACCTTTCTTTGGGAGACTCACCCTAAGACGAACTGACCATTTTATATCGATTATTTTATACGAGTCTACTGTGGGAATTTTCTTGAACGGGACGTGCCGTTGAGGCGTAGTCACTCCTGTGAGTACGGAAGGACCAGATGAAAACGGGACCGTTAAACTCCTAGAGACCTGGTCAAAGAAGACTCTACCTTTCCTCCTACGACCCTAGAGTAGTTGAGAGTCTAACGGTTGACTGTGTATATACAATATATCATAGACGTATAATATGTAGTATAATTTATATACATGTATGTGTATAGCACAACAACGATGACAAGTCAGTGATTCAACGTAGCCCGAGAAACACTCGGGTACCCGACATCGTACGGTCCGGAAGGACAGAGAGTGGTAGAGGCCGTCAAACGGGTTCAAGTACAGGTAATTCAGCCACTACGGTAGGTTGGTTGAGTAGACGACAACGGGGGTGAGGAGGACGGGAGTTAGGAAGGGTCGTAGTCCCAGAAAAGGTCACTTAGACTAGAATCATAGACCACCGGTTTCATAACCTCGAAGTCGAAGTCGTACCCAAGAAGGTCACTCATAAGTCCCGCCTAAAGGAGGTCCTGACTGATCAAACTAGAGGAACGACAGGTTCCCTGAGAGTTCTCAGAAGAGGTCATAAGACATCCCCTCGTTTTAAATGGTGAGGTTTTATAGAGAAACCGTACATCTAGTAAAGTTCGACCTTGTTAGTTCCGGGTTTTCTGAGTCCTTCTTTGACACTGCAAGGAGGATTGACGGATTCTCTTTCGGCCTCCCGGACAGGGTCTAATGTCGATAGTCGTCTCTGCAGACGTCTCCTGTACCCGATTCGCACCAGTCCCTTTAAGATCCGATCCGGATCTCCACTCTCACATGAGGTAACTAAGACGACCGGGTCGTTTGTAAATAAATAGTTTGTGAACGAAAGAATAGAGGCACCGGTAACGGAAGGATGGGATGTTCAAAGTTTGGTGATGGGAGTTGTGGAAGAAAACAGAAATCGACTTTTACCATAAATTCCACTCAGAAACCGGTAAAACCACTCAATGAACCAAAAGGGTCGAGAGAGGTTCCAAAGTCAAGTCAAGTCAAGTCAACGAGTCAGCACAGGCTGAGAAACTCTGGGGTACCTGACGTCGTACGGTCTGGAGGGACAGGTAGTGGTTGAGGGCCTCAGCTGAATTTGAGTACAGGTAACTCGGTTACTACGGTAGGGTGGTAGAATAGGAGACAGCAGGGGAAGAGGAGGGTGGGAGTTAGAAGGAGTCGTAGTCCCAAATGTACGATAATTTGAAGGCAAACTGAAAGAGGACAATTAGACAGAGTACAGTTAAATCAAGAATCTAATCGGTGTTCTTAGATCTTTCCTCCGTGTAAAGAAGGAGGTGTTATTATATTATGTCTTGAAACCAGAAGTTAAAAGGAAAGTTGAGATTAGAGTATATAGGTTAACGGAGCGACCGTAACTGTTCAGCCCCTCGTTCGGATTGAGGATGTCAGTTATTGAGATGTCACACTTCATGAATCAATTGATCGGACAACCCATTAAGCAATTGGAACATCTCGGAATCCAAGAAGTAGAGAAATTCATGGGTCGAGTATCCTTATTATCATGAGTCGAGTATCGTCATTCTTATGGGTTGAGTGTCCTCGTTGTCATGAGTCGAGTATCCTCACTCTCATGGGTCGAGTATCCTCATTCTCATGGGTCGAGTATTGTCATTCTCATGGTCGAGGATCGTCATTCTGATGGTCGAGTATCGTTATCATCATGGGTGAGTCTCCTTATTATCATGGGGACTCATTGTCGTCATTACCATGGGTCATTACCGTCATTACCATGGGTCGAGTGACCGTAGAAGACTCCTACTTTGTTCTAATACGTGCACTTAACGAACCTCGGTGTAGAGTGTCTAACGACCCAGAGTTAGTTACGTTTCTACTTTATAGTACTACAACAGGGTTTCCGTGAAAGTCGAATGGAGTACGTTTGGATTTGCACACAAGGAGGTACGGAGACAAGAAAGACTTGGGAAGGAGAAGAGCCAGGACAGGTGAGGTCTGTCTTGTCGTCAAGAGTCCTGAGTTACTTAATTGGAACGTGTCGGGTCCCTGACGGACATGGACTCAGTGGTCGTCACGGTTATTTTTGTCCCCGAGGACTGCGGGTGTCCGAACCTCCACGACCGGGATCGTGTCCCTACGTTACAAACGGAAAGGATACTTTTGCGACGACTACGAACGTTTCTCTACACCGGTGGGAGACCGAAAATCATATGCCTGTGGAGTGTCAAACCCAGAAAGGTTAGGAAGAAGGTTTGATGAGTCACATTCTCTTCGGTTTTCTACGTACAGACGAAGGGTTGTAACAGCCTGACCTTTACTTTAGTCGTTTCCCTGACCCCTCCTCCGGACTGACTACGAAGATTTCCTTTGACCCTGAAAAGGTATTTAAATATATGCGTATTAACCTGTACTTTCAGCCAATTCTATTCTTTTGTATTTGGTAGGGTGATACAGAAGTTTATAATCCGAGAAGTCTCAGCATTCTTGCATCTAACAAATTAAATTTAGACCGCATTCACGATACGAACGTCAAAACGGATGAACGGTTTTGGTGAACCTCACGTAACCGAAGACTACTGACTTGCAAATATTTAGATTTAGACAGAGGTGAGTAAAGTCGGAGTCGAGGGAGAAGATTTCGTGTACCCGGGGTGTAAACTAATGACATGTAGTCTCAGTGGACTTCTTGAACAATTTCGTACGTCTAAGGGTTCGTGCCCTAGACCTTAAACTTACGTCTACACCTTAAACTTAGAGGTTTAAGGTCTCTAAGTCCAAGACAACCGAATCATCCCGAGTCCTTAAGGGTAAAAATAATCGTAGGGATGACTAAGTCCACCCGAAGGGTCCACCGAGTCCTCATTTCTTAGACGGACGGTTACACCCTTTGTGCCCACACCCAACCCTTCTAGGGTCTCCTCTTTTACCGTTGGGTAAGGTCATAAGAACGGACCTCTCAAGGCTCCTGTCTCCTCGGACCGCCCGATGTCAGATGCCCCAGTGTTTTCTCAACCTGTACTGAATCACTAATTTGTTGTTGACTAAGTCCGGGATAACCGGACCTTTGGGTCCCAGTACTTTGCGAGTAGGTGGAAACCAAGTCCGCTGGGGGTGTATAGTCTTGTCTCGACAAGGACCTTTGGGTTAGACAGTTACAGACGTCTAGTTGGGATAAAAGAGTGACTAAACGAACTATAAAAGACCCTACAAAATAGAGGTAAATAATATGTAAAGTTATTTGGTACTGTGAATTTTTTGAATCAAAGTTTACTGTGTTGTTGAATCAAAGTTCAAAGACACGGGGTTCTGAGAATTTCACTAAGACCTAACACTTCTGTTCGATGTACAAATCTAATCGACCGGATGAGAAATACACGCATTACATAAATAACTTGAACGTTTGTCATCAAGAGTCTAAAATGGAACATAGTTTTAGTGGAACCTCGTCGTCCTACGAACAATTTTACGTTTAGGTTTTAGAGATGGTGATTTCTCTTCCAGAACGCAATCAGGGTTTGGAACGTAAAAGTGTTCCTTGGTAAGCTAAGTCCACCCGGAGGGACCGCAATCAGGGTTTGGAACGTAAAAGTGTTCCTTGGTAAGCTAAGTCCACCCGGAGGGACCAACGAGTCAGTCATTTCTTACACGGACGTTACGTTCTCTAGGCCTAAGCTAGGGACCCGACCCTTCTAGGGGACCTCTTCCGTTTATCGTTGGGTGAGGTCATAAGGACGGACCTCTTCAGGTGCCTGTCTCCTCGGAGTCCCCGATGGCAGGTACCCTAACGTTTCTCAACCTGTGCTGACTCGCCGATCGTGTCTGTGTGTAAACTAAATCCATCTCAACCAAGGGACCGGTCCCAACCTCTGTGGGTCGACACTTCTCAATAAGATTTAGGAAAGACGTTTTGACTGTCGGCAAATATTAACACCAAACAGACCTAAATCGTAAAACCTTTCACGATTTCTTCATAAGTTCAACGACTGTGTTCATTTTCTTAGAGTCTTAATAAAGTCTCTGACTTCTTGGGTCGGGAAAATGAGAAATCTACGCCTTTAACTCCGAGGCCCTGCACTGTACTGAACGGGTTCCAGTGTCGAGCGATTACTATCTCGGGTCTGAGTCTGACTCGACCCTGGGAACAAATTGGTATTAGGTTTCAGGGAGAACACAAGGTCTGAGAAGATCATTCAATGTCAAGTATTTCCTCGGAGGGGCAAAGTAACTGGGACGACATATACATGAATATTAGTGATTTCGTGTCTACAGTCACTCTGAACACTCACCTCCCCACCCTGGGTTGTCGACTCAATGAACGAGACCCAAAAGATTCGGTTCGGAGTGACCTAAGATCGTATAACCCCCATCGTATTTCCCTTATAGGACTTTAGGTTGTTAGGTCTTCGTGTATCCCGTGGAGGGACATGAAAAACTCTTCTCTTTGAAGATCTCTACGATATGTATCACTTCCTTCCCTTACAGATAAAAAAATTTCGACCCCAAATAATAATAGTAATAATGTACTCCTCAAATAATAAGGAATTTGACATATAGGAGTACTATAAATGAGAATATTTTATTAAAGTATTATGTAAAGGATAAAATTTCATTACATAAAGTTTTACTTTTTAAAATTTTCTTTTACCCTACCCTTTCCCTTTTCCGTTGAGTCACACCTCTTCACCTGTGGCCTTTCTGTTCAGAGCACTACCCTACTCGTCTGTGTTAGTTATGTGTCTTCGACAGTCTGGAACCACGTCAAACCACTACCGTCAAGAGTCTAAATCAAGAGTATTAGTAGACTCCTCAACGTCAGTAGAAACACTGGGGTTCCTGACGTCGGACGGTCCAAGGAGATAGGTACCATAAGAGGTCCTTTCTTATGATCTCACCTATGGGTGGAGGGAAGAGGTCCCCTAGAAGGACTGGGTCCCTAACTTGGGTCCAGAGGACGTAACGTCCATCAAACAAATGGTAGACTCGGTGGTCCCTTTCAGGAGAGTATGAAGTCGGGTTCTTTTTAAGGTTTATAATTTTTACGTTGGTTTTATCTTCTCCAATTTTGATAAAATATAGACTTACTTTTCCTCGAAACTTACTGTTGAGTTTTAGTCACTGATATGTTTTATAATTAGAGGTGTCCTTTTTTTTATAGACGTTCGAGTTTTCTATTTCATTGTTGTTGTCTTTTGACCCTGTTTGTAAACATTAGTATGGTGTTTATTTCCCGAGTAAAGAGATTATCTATTTAATTATTCTTTTCTATTAGTTTTGTTCTCTTTTTTATTACTTACAAAAGTTTTTTCATTAACGTCTTCCGAAAATTAATATAAACCGGTTTTTTACAATACCTATTATTTTTACCACGTTAAATTTACAACCGTGTATAAAGTGGATAATAGAAACGTTTTAAAAGTTTCTGACTACTGTACGACACAACTGTTTCTGAAACTCCTCTGTCCATGCAAATATGTCGTCCCCCATTTCCACTTAAAGGAACCCTCCCTTTAAACAGTTACAAACAGTCTTAGTATCGATACACACATCAGAAAGTGGGTCGTTAGGCTCTTTAAAGAGGATGTTACCTACATACACTGTGTGTACATTCGTATAAGTGACGTCATAACAAAAGTTGTTGTTTTTTTACTATAGGATTTATAGGTAGTCATCCCCTGACTACTTTATGGTATACCATGTGAGTGTGTTACTTTTTCTGATATTAAAACATCTTTTTTTTTTCAGAGACGTCGACAAATACGAAACTATCTCTTTCTAGACCTTCCTATGTGTCCTTTTCGTCATTTCCACTAATGACCCATTCCCATTTCCCATGACCCCGAAGGGTCCACTGCCATATCGCGATTTCTTGTACGGACGGTTGCGTCCTCTACATCCTCTGCACCCAAACTAGGTACCCAGTCCTTCTAGGGGATCTCCTCCTTTAGCATTGGGTGAGGTCATAAGAACTGACCCCTTAGGGTACCTGTCTCCTCGGGCCACCCAGCGTCAGATACCTCAGCTTTCCTCAGTGCACTGACTTCGTTGAATCGTGCGTACGCGTCTCCCATGATCCGTTTTTTCCGTGTAACACCTTCCTTCCGAGAGGTGACAAATTAAAAAATAAAAACTCAACACATTTACTTGATTGAAAAGTTTTAAACTAAATTTATTAATAGACTCTTCGGACAATTTGTATATTCACTAAAGGGGATTATAATTGAGGTGACTCTGTCTTAGAGGTTCATATTCGCCCTCACGGGAGTGGATATTGACACACATCAATAAAGAAATTTTATTTCTTTTTCCGTGTGGGCAAATCGAGATCAAAGACTCAAATTTCATTGTTACAGTGCGAAAGAGGAGAGACCTCTAACTTGCGTCTCATTTGAGTGGTAGACGGGTTCAAACGATTCTACCTACAATATTAGTAATATACCGAAGGACTCTTGTTAAGTATGTTAAATACCGGTCCCTACCAAACATATAGAGATGAGAAAAAACAAACGTAATAAATTTTTTTTAACTTTTTCTTTTTCTTTTTTTTTTTGGGATAAAACAGGAGACCCATTGTCTATCTACTTCTCTTCTGGTCAGTCGGAAGTTGGTAACAAAGATTGATACCAGGACTGTAAATAGGAGTACCAGACAAGTCTTATTGTCATATATAACTACTTTTATGGTGTCACCTTTGTTTGTTTATTTTTGAGTACAGATACCGATTCGACCTTTCAGTAGTTTTTAAACAGAAAAGACTATAGATGGTTTTCACTTGTAGGGTGTAAGATATCAAGCCGTTAAGGTTACAATCCATATATTGTTCCTTTTACATAGGTGAACACGTTGTCTTCTGTACATCCTTTTTCGGGATTCCTCGAACTGAGTATTATCGGGGTGCACCTTGTGGTGGGACCGTAGGTAGTGCCAATCGTCTCTACACGCGCAACACCATACAGGGGTGTGGTTTTTAAGACGTATCGTTGTTCTGACTTTCTCGGTCTCTCTGTACGTCACTGAGGTGATTGTCTTACCACTCGGTCTTTTTCCCGTTAGGTCTTTCTTTTGCACTAAAGCAATATGCAATCTTATTGTCCCGTTTTCTTAGATGCCAAAATCTTCACTCCTACCATCTGTCTTCTGTCGTGTCATTCAGGGGATGCATGCTTGTCCAAGGTAAGACTCTCACTCAAGTCAATTCCGGTTAAACAAACATTCAGGTTGTTTCAATCGAATCAGGGGTCGATTGAGTTAACCGATATATCATGACATGACATTATCCAAATATTATGAAAAGTGCGTTTATTACGTATTTTTTGTTCGTATTTTTTATTTCTTTTGCAAAGATTAGAATGACCGGTCATGGAACTTTTCATGACATCAAGTCCTGTTGTCGACCGTATGTCCCCGACCGTAGCTCACTTGTCCGTTCTTTTCAATGACTGACCTCCTCCCTCTCCTCCACCCTCTACCCTCTGGACTTCCTAGACCCACCAATCCAGTCGACCTGTTTCAGTAGTTCGACGTATAAATTGTGAACATGTAAAAGACTTAAAAACAATACGGAAAGTCATTCTAAAAATTTTCAGTAATTGTCACACACTTACTCAAAACCTATTCATTGTCCGAGCTGAAGATTTGTTTACGAGAGGGTCGGGGACAACTCTATGGTTCTTTAGGGATTCCTCTGACTTTCTGTTTTACGGTAACCGGAGTAAAGGACCTTTACTACGGCTCTAGACCCGTACTACGTCTCCCCAGGGAGGCGGGGTGGTCTTTTTTTCTTCGTCGTTCTGGAAGAGTTACGGACCGTCTTGTCGGTTCCGTTTCTCCGACACACAATTAGGCGTTCCTCTTATATGACGTCGGGCAAAATGCACAGTCTTAAGGACTGTCGACTCTCCCATGTACATTCAATTAAAAGACCTATTCGTTTTTAAAGGAGAAATTTGTTAGGGTGGTAAATTTTGTTTTAATACAAATTACCTTGGGAAAGTTTTTGTGTAAAGTGTGTAGTGACTGAAAAGTTTTTCAACTTCTCAGGTGCCTTATCTTAAATTGGAAATGTGATTTATTGTGATCGTTAATCCAGGGCAAAGTCACGGTCCGTGATAGACTTTACGAAATGTCATATAAAGGAGAATTAGGAGTATTTTGGGGATTCTTAATCCAGAATGGTAATAAGGGTGAAGTGCATACTCTGACTCCCGTTAACTAATTAACAGACTCCAGTATTTTGTCCAGAAGACAAATCTCGGAGTCAATAAAGCGTAGACGATCGAAGGTGTTACGGTTGTCCATCTACTCTTACAAGTGACATGCAGTACTCTGACTCAAGAGTGACGAAAAGAGAGGGATAAAGGAGGAGGAAGGAGTTACACTGTGAGAAGATGTCTTCCGATGTGGAGTATTTGAGGATGGATTTTAGTCTATTTTTAACTATCGTGAAACAAAAGTGGTGAACTATATTTAAGGTGGAGGAATCTAGAAGGATACCGATTTTATTGGGGTGACTCAACCCGGTTGAAGAATTAGTCAAATTCTCTAGGGTGACCAAGAGACGTAAAGTTTCACAGGACCTAAACGAAAAACGAATCGTGTTGAGTCTTCCTTCCGAACCTAAGAGTAGTCTAATTGTTTTTTGTCGGGAGTCGTCCCCCGAAGGAACTGGAGGTCGAGAACTCTTTCATGTTGTGCCTTCGTCTATTCGTGGTTCCGCGCGTCAGTAATAGACGTTCCGCGCACCCGCCCGTCCGGACGTCTCGTTTTCCTTTTGGTAGGAATGGGACAAAAGTTCGACTGGTTCCGCAGGAGCTGAGGGAAGACTAATTTGAACCAGTACATGACCACGTACATCCCCATCAACAAGGCCTACAAAGAGAGGCATGACGGCAACCCGTGGCACGGTTTAGCTTTCCCGCCCCTCATCAGCACTCCAGAGACTTTGACGTCTCTGTCTCTCTCTCTCTCGTCCCCCTCTTTCTTCTCAGTCGGTAGGAGACGGTGCACAGTCCTCAGTTTGTGACCGTGCGCAACCGGTAAAAACTCGAAGGAAAGACGAGTTAGTGTGGAAGGTCAACAGACCCTCGAGGTCCTTCAGTCTTTGTCTCGGACAGAACAAGGAGTGACAAGGGACCTCGGGTGGTGTCCCGGGCCGACCCACACGTTATCTCCGGACAACCTACCTTAAAATCTCTCTGACCGGATCACCCTCCCTGTGTCCCTCTTGGACCCTTTACGGTCAACTCGACCTCCATTACATACTGCAATCAAGTAAGTAGTCGAAATGTCACTGTAAAAGACTCTAGGAGTGGTTAGTGAGGGTAGAGACCCGAGGTAAATGTTAAGGAAGGTTATGTAAGGTAGTCTTCTACTACTTCCCCTCGTCTGAAACGGTAGGGGTTTATATGGAGAGACCGTATGCCTAAAAACCCCCCGACCAATAAAAAAAAAAAATTCTATCTCGTCTGTGCTCTCTTTGAGGCTTTTGACTCAGGTTCAATTGGAAAAACCTTCTTCGTTTTTAGAATGTAAATATTCCCACAGAAGGAGAGGCATTGGACCTTGTCCTACTACTGATTTAGAGATTTTGAGAATAGTCACCTCTTCCGTCACTGAATTTCGACGTAGTGCTGGCATGGGAACGAATGACGCGGAAAGGACCAGTGGAGGACCTTGACTGGAAGGAAGGGGGGACGGTGTGTAGGGGTTGGGAGTGACGGGACGTAGAAAGAATGCAGAAGTCGACTCCTATCTTAAATTCGACCACCAAACCCGATAAAATCCCTCAGTGAGTCAAAAGAACCCATAGAGGGTATATATGTCCTCCATATGTACAAAAAGAGGTCAATTAGACAGTAAACCAAAAAGAAATACCCCTCACCTCCAGAGTTGGTTCTTGGCTCTTCCCATCTCCCTGTCAGTAAAAAGAAGGGAATGCTACTGAGATACAATCGTAAATGAGTAAGAGATCGGTAGTAAGTAATAGATAAGAACGTACGTCCGTCCGTCATGAACAGCTCCCGGATTGTGTGGGGTCCCCGAAGGGACACCGAGTCACCATTTCTTAGACGGATAGTTACCGTCTCTGTGTCTAAACCAGGGACCCAACCCCTTTAGGGGACCTCTTCCTTTACCGTTGTGTAAGGTCGTAAGAACGGACCCTTTAGGGTACCTGTCTCCTCGGACCTCCGATGTCAGGTACGTCAGTGTTTTCTCAGTCCGTGTTCAATCGTTGATTTTGTTGGTGGTGGGTAGGGTCCGTGTTGCCGTCGGAGGCACTTCCAAAGGACTCGACCTCAGGTACGATTCGAATCGAAGGGTCCGTATGGGTACAGGTCACACCGATGGCTCGGAGACATTGCCGAGTGACAGGTACGAGGGGAGTAGAAGGGACTAACCGACTCTGACCGACAAGTCTTGTCAGGAGGGGTTCTACAGGGTGAAACTAGTACACCAATAAAAAAAAAGTGAGATAAATACGACACACAATGTAGTTGAATAAAAGTATACAAATTAGTAGGTGTGTAAGAAACCTATTTAAAGTAAACCAGTACTGTAATAGGAAAAATATACGCAGACGAACTGAACCCAACGATCATCGAACGACTCCTAAAAACGTAGTTATAAAATTTTTCTACATCTCTTGTTTCCATGTCTGTGGTTCCTCCTACGCCTCCCACCCTACCTAACCCTAACTGTCTATATGTCATGATCCATACTTTGTCTACTGATTACTCTTGGATGACGTGTCGTGTCCCTTGAGACGAGGTGCGAGACACCACTGGATTTACCCTTCCTCTAGGTCCCTGCTCCCCTACATACATATGCATCTCGACTAAGTGAGACGACACGTCCTCTTCGATTGTTGTAATATTTCGAACACGAGTCAGCGAGTCAGGACAGACTGAAACACTGGGGTACCTGACATCGAACGGTCCGAGGAGAGGGTACCTTACATAGTCCGTTCTTATGATCACACCCCACGGTAAAGGATGAGGTCCCCTAGAAGGGCTGGGTCCCTAGTTTGGGTGCAGAGTGTAGAGAACGTAAATCGGAGGACGGCCGTCCAAAAAATGGTGACCCGGTGGACCCTTCTGGGTTTCGTTGATATGAGGTTAATTTTTTTTTTTTTTTCTGTAACCTGGTAGAAAAAAAAAAAAGGAACACTATAGAAACAAATGAAATCATAGTTCCTTTTTATAACCGAAGTATCTTATTCAATCCTTCACAAGGGAATGAGAGATAAAAAGACTTCTCAAATTCTTCCTAACCATAATTAAGAAGAAATTTGACCATTTTAAATGGTCAAGAAATTTTTTTTAAAAAAAAAAATAACTTCACCTCAACTAAATGTTATAACACACTCGAAGACCATATGTCGTTTCACTAAGTCAGTATATATGTATAAGAAAAGGTAATATCAAATAATGTTCTACAACTTGTGTCAAGGGACACGATATGTCTCCCTGAACGACAAATACAGACTGTATGTCATCAAACATAGACGATTAGGGTTCGAGGATTAAATAGGGAGGGGGTCTATGCGGTTAAACCGTACACTTAATAAAACTTGACTTCCGTAAGCTCTAGGGCACCCGAGTCCTCTTTGAAAAGGGGGAAGGGAATGTCTTAAATTTAACCCCCGGAACGGGCATTCTTCTTACTAATAGTCTTTATTGTAAAATACTGGATACTGTCCGTTTGTAAATTAATGACTTGTAGACGAGAAGAGTAGTAGGACACTTAGTGGGTGGCGGGAGATGTCGGGGTCCGAGGGTGAGCTGAGGAATCGAACCCTACCGTGAAGTAGGACTAAAATAGAAAGACAGGGACTTGGAGAGTACATTCCGCCGCCCCCCATCCTCCCCCAAGGACACGTAAGTTTTAATTTAATCTAAACGAGGACAACCAGACAGAGTGCAATTAAATTAAGATTCTGGTCCGTCTTCTGAGGTCTTCCTCTCTCTTTCCAAAAGAAGGAGAGACTGTAGACGGGTGTAGAAGTCAGAAACCCTATTAGATTAGTCTAATCCGCAGGTTTCTTGACCCAGATTTAGGACCTTTATGTCAATTTTAGATCTCTGTCGTGTTCCGCTACCAATAATTCACACTCGGGTCGAAGTGTCCAAGGTTTTAGTCAAGGAAAGTCTGACACCTCAGAAACACTTCAGTGAAGGGAAGGGTGACAAAGGTGAATGAAGGACAGACGTCTCATCCTTTGGGTAGCCATGAAGGGAGAACCCCAGTTTCCCTTCTAGATTTTAATGTCACGAACAGCTCATTATTCTTATCACAGATCTTGTCTTCTTCGTGAGTGCTTTATTTTGACAAGTATCGATCACCATCACCCTTCGACGACATATTGTGTCTCACGGTCGGACCCCGAGACACTACTGTGTCTCCCGACCCTACTCCCCCACCCTCCCTCCGAGTTTTATCTCCCCTAGATATATATATTAATGTCGACTAACCAGAACAACGTTCCGTTCTTAGTTGTGTTTTAATATTTCGTTAATAGAAGGTTAATTTTTGTTTTAAAATTTAAAAATTTAATTTTTTTTTCGAGAATGAAAAGTAAAGATGGTAATAGGACCCGTTTTTTTTTTTTTTTTTTTTTTTNGTAATAGGACCCTTTTTTTTTTTTTTTTTTTTTTCATTGGACCCGGAGTAAAAAGATACTTTATACCTTAAGACCTCGGTCTTTCACTACTATTATACTGAATTGTGAAGAACTCCTGGGCCGACCCCGGTCGTTACACGGTTCTTACAATTGTTTATAACCGAGTGAATTATGTTGTTGGGACACACACACAGTCAACGAGTCAGAACAGACTGAGAAACTCTGGCGTACCTGACATCGGGCGGTCCGAGGAGGCAGGTACCTTAAGAGGTCCGTTCTTATGACCTCACCCAACGGTAAGGGAAGAGATCCCCTAAAAGAACTGGGTCCCTAGTTTGAGTCCAGAGGAGGTACCCGTCCGTCTAAGAAATGGTGGACTGGGTGGGCCCTTCGGGATCTTGTTGAGACGGTCCTTTGATTGGAAGTTCCGAACCAAAGTGTCTACTCCTTTGGTTCCGAGTCTCTCCAGTGTACTGGAAGAACTCTAGCAACAACGACAAGTCAGCGATTCAGTGCAGACTGAGAAGCGCTGGGGTACCTGACGTCGTGTGGTCCGAAGGGACAGGAAGTGGTAAAGGGTCTCAAACGAGTTTGTGTCCAGGTAACTCAGGTACTACGGTAGGTTGGTAGAGTAGGAGACAACAGGGGAAGAGGAGGACGGGAGTTAGAAAGGGTCGTAGTCACAGAAAAGGTTACTCAACCGAGCAGTTCACAAGAGTTCTAATGGGAGAAACATTCGTCGGGATTCCAGACTTGAGATAGTAAGGAGGCCCTGAGAGTGATCACTAGAGAGGAGAAACTCTCCACTCCTGGAACTTCGAGTCCTCCTTCCTGTCGGTCACTTGGAGACCGTCGTGGTCGTGACCCCAGGTCACCCCAGGTCTCCAGAGAGTCTCAGGGTCCGGTCGTACAGAAGGTACCTTGACTCTCGACGGGTTCCTTCGCAGGTTCAAATGGGGTCCCACTCCGGGTACCTTTGGTAATAAGGAAAAAGGTCTGAGTGTGAAGTAAAGTAACAATTAATTTTAAAGGTCGACGTCTAGCAGGGGGAAGTTAATCCGTACGACGACGGATTATTCGTCGGCATTGACCTAACCCCCCTACACCGGTATATAAGAGGTTTACTCTAGGAGGACGACCCTCGGAACGTAACCCTCACACACACACAAACACACACACACGTCTGTTGTCTTACGAGAAACGTGAGTGAGTCCGTTCACCACAGTGTTGGGTAGTGGAGCCTTCCCCTCCGCGATGGGGTCGTGTTAGGGTACCGGAAACCAAACGTCTTGTTATCTCTCTCCCTCAGACGGAGCCCCTATTTAAAGATGTGAAGAGACCGGAACTGACATGGTAGTGGGTTAGATTTGAGTCGGACCGTGGGTCTACCTCCTTGGAAAAGGACGAGTTGATTTCCAACAGGTTGAAAACTTTCGTACTGAGTACTGTGTAGAAGGTAGAGACGGGACGTGTGTGTGTCTGTGCAGTGTCGTGCGAAAGATGGACCCTAATAGGAGGTCACAGTCGGTACCACTTGATGAAAAAATTGCCGGTGTTAGACATTTAATTACAGTACTGAGGGATTTCGTAGGACTGGATGTCACACTGTTTATCGATCCCCGTTCCTACTGAGAACGTCCTTCGGGTCCCGGAACACAATTCCCGTGTGAGACACAAAGAAGTCAAGTCAAGACAGGGAGTAAACACAGACTGAGAAACGTCGGGGTACCTGACGTCGTGTGCTCCGAAGAGACAGGTAGTGGTTGAGGACCTCGAACGAGTTTGAGTGCAGGTAGCTCAACCGTTACGGTAGGTTGGTAGAACAGGAGTCAACAGGGGAAGAGGAGGATGGAAGTTTTAAGGGGTCGCAGTCCCAGAAAAAGTTATTCAGTCAAGAAACGTAGTCCACCGGTTTCATAACCTCAAAACCGAAGTCGTAGTCAGGAAGGTTATTTATAAGTCCTGACTAAAGGAAATCCTAACTGACCAACCTAGAGGAACGTCAGGTTCCTTGAGATTTCTCAGAAGAGGTTGTGGTGTCAAGTTTTCGTAGTTAAGAAACCGCGAGTCGAAAGAAGTATCAGGTAGAGAGTGTAGGTATGTACTGATGACCTTTTTGTTATCGAAACTGATCTACCTGGAAACAGTCGTTTCATTCCAGAGACGAAAAATTATACGACAGATCCAACCAGCATTGAAAAGAAGGTTCCTCGTTCACAGAATTAAAGTACCGACGTTAGTGTTAGACTTCACTCAAACCTCGGGGGGTTTTATTTCAGACAGTGACAAAGGTAACAAAGGGGCAGATAAACGGTACTTCACTACCCTGACCTACAGTGCTAGAATCAAAAAACTTTCAACTCGAAATTCGGTTGAAAAAGTGAGAGGAGAAAGTGAAAGTAGTTCTCTGAGAAATCAAGGGAAAGACCGTATTCTCACCACAGTAGACACATAGACTCCAACAACTATAAAGAGGACCGTTAGAACTAAGGTCGAACACGAAGTAGGTCGGGACGAAAAGGGTACTACATGAGACATACACAAAGAATATCCTTACCTAAAGGTTCCATTGAAAGAAGGTCTCTCAAGTCTCACGTCTTCTTTGTTTACACCCGAGGTCGGGTCCCACGACGTCTCCAGAGGAGGTAGTTATTCTAGTGTACACAAGTACGATTCAACGAAGTCAGGACAGACTGAGAAACGCTGGGACACCTGACATCGGACGGTCCAAGGAGGTAGGTAACCTAAAGAGGCTGTTCTTATGACCTCTCCCAATGATAAAGGATAAGGTCTCCTAGAAGGGTTAGGTCCCTCGCTTGGACACAGAGACACAGAGGACGTGGCCGTCCGTCTAAGAAATGGTGACTCGGTGGACCCTTCGGTGTACGAAGGTCTACATCGTAGTTTGACAGGACCGGGAATTCTCCTTCCTCTCCGAGTCTCCGGAGGTAAGTTGGTCACTCCCACCACATGCTCCGAGTGGGTCGTACTGAGGTACTCTTATGCAAGTACCCGAGTAGGTGTTCCAGGTCAGGGACTTGAGGGAGATAGCGACAACCACGTTATTGTAAGGTCTGGGGTCTTTCCTCCCTACCAAACTTAGTCCGTTGCCACTACCAGTTCTCCTCCACCTCCCTCTTCCTCGTCCCTCTCCGTCGTCTCTCCCCGGCCTCCTTACCACTCCGCTCCCTTCTTTCTTGTAAACATTGTCCTAATGGACGGTACACGGTCCGTGCCACACTCCTAATAGGGATTAGGAGTATAGTTGGAACGGTCTTGCCATAATTTGGGGAGATAGTCCTTTAATCCGGTGCCCCTCTGCCTATGAGACTTCCGGTATGTTGATGATATACCGTCCGGTCCTAAACTTGGATCTAAGTAAACTGGGGATACCACAACGAAAGAGGTGATGTCGTTAGACAGAGGGTCTCTGTCTAAAGTCGTTGGTGCCATTGTGAGTTGTAAAACTTTTCCCAGCGGTGGTTATGAGGTTAAAGAAATTATTAAAGCTCCCCTTACTTGAGGAGATACATATTAAATTGGGGTTCCAGTGGACTCGTGTGGTACCCGAGGTTGTCGTTCGTGATTATGACGTTTGCCAACGCTTCATAATATTCGGACTCAACAAGGTATCTATGAGTACTAATTTTGTTTGTTTTTATTTATGTGAACGTATGTCATAATTTTATTTAACTAAGTTATATATAAAAAATAAAACGTCTGAAAGAACCACATAAACGGTAATTAGAAGACCCTCGTGAATCGAATAAATGAGGTCCTTAAAACGACAAATAAATTAACATAGTTTGTAAATTAATTTTCTCGATAGACGAACGACGATTACGAGACTCGTACCTTCGACTCGGCACAGAGTACTCCTATGTCATAGACAATGATCCACAAAGGTTCAGTCTCTTCCAGTCACCTTAGTAATCACCAAGATTAATCCAAAGGGTGTTCGTCAGTACTATAATCTGGATTTTGATCCATCGTTCCCTGCAAACAAAGGGAGGAACGACAACTTTTATCGTAGTTTTTCATTTTATAAGACGGTTGATGAAAGAAAAAATTTTTTTACAAATAAATCAAATGAACCGACACGGTCCAGAGCCAACGCCGTACACCCTAGGTCGAGGGACCGGTCCCCAACTTGGGCTCGACGGACGCGACCCTCGTGTCTCAGAATCGGTGACCCGGTGGTTCGTCAGGGACGCACAGGGTGAGAAACGTTGGGGTACCTGCCACCGGGTGGTCCGAGGAGACAGGGACCCTGAGAGGTCCGTCCTTCTGACCTCGTCCAGCGGTAAGGGAAGAGATCCCGTAGAAGGGCTGGGTCCCCAGGTTTGATGCAGAGGAAGTCGAGGTGATGACTCGACGGTCCCTTCAGGTTTCTTCAGGGATGTCTAATAATTATGAAAGAACTTTTTTAGAAGAGTAGGTCTTGTACCAAAGGGTGACGAAGGTTACAAGGAGACCAGTGAATAAGATCCTTGATATGTAAACGAGGGTACATACTACATAAACCCAGACATCTCCTAAAGTATCCGATACCCCTTGTAAGAGTAACCGTCGAAGGAAAATAGGAGTCTCGTTGATACTGAGGGTTTACAACTCTCTCTTCGATCCTCCGCGTCGTTCCAATGTGTTGTTATTTCCGTAGTGTACCGACCATGTACCGTCTCTCCTTTCCTTTGGGTTGAAAGAACTGAGGTTCATCTACCGAAAGAGACGACGGGGGTCTATGTGAAATCCACTCGGTTCCTTAACTCACTTACACTAAATACTTCCTCCCCGAGGTCCTCTTTGGTCCTTCCTCTGCCCCCTTCCTCCAATCCCTTCCCCTCCTTCGGTCCGCTCCCACACTGATACCCGTTTCAGAATTGTAGTCGGACTTGGGTTTCCCTTGAGTTCTCATTTGACGTGGAACCTCCAAAGGGGGACCAATCAGTAACCAATGTCCTTCCAGCTACGAAAGATTGTAGCTACGATAGACGAACGACGATTACGAGACTCGTACCTTCGACTCGGCACAGAGTACTCCACAACCTCTTCTGAGAACTCTCAGGGAGTCTGACGTTCCTCTAGTTTGGTCAGTTAGGATTTCCTTTAGTTGGGACTTATAAATAACCTTCCTGACTACGATTGTAATTTCGAGACTATGAGACCGGTAGACTATACTTCTCGGTTGAATGACCTTTTCTGGGACTACGACCGTTTCTAACTCCCGTCCTCCTCTTCCGCCGCTATCTCCTTCTCTACCAACCTACCGTAGTGTCTGAGCTACCTGCACTCAAACTCGTTTAAGGTCCTCTCCCACTTCCTGTCCCTTGGGACCACACGATATCAGGTACCCCAGTGTTTCTCAGTCTGTACTGAATCGCTGACTTGTCGTTGTTGTTATAGGTCCGTACGTAGCGAAACGACGACATTCTGTTAGTGGGAGACTTCCAGGGACTCGGAAGTAGTCGTTTCCACTCCGACCCGTGTCTCAGCCCATTCCCTAGGTTCCTCGGGGTCCCCCACGGGCGTCCGGGTTGTGTGGTACCGAAAGAGTGAGTCAATCGTTCGCACGCAACCCGTAGGTGAGTCACGGTGTCTTGGGACGGTGGGGGAGGGGGGTTCAGATAAAATTAAAGTAGTCATAAGAGAGGAAATGTCGTGAATGAGGACGGACCTTAAAGGAACAGGTAATGTAAATGAGTCCACGACGAATAAAGAAGGATGACCTTAAATTCAAAGTGTCCTCGTGTTCGGGTCCGACGGTTCCCCTGGTGCCACTGGTCCTTCCGAGAGGGTTCTCCACCATCAAGGGGATTTTGGACCTTCAAGTCCTCCTCAGCAGGTACTCTTATTTTCCCCCGTCTTATAAGGGCCGTCTCCTGGACTCTGCACGTTCCCGTCCTCCTCAGCAGGTACTCTTATTTTCCCCCGTCTTGTAAGGGCCATCTCTTGGACTCTGTACGTTCCCGTGACACCACCTTTGTGTGAACCTACGGATTCCCTGTCTCTCCCCCGGAGGCGCTCGCTCTCCCTCCCCCGTGTACCCCTACCCGGTCGATCGTGTCCCGCAACAGTACTACTCCTGTCACCGTGAGTGAGTTCTCCGTAAAGACTGCCCCTCGGTAGTCTCCGGTTGCTGAGGGCTCCCACTACCACGGAGACACTTCCACTGAGTGGGGTCGTGAGGGCGGGGGGGGTAGAGAGACTACTGTCCGGAGAGACGTGAAGCAAGTTGGTGGGACATTCAGTGCCTATTCGACAATTTCCGAGAAGTACCCGACTAAAAGATAAGTCGCCAGACGACTACTTACGGCTTTCCTATATACATCGGAATACGGTTGTTCTGTGCTATCACTCTAAAATATTTCTCTGTTTAATATGAGCGTGTGTTCTGTCTTTTAGAAACGTTGCGTCGTTTAGGGGTGTGACGACTCGAATCGTTCAGTCCCAGACGAAGGACTCTGACTTTAAAGTTATCTTCCTGCATGGGTCAAATGGATGAAAGAAGGAGGGACACGCAAAGACTCATCGATGAGTGTGGGGTGTCGGGAGCAATGTACCGTGACCCCTTGTCTCTCTCGTCCACAATTGTAAGGACAGAGGGACCACCACCCTTCGTGTCTGTGTGTGCTCCCGCCGGACCTCGACACAGACTCATTTACCTTGGCCACCCTTCACTTTTTAGCCAGGACATAAGGAAAATGTAGGGAACTTCTTTAAAGTCCACTCAGTCCACGACCGCTACCCGACTAACCAATGCACCACTTTTCCTCGACAGTCAAAGCATAGACCCGTCCCGAGTCTTTTCCCGGAACGACCACCGAGTCGTCATTTCTTAGGTGGACGGTCACGTCCTCCGAAGGGACTCGGTCCTTCTAGGGGACCTCCTCATTTACCGATGGACGAGGTCATAAGAACGGACCTCTTAGGGTACCTGTCTCCTCGGAACACCCGATGTTACTCCAGTGTTCCTCAGTCTGTGTTGACTTGTGTACCCGTCCCGAATCTCTCCTAAAAACAAAAGTTCAGTCTCTACTGCTTAGGTTCCGTTCCTCGTACTCTCTGAGTATGTTTCAGTGTCTTGACCCTCCTTGGATATCGGCTCTCGAAGTGGGTTCTAAGAGGACCGGGTTCCAATTACCTAGAAGGAGTGGTGGCAGGAGAGGTGTTGTTCTGCTCACTTCAGCGAGTCAGTACAGTCTGAGAAACGCTAGGGTACCTGACATCGGGTGGTCCGAGGAGACAGGTACCTTAAAAGGTCCGTTCTCATGATCTCACCCAACGGTAAAGGAAGAGGTCCCTTAGAAGGTCTAAGTCCCTAGTTTGGGTCCAGAGGGTGTAACGTCCGTCTGCGAAACGGTAGACTCGGTGGTCCCTTCGGAGACGGGATTCGACATTACACTCAGTGCCTCTAGCCTGTTGTAGTACTTGTGTTAGTACATTTATACTCCCTACTATGACCCCCTTTGATGCAAGGGTTTAATCTAGACCTGAAAAATTCTGAATCCTCTCGATTCGAATTCGCAGACAAGGACTTTGGAAAGTTTTATACGGGTTACCTCAATTTTCCGTTTCTTTTAGGGGGATCCAAACACGACATCTCAACTACTAAACCCACCACCCTCGGACTAAATGAAGGAGACAACAAGTCAACGAGTCAGCACAGGCTGAGAAACGTTGGGGCACCTGACGTCGTGCGGTCCAAGGGGACAGGAAGTGGTAGAGGGCCTCAAAGGAGTTTGAGCCCAGGTAACTCAGCCACTACGGTAGGTTGGTAGAGTAGGGATCACCTGGGGACAGGAGGACGGGAGTCAACCGAGAACCTTTTGAGTGTCCTTTTGTAGGAGACTCGCCCCTTGTGAATCGTAATTGAGGAGTCCGTCTCTGCTTTCGCTTCACTGGAATGGAAAAACAGTGACTCCGGTCAGTGAACCAGGTGTTTGAGGAGGACCTAGTACTTTCGCCGGTCCAACCGACACATCGACCGGTCCTTCTACTGCCGCTTCTTCCGGGTGTGCCTGTGGTACTAGAACGACCACCAGGGAAATCCTAAGACCTGTCCGTGTCTCAACAACTTGTGGTCCGGGGTCTCCTCGGTTTATCGAAAAGGTTAGCATTTTCTTCCGGGTACCCCACGACGTTTACTATCCTTCCTGTAAGAGTCCCGTAGGAGTTTTGTGTGTGAACCCTCGTACGTGACCGGGGTCGTTGGGACTTCCGACAGTCTTCTGTTCACATAAAGTAGTGACAGGGTCCTGGTGTTGGTGCTCAAGAAAAAAGAGATTTTTAATCGAAAGAAGGGTGTAAAGACATAACAACCGAAAAACGGTGTAAAGGATTTTCTTTTCCTTTCTTTCCTTCTGTCTGTCTCTCCTTCCCTCCTTCCATCTCCTCCCTTTTTCCCTACTTCCCTTCTTCGTTCTTTCTTTCCTTCCTTCCTCCTTCCCTTCTCTCTTTACATACTTCCTTCCTTCCTTCTTACTTCCCTCCCTCCCTCCTCTCTCGCTTCACTTTTACGTCCGAACTTAATCTTTATCACGATACTGGACAAAATTTACACGTAAACTAAACTAAAGGAAAATCCCCCATGTGCCTGCCGGAATGTTTTTTTTTGTGCACACATACCCGACTAAGCCATACGTACCCAACACTATGACATACTCTTGGTACGTTAAGTCTCCCTGACTACAAACTATAAGAGTAGACTGACAGGGATCGTTACCGAGGACAAGTTTGAGTCTACATTCTACACGTGTTACATCTTTAATTTGGTTTGATTTTGCGAGAGGTTTACCTCTGTAATTCCTCGTCTTGTTATCGCGAATTAAGAGGATTGTGAAGTGTCTACCCTCTGTAAACCAACGTCCCAGTAACCTTTACTTGAGACTACAGTGTCGTGAAGAAGAGGGAGACGCATAAGAACTCTAAGAATTCGCAAGGAACGGTGTCTGAATTGATTTCTCCGTCTTGTTAGACGGTCTTAAATAACCCCTCCTCTTATACGTCCGACGTTTTGCGTGCAATCTCGAAAGTTCGACAAAAACACGTTCCCTCTTTTTTTTAGTTAAATACGGGAGTAAAGTACCCCTTTTCTCAGAAGGAAATTGTCTTCCAATTAAAAATACAGTAAATTCATTTACTTCTATACTTACTAGATGAATCTGAAATCAACCACTACGTACACCTCACCCGTTATTTATTTTCTCCGTCTTCACTTAGGTCTAACTACCTTCAATACTTCAAGACCCGTCTTTCGGATTGATCCGTAGTCCGAAAGCCATGTACCTCCCGTTTGAGTCCGATGTCGTTATGAATGTTATAGGTATATGTTGTGTAATTTCTCTTCCGTTGATTAAGATAATAGGAGTTGGAGTTCGAAAGACGAAAGAGAAACGGAGTAAAATACTCGAAGACCCGAATATGGGTTCTCCGACTCTTGAGAAACGTTTTTTATTAATCTCAGCTAGGTCAGTTGAGGTACTTGATGAATTAAAATAATCCCAACGGACAACTAGTCTTCACTGCAGATAAACCCTTAGTCTTTACCCGTCAACGTCCCATCGACAGGTTCTGTAAATCCTTAAGGACTAATTCATCTGACAAGGACTTAGTATATTAAGGGGGGAGGGGTTTTCCTGACTTTACATTGTCCTTTGATAAAACACGTTCCTTTATTCGTCGACACTAAAGGACTCTCAAAGATGTACACCTACTCGTCTTTTGTTTTTCAGAGGTCCACTACCTTCCCGACCCCTTAACCGTGCGATCTAAGGAAGGAAGTGTTGTCACACACGAAACCGGTTTCCTCTTACATAACATGTACTACCGGAAAGTCATCAAAAAATAATTATAGAAGGTTTTATGTAA
This sequence comes from Capra ibex, assembly GCA_006410555.1. Classification (NCBI taxonomy): domain Eukaryota; kingdom Metazoa; phylum Chordata; class Mammalia; order Artiodactyla; family Bovidae; genus Capra; species Capra ibex. The sequence goes on from SJYO01052794.1 coordinate 4,878,551, forward strand.
AGTTTACACAGGTAAGTGGAGGTAGAGATAGTAGAGGTAGGTTCGGGTCTGGTGACATCAAAAGAGAACCTTTGGCTGTGGTGGAAGGAATTGGTCGGAGGGAGAAAGGTGTAGTAGAGCTATCCACAAGAAGTCAGTGAGTCAACACAGGCTGAGACACTGGGGTACTTGACCCGTCGAATATAACTATCTATTATTGAAACTACCTATCTTTGACTGGAAAGACGTCAGATGTCCACAGATAAGACGGAAAAGGGACGGTAACATAAAACTTCTTTCAGACTTTACGAATGGTGACTGAGGCAGAATATGGGGACAGATGGAGTGAATGTAGAAAAGACAAAGAACCCGTCCAGTTCTAACTAGGACACGGTTTCTGAAACATAGACGATTCTATGTTCTGAAACATTTCGGACGTACCTTCCGAAAAGGGAGTCAAAAAGTATCCAACCTTAGGAGTAGGAAGTCCAGAGTTGAGTTCGTAGTAGGAAAGGACTTCGAGACAGGAAGAACTGGTAGTGTAAATTCTACACGAGTTTAGGGTAGTAAAAAGGGGGACAGGAGAACTTTAAATGATGTTAGACACTAATAAGTACATACGTCAACTGTATAATAGAGGTGTTGATTTAAATAGTCAAGGGTTTCCCAGTCCTTGAGAGATAGGTTAAATAGTGTAATGGGAGGACGAGGTCATGGTCCGTGAGTTATTTATTAGTAGTTTATTTACGTACTTAAGTATGTGTTGTGTTTGAGACTAAAACGTTTGAATTGTAGATGAGAGGACGTTATAATAGTGGGTATCCTTTGACGGAGTCCTGGGTCAGACAACCTTTCGAAGAATGATCCAATTAATGTAATCGACGAATCACTTTCTGACCGTTGAGAGGGTGAATTTGTGTTGTACTAATAAATCCCGTAAAAATGAGACGAACCAACTACCCTCCACTAAATACACCATTAGTGGTGAGAAGTTACCAATTCTTCACCCTCCTGAAGTTATTTTGACTCAAGGGTTATCTAGGAGTACTGGACAACCAACAAAAGTTGTAACTTAGAAGGATCACCTTTCTCGTATACCGTTTCACGGAAAAAAAAAAAAAAATTATTGATATGGAACTTTTAGAAGATAGAAGGTAGTAGATTTCAGTAAAAAGTCCTTTGTCTAAACCAGAACCGTAGGAAGACTATGGTAAATGAATCTTACACAACACGTAACTCTTTTTAAGTGAGTTTTAACACACGACACAAATACGTATTCCGAGTCCACGCTAGGAGAATTATTCAATATCGGTTACTTACGTAGGGTTAAGTTAAAAGACGAATGACTAACGGTGAAATAGTTCATGATTACGTGGTTTCAGTCCGTAAAAGTTCTCCTTTTACATTGGTCCCTTTTAGTGGTAAAATAGTAATATAAATAGTAGTTTGCTTACTCTCGTGTTAAGTCTTCAAATCTCTTACAAGAATTGGGTCTAAGATATTTTGGTAAAAGAAACGTATCTGACTTTAACGCTGAGTTATCACCAAAATTGTAAAGAAAACTACGTGTAAAACTTTCGATTAACGGTCTTTTTTGACGAAGTTTATTCGAAAGAGTTGTTTATGGTTGTCATAAATGGATTGTTGATGACTGAGGTGTAATATCGTTCGAATTTTTACAGAGTACAAAATTCAGAACAGGAAGAAAAGGTAACTTCCCTGATTGGGTATGGACCTACCGTAACGTGCATCTTAATTACTGTGTCGTAATAATTATGCTACCATATCGTTCCGTCACATCCTAGTACACAAGATTTAGACTTTAGAAGTGACTTTCAGTTAATTTACCGTAGTTGAAACTTAGTACGTATACTTCTGTCGGAGTGGAAAGGGAAACCGATCCAAAGACAACATAGGTTGTCCTGACTTCATAAGTTTCTGCTTCTGTCGATACCGTCTCTGTTACTCGTCGTAGTGTTTGTAGTAGTGGGTCTGCCTCCGCGACTTACCAAGACGTCTATTTTCTCCGGTCTCCCTACCTCGGTACTAGTCAATACGCTAGTCGATGAGGAGGAGTGTTGGGCCCGTTCGTCCTTCGGAGCTCCAGGTAAAAGTCTAAGTGACTCTTTGGGTGAGACCATACTTAAAGCAGAAAGTTTTCTTCGACAGTAACACAGGACAAACTAGGAACCACTGTGGGTACCCAGTGGGGTGATCCGAGGAGATAGGTACCCTAAGAGGTCCGTTCTTACGACCTCACCCAACAGTAAAGGAGGAGGTCCCCTAGAAGGGCTGGGTCCCTAACTTGTACGTAGAGGACGTAACCGTCCGTCTAAGAAATGGTGACTCTGTGGATCCTTCGGGAACGGTAACGAATAAGTATGTAAATTTAGTAAGAGATGAAATGTTTTATGAACTCCATAAAATATTCTGACGTATGTTATCCTATTTTTATCTCTTCTCGTATACTGTAAAATGTTTGGTCCAGTTCCTATTATTTTTGTTTTATCTTACTATTTTGGTTTCCTCTTTCACTTTTACGTTTATTTCTCCGGTGTCCCAGTATCCATTAATATCGTAGTAGGTCCCTTGGTTTCGATTTCTCTTTGTTCTGATCTGAACTTATCAGTTGGTGTTACGAAGACGTTTGGTCGTACTCGAAATAAAAGTAAAAATAGGATTGTGCGACCTCCCTACTACACACCCCTTGGGGTCTTCATTTCCCTCTTAATATTGGACGTTCTTTTCCGGTATTTTAATACCCTCACTGTTCTTGTACCCTCTCAGTGTCAGACGGGGGAGACGATAATGAGAGAAGGAAAATAGAAGACGAAATCTGTCTACTCGAGAGATATTAAGTTTTTAGAACAACTCCAACCATTACCCTAAGTTACGTTAACTTTTCAGTAAACTCCTATAATGTCAGTGTGCTATTAAGTTACTCTTGTGTAGCGACTTCTATCTCCGTTACTCCATCATCTACCTACCTACCAATAAAGGGGATTTTTATCAAAAGTAGTCAAGTAAAAGCACACCCACAGAGTCTTCCTATCCCGCTCTGTGTCCCAAGATTTAGAGTCTAGTAAAATCTTTCCATCCTCTATAATACATTTTATTTAATTGCAAAAATAATTTTGACTTGTTCTTATACTTTGACTCGACTTACCTCGGTAAAATAGGTACATACTGTATCTAAAAGATCTTTTAGTTGACTCTTATCGTAAAAAATTTACTTGTATCGAAATGGACTAGCGTAAACCCTTTTTTGACGGGAACCTACGGTTACTTGAATCTTAAAAAAGTAGTACTCGTTTATAAAAGATTCTTATTTTATATTTTTCGTGTCATTATGGAGACCTTATTATCTGTAAAATAATAAAAACTTAAAAAAGATTACTTCGATCATTATTATTATTTCTTGATCCGACTATCGTCCGGTGGTAAAATAATTTCAGACACTAATGAATTGTGTCTAGTAGTGTTTAAGGTTACATTACTCGAATATTATATATTATTTTTCAATTATACAGACTTCGAAACTGATATAACTTATTAAAATTTTGGACTTCCCTATTAAACATTACGTCAAACTATCCCATTTATGTAATTCTTCGTTATCCATGTTTGTGTTGAATGAACTGAATTTATATGTTTTACTCGAGTTTCTTTAATTATTCTGATATTGACTTTAAATAGAATAAAAATTGAACTCATGTTTAGTGTAGTACAGGGACTTTAGTTTCGTTAAACCATTACTCCAAATAAGTTTTTCCTTCTCTGTATTTACTTTTTAATCCAATTTTTAATGAATTATAAGTTCTTATCTCTACAATTTCATTAAGAGGTTCAACCTACTCGATTACCGTATCACACAGAATGGTCTCCTCTTAGTAACATTACTCATTTCCTCGTATGTGCACATTTCATAAACCATCACACAAAACGTGACACATACGAGTCAACGAAGTCAACAGGGGCTGAGACACACTAGGGTACCCGACATCGGACGGTCCGAGGAGAGAGATACCCTAAAAGGTCCGTTCTTGTGACCCCACCCCTCGGTACGGGAGGGGATCCCCTAGAAGGGCTGGGTCTCTAGCTTGGACTTAGAAGACATAACGTCCTTCTAAGAAATGGTGACTCGGTAGTCCCTTCGGGAACTTGTGACATATGGGTATTGTTTAATTTACCTTATCGACGAACCCACCACCACCCACGCCACCCCACGACAGGTCCCAGGACTTTTTCCTTATGATCAAATTTTGAAACCACAAATAAACGATTCTGCAGAGTGTATTGAGTAACCTCGTAGAGTGTTTTGAGTTCTTTGATCAAATGAGTCATACGACGACGACGACGATTCAGTGAAGTCAACACAGGCTGAGACACACTGGGGTATCTAACGTCGGGTGGTCCGAGGGGGCAGGGACCCTAAGAGGCCCGTTCTTGTGACCTCTCACCCAACGGTAAATAAATGGGTAATTAGTGTTCCTTACAATTTTCCATACTTAGTTGTCGGTCTACCTTCCTTTCTATATATCCTGTTCCAGACCCCTTTCTCGCACCGCAAAGATACGGGAGAGGTCCGTGTGACGAGAGGGGTGTGAAAGTGTACGAGTCGTTGGATCGTCGACGGGGAAACCTAAAAATACCCTAGAAGTAGTGTATCGACAAACACCCGAGTGAGTGATTCGGTACAGGCTGAGAAACCCTGGGGTACCTGACATCGGACGGTCCAAGGAGACAGGTACCCTAAGAGACCCGTTCTTATGACCTCACCTAAAGGTAAAGAAAGAGGTCCCCTAGGAGGACCGGGTCCCTAACTTGGGAGGGGAGGACGTGATTTCCGTGTAAGAAAGGGTGAGTCGGTGGTCCCTTTGAGTCAAATTTTGTACGTATGAACAATTAGACTATTGAAGAAAAGAGACTCCCATTACTCCTGTAATAATTTTTATACTCCCCTTTAGGAGGAACTTGAGAACATGAGTGTCCCGTCTTAGACTTTCTGACGTCACTTGAAGTGACCCGGGGACTATACAGGGTTAGTGATTGACAAGTCTTTTAGTCTACCTTTTACTAGTTTGTCGAATAGGGTCTACAAAAGAGTGAAGCTTCACTACTGTAGACAGTGAACTGATTACTCGTACTGTCTAAGACGACATCTTAAGACCAAAGTCCATGGGTACTTCCCTACCGATAAAGGTCTGTGGTGTGTGTGTGTGTGTGTGTGTGTGTGTGTGTGTGTGTGTGTGAGAGTGAGTGTGTGGTGTTGTTTCGTTTAGTAATCTTGTTACCACCCCGAAGGGTCCACCGTGATCACCATTTCTTAGACGGACGGTTACGTCCTCTACGTTCTCTGCACCCAAACTAGGAATTAGGGACCACATCCGTTGAGTGAGGTCATAAGAACGGACCTCTTACGGTACCTGTCTCCTCGGACCGTCGATGTCGGGTACCCCGGCGCCTCTCAACCTGAACTGACTCACCGACTCGTGTGTCCCGTCAGCACTCGACGGTAGACAACCCAGATGCTACACTGAGTCTTTATAAAACTCTATCGAGACCTAATGAAAGAGATGACCGAATTTTGTCTAAATTGTAGACAGACACTTCCTTGAAATTAGGTCTTCTCTGAGGTCGAGTCATACAGACACCTAGTTTCTACGATTGGAAGAACCTTTCAGAAATCTCGATTGACTTACCTTTGTAACGCTCTCTACAGTAGAAACAGGAACTTCTCAGTGACCAATGTAAAAGTCTGTTTTCGAGTCTCCGTAATGGATGTTCACAAAGGCTACACTCAATTACCTCAAAAGCCTCCTCTCTCTTATCCTTTATTACTTCTCGTTACATTAGTCTAACGCTTACAAACCGAGAAGGTCTACTGACTCGGTCACTTACCTTTTTACATCGAATCGTACCAAGTAATACTGAAAGTTTTGGACGTCTATTACTGGCATTTACTCCCCCACGTTCAGTTAGCTTATCCCTACGTTAAACCACTGATCCTTCTTATGATTCGGATGACACATTTTTGTCGTAACTTTTGTCTGAGGAGACGAATGTTGAATAGAAAATTCCACGTCATCCTTCTCACCCCACCTTTTCTCTAAATAAATTCAACTCATTTTTTTGAACTGAAAATGCCTTTACAAGATGATTACGTCCATTTCTATTTTTAGATCCCTTTGACCCAACTCTGGTCTAAGTTATAGTCACTGGGTATAAATGTTCTGTTCAGTCAACTATATAAAAAAAAAAGGAGAAACTAACTTCACCTTGTTTTAAAGAGACATCGAGTGATTCCTCTACTCACCTATCAAACACTATTCTTTGTCTAGAGAAAGGTAAAGAAAGTACTTTAGGGAAGGAGGTTGGGAAAGAATTGGAGATCCCGGTTTCTAAAGACAATTTCCTAGGTTGTCCCCCATCACTCTTTTACTAATCCCACTGATTACACTCTCATATAGACTATTGATGCTTGTCAGACGAGTACAACAGTTACAGTCACTCATCATAAAAAGTACTATGTAACTCCGAGGAAATAATTCTATACCCCTAGTGATCGGTATAGTCTTTCACTTTTTCACAATCAGTGAGTCAGTACAAGTTGAGAAACACTAGGGTACCTGACATCGGGTGGTCTGAGGAGACAGGTACCTTAAGAGGTCCGTTCTTATGACCTCACCCAACGGTAAGGGAAGAGGTCCCTGGAAGGACTGGGTCCCTAGTTTGAGTACGAAGGATGTAACGTCCGTCTAAGAAATGACAGACTAGGTATAGTCTGTTCCGGGTTTTCTTTGGATTACTCCACACATAAACAGTTCCAGGTACAATGAGGTTCTTTCCAATGTTTTTAACTCCACTCACGTTTTAGTTTAGGTCACTCACCATTCCTAAAGTTGTCGAATTCACCTAATAGTTTTTACTTTTGTCATTTAGGCATACACAGACACTCAGTCCGTCATAGGTTTTAGGACAATCAGTTATAAAGTGAGTTCTCTTACTTCGTGTCTACGATTGTGGTGTATAGTTATTTCTGTCATCTTCCCATTCTAATCCCCGATCCCCGATCACAGGTGTTTAACCAGGATCAGACTTTCAAGAGATTATTTCAAAAAAAAAAAAAACTTTTTTTTCATTCTTTAAGTGAATTGGGATCTTTCACTTCACCTTCACAATCACAGGTCGAGAAACACTAGGGTGTCTGACATCGGGTGGTCCGAGGAGACAGGTACCCTAAGAGGTCCGTTCTCATGACCTCGCCCATCGGTACGGGAAGAGGTCTCTTAGAAGAGCTGGGTCCCTAGTTTGGACCCAGAGGACGTAACGTCCGCCTAAGAAATGACGTACTTAGTGGCCCCTTCGGGTGAACTGGGATTAGACAAAAGAGAAAGAGTACGTCAAAAGAATCCCGCAGTCACAAACAGAGTTGGAAAGGTTTAGACCTTCCAATATACCCTTACGGTTCCCCTTCAATTAGACTTGGGATACTAGAAATTCTGTCGGTGAAAGTTTTGGATAAATACTACTGTTTTGTAAGTCGTGTTACTAAAGGAAATTTCTTTTTTAAATTTTACGAACCGATGCAGGGTACGTCAAAGTAGATGTGGTCGGTCCGATGACTTTCGTATCCACGATTTCTTTTGATCTACTATCTTTTTTTAACCAAATTTTTCGTGTTTGGAAATTACATTTTTGTATTTAAATACTCCATCAATTTTCCTCTCATTCTTCTTAAAAGAGGGAATATTTGGGAAGTCGAAATTTCCTATCAGTGTAAATTTTATACTAAGGTAATTAAAATTTTACCATATAGGAGAAGTCTGACGAAGACAAAACAAACAGCCTCAGGACCATATTTAGTAGCGTGTCAGTAGTAATAAAAATGAGAGTATAGGTCATTTATTTACTGACAGTAAGATTACTCCCTACCTCCTACCCATGCACCGACGATTTATTTTCAAATACTCGACTGAATTTAATTGACACCCGGCTGTCCAAATAAAAAATTTACGAAAGTTCCGAGATTCGTTATATAGAGGATTAGATATAAAATGTGGTAGTTCCCGTCATAGCCTTATACACTAACATAAAAATCGCCGATAAAGGTTCAATTTCTATTTACTTTCTACTATTGGCCCCCCTTGTAGCCCTATTAAGTTTACGTTCTACGAAAGTTATACGAGTACACCAATTTACCTTGACTTGTTCCAGGATTGACCAGGACAGTAAACTCGTTTGTTCTGCCTTATCGACACTGAGGGCTGTCCTTCCGTTGTCACCGATGCTTCAAGTGTATGGATCTTTTCGTCTTCCACTCTGCCACGGCAATGAAGACCTTTGGTACTGCGACTAAGGACAGAGGTGCTTCCCGTGCCTCTTTAGGTGGTGAAGCCTTGCGAGGAGCAACTACCACTCGCTCGGCTGTCGGTACTGGCGGGCTACCATCTGGTGGACCTGCCTTCCGGCTTTTCTCTTGGTAGACACGGATAGGAAGGGCGGCGGGGGCTCCCGGGTCCCCCACCTTTCCCCTGAGTGGAGGGGTTAGTAGGGCAAGGTGTGCAACAAGTGAAAAAACGGCACGAAGGGCAACCAGTGGTCCATTTCCAGTATCCACTTGAAGTGGCAAGACCTTTCGAAGAACTCCTACAGCTACGTCTTCGGGAACGTCGTAAAGAATTGCAAGTACGGAAGTAACCAGCTTAACGACGTCTCTGTTGGGGCCCTGCCGTCTCCTACTCAGCACCCTTTACACGAGTACCAGTAGTAGATGTGACAAGGCGGTAAAAAGTGTACCCTTCAACTCCGAATTTTACTCGTTCACCGAAAAGGTTCCTGTTCGTCATCCAAATATTGTCGTCTTCATCTTTCACAAGAATTACTACTGTCATTAACACTGTTGTGCATTACAAATGACTCATAAATAACAAACGATCCGTGACACTATTTACGAAGTATAATTAAGAACCTAATTAGAAGTACTGTAAAGAGAATTAATCCATCACAAGTCTAGGGGTAATATGTCTACTCTTAATGATGGAGAATCAAAAATCTCGAACATTCTGTAGTTTGGAGAAATCTAGTCAAATCAGTATACTAGATTTGACTTAAGAAATTTTTTTTTGCCACCTTTTACCTCCTCTCCTTCTGTACTTTAATGGTCTCGTTCCTCTTAAAACGGAATAAGAAAGTGATTTCTATCTCCAATCGTTGGTTTCCCCTCTTTTTACCCACGGAATGGAGGAATCCTTTCCGTGAAAGGAACGACTTTTTTTGATCCTTAAGAGTCGATTCTTAGTCCTCTGGACCCCAGATGAGACACGGACCCAGATAGTTGAATTATAAAGAACTAACTCAGTATACAGTTTACTTCCGAGTAAGTATTGTAAAAGGGATGTACCGTCCTTCCCATTTGTCACTGTGATAATTTATCGTTACGGGAAGTAGTCCTTTTTCGGGATAATTTTATGTCTTCCGTAACTAGCGACAGAATTCTGGATAGTTTTGGATGGGTCCAATGTGAGCAACGAAACATGGTCGGTGACACGAAATAAATGAACTGGTTCAGTATGAGTTTCCTGTGGGTATCTTTTTGGTCTTTACGAAAATTTTCCCCTCCTTTGACTCCAGAAGGATTAACTATTATTTTTGATAAAATTGTTGAGTACACCCTCCTAGTTCTGGAGAGACCCGTTACGTGAACCAAGGTGGAACGAGACCCCGCAAAGTAAGCGTGCTCCGAGACTACGACTGTATACGGACAGTGCCCCAGGCGCGACGGACTTATAAGGTAACAACCGTGTAGATTCACGATTTTACTTGACAACGGCTTCGTGATTTTGCTACAAATGTCTTAAGATTGTCGTAGTATCCTTTTATGAATACAAAGGTATAGTGTACTCTTTTCATCCAATGTGTCACTATGTATGTCTTATCAGTTTCGCTATATTTTTGTTTACTCGAATACTACATCAACCTACCTTTTTGTTACTTTATCCTTCGTCTCGATAAAAACTTACCATTCTGTACAGAAAGAAAAAAGTATAAAAATCAGGGGGGGCGGTTCAACAGACCTCACTCATATATGGTATATGCATTAACCGATTGGTGTGTGTGTATAATTCGTGGTAACCATATGTAGATATAGGTTCTTATACCTATCTAAACTGTCAGATTGAAACTCATTACCTTCACTCAAAGTCTTACTTTTGAAGGGGTAGGGGTCACAAAAGAGATAGAGTCCCAGTGTCTAGTGGATAGGATTTAACGACAGAAGTGGTGACGGGGACGGCTAGGACAAAAACTCAAGACGAGTTGACTGAATGTAGACGGTCGGTCTTGGTGGTGTCTCTGGAGTGAGAGGTCGGAACTCCGACCCGTTGGACGAGCCCGGGACGACGGGAGTCGGACCCCCGACCCCCTCCGGTGTGGCGTATATAAATGTCTACTGCCTGCCAACCCCCTGAAGTAAGACATTATGTTGTCCTTCGTCCCTGGAAAGGAGAGAGGTGGTTAAAGGGGCTCGTCTTTCCCAGTTCGACCTCAACGCTGACGGTATTTATCTCTTCGTACAGGATTCATGTAAGTTGATTACCGTACAGGTTTATACTAAAAGAAGAACCATAGATACCGAGAACCTTTTTGTACGGGTACAGTTTAAGAGATAGAAAGAGAAACCGGGATATCCGACATGTAGTCACGGAGAAACCGTGGAGAAAGGTAGACACAGGGGAAGTAAGAGGCGAAGAAGGGAATGAGATAGTGTCAGAAAAGGAAGTGGACCCTGTTAGACCTGTCCTCAATTCCAAATTCCAAGTTCCACTGTCGGTATAGCCCCGGAGCGACGAAGAAACTGGAGTGACCCTTGGAGTCAGTCAGAGGTCCGATTAATAAGGGGTTCAAGGGATTGTGAACCACGTAAGATCTACGGTCACCAGTGACTACATAAAAGTGGGGTGTTCGTGGGGACTCATCGATGAGGGACATTTCTGTCCCTTGCTCTAGGGCCCCTGCGCCTCACTTTTTCTGTTCGTCTTTCACGCGATCAACCTAACTTGTACCTTTGCTACGCTTGTGTCTGGTGTCACCCCTGAGCGTGACCAAGATAGTGTCTGGAACACACGTACACCTCCCCCACACTGTTGCTGGGTCTGTAGACTCTCAGAGGCAAGAGACGGTAATGGGCCCTCTGTCCCTCTGAGTAGTCTTGTATATGTCCCTCTCCCCAGGTTATTTAGTAGTCAAGAGCCGAGATGGTAAAGGGTCACACCGGTCACCTACGCGGAACGTTCAGTCTGTCTTAAAGTTTAGGACCCAGACGGGAATTGTTCGTACCTCTAAGTCTGCCCGGAGAAGTAAGTGTCTGAAACTAAATGTATGAGCATGTACCTCTTTCGACTATGGATGGAATGTATTATCAACCTGTTTAATTTATTTCATAGATTTCATGAAGAGTGTATTCACTAACTTTTATGTAAGGGAGAGAAGAGTGGTTTCTAAACTGTCAAATCCCCTAATTGACGGTCATATCGGTAAATTATCTTTCTATATAGGTAGACTTACGTCTCAAGGTTTCTTATCGTTCCTCTCTATTCTTTCGGAAGGAGTCACTAGTCACGTTTCTTTATCTCCTTTTGTTGTCTACCCTTTCTGATCTCTCGAGAAATTCTTTTAATCTCTATATTTCCCTTGTAAAGTTCGTTTCTACCCGTGTTATTTCCTGTCTCTGTCATACCGGAATTGTCTTCGTCTTCTATAATTCTTCTCCACCGTTCTTATGTGTCTTCTTGATATGTTTCTTCTAGAATTACTGGGTCTATTGGTACTACCACACTAGTGAGTTGGATCTCGGTCTGTAAGACCTCACGTGAGTTCACCCGGAATCCTTCGTAGTGATACTTGTTTCGATCACCTCCACTGCCTTAAGGTCGACTCGGTAAAGTTTAGTCGTTGAATGTGTCGAGTTAAGGTCTTTTTATTTGCTGGGTTAGTTTTTTACCCGGTTTCTCGATTTATCTGTGAAGAGGTTCCTTCTGTATGCCTACCGATTGTTTGTGTACTTTTCTACGAGTTGTAGTGAGTAATAGTCTCTTTACGTTTTAGTTCTGGTGTTACTCCATGGTAAAGTGTGGTCAGTCTTACCGACGTTAGGTTTTCAGATGTTCGTTATTTACGAGCTCTCCCACACCTCTTTTCCCTTGGGAGAATGTGACAACCACCCTTACGTTTGATCATGTCGGTGATACCTCTTGTCACACCTCTAAGGAATTTTTTGACCTTTATCTTGACGGAATACTGGGTCGTTAGGGTGACGACCCGTATGTGTGGCTCCTTTGGTCTTACCTTTCTCTGTGTATATGAGGTTACAAGTAGCGTCGTGACAAATATTATCGGTCCTGTACCCTCGTTGGATCTACAGGTAGTCGTCTGCTCACCTATTCTTTCGACACCATGTATATGTGTTACCTCATAATGAGTCGGTAATTTTTCTTATGTAAACTTAGTCAAGATTACTCCACCTACTTTGACCTCGGCTAATATGTCTCACTTCATTCGGTCTCTCTTTTTGTGGTTATGTCATATGATTGTGTATATATACCTTAAATCTCTCTACCATTACGATTGGGACATACGCTCTGTCGTTTTCTCTGTGTCTACATTTCTCGTCTGAAAACCTGAGACACCCTCTCCCTCTCCCACCCTACTAAACCCTCTTACCGTAACTTTGTACATATGATAGTACATTCTTTACTTAACGGTCAGATCCAAGCTATGTCCTACGAACCCCGACCACGTGACCCTACTGGGTCTCTCTACTATACCCCTCTCTTCACCCTCCCCTCAAGTCCTAACCCTTGAGTACATGTGGACACCGCCTAAATACAGTTTCATACCGTTTTGGTTATATCATAACATTTCATTTTTTTTTTTTTTCTACTCACGTTTTTNNNNTTTTTTTTTTTTTTCTAACGTTTTTTTTTTTTTTCTACTACGATACTTTCACGACGAAAGTTATTCGGTCGTTTAAACCTTTTGAGTCGTCACCGGTGTCTTGACCTTTTCTGGTCAAAAGTAACATTTGGGTTTCTTCCCGTTACGGTTTCTTACGAGTTTGATGGTGTGTTAACGTGAGTAGAGTGTACGATCGTGTCTTTACGAGTTTTAAGATGTTCGGTTCGAAGTTGTCATACACTTGGTTCTTCAAGGTCTACAAGTTCCACCTAAATCTTTTCCGTCTCCTTGGTCTATAATCTAACGGTTGTATGTGACCTAGTGTCTTTTTCGTTCTTAAAGGTCTTTTTGAAGACAAAGTAACTGATGTGATTTCCGAAACTGACACATCTAGTGTTATTTGACGCCTATTAAGAATTTCTCTACCCTTATGGTCTGGTGGAATGGACGGAGGACTCTTTGGACATACCTCCAGTTCTCGGTTTGTACCTTTTTACCTGACCAAGGTTTAACCCTTTCCTCATACAATTCCGACATATAACAGTGGGACGAATAAATTGAATATACATTTGATGTAGTACGTTTTACGACCCGACCTACTTCGTGTTCGACCCTAGTTCTAAAGACCCTGTTTATAGTTGGAGTCTATACGTCTACTGCGGTGCGAATACCGTCTTTCACTTCTCCTTGAATTGTCGGAGGACTACTTTCACTTTCTTCTCTCACTTTTTCACCGAATTTTGAGTTGTAAGTTTTTTGATTCTAGTACCGTAGACCAGGGTAGTGAAATACCGTTTATCTACCCCTTTGTTACCTTTGTCACTCTCTGAAATGAAAGAACCCGAGGTTATAGTGACGTCTACCACTGGCGTCGGTACTTTAATTTTTTACGAAGGAGGAACCTTCTTTTCGATACTGTTTGGATCTGTCGTATAATTTTTCGCCTCGGTAATAAAACGACTGTTTTCACAGATCAGTTTCGATACCAAAAAGGTCGTCAGTACATACCTACACTCTCGACCCGGTATTTCTTCCGACTTCCGGTTTTTTAACTACGAAAACTTGACACCACAACCTCTTCTGAGAACTCTCAGGGGATCTGACATTTCTCTAGTTTGGTTAGGTAGGATTTCCTTTAGTTAGAACTTATAAGTGACCTTCCTGACTATGACTTCGACTTCGAGGTTAAGACCGGTAGGTTACACTTCTCTACTGAGTGACTTTTTCTGGGACTACGACCCTTTCATCCTTCCGTCCTCATCTTCCCCTGTTGTCTCCTACTCTACCGAACCTACCGTAGTGACTGAGTCACCTCTACTTAAATCCGTTCGAGACCCTCTACCACTTCCCATCCTTTCGGATCGTACAACGTCAGGTACCATAACGTTTCTCAGCCTGTGTTGATTCGATGACTCGTTGTTGTTTATCGGTAAATAGGGATGTATAGTTTAATCTATTAACAAGGAGTTAAAAGATAAGTACAGAATTGTGAGTTGATTTCGTCTAATCTTCTTTTCAGGCCAAAGAGTCGAGTAAAGGATGATGGACTAGAAAATCTTCTGACTAGACACAAGAGTTCTAGGGTGGTAAAAGGTCTTCACTATCGGTTTCCCGAAAGGGACTTTCTTATAGAGGTTCTTTTTACTTGTGTTAGTACAGCAGATTACCCTCAAGAGTTACCTTGGTTAGTGGGACGGAGTTTCTACAATAGGAATCCTTTATGTTAACTAAATTAGACACAATGTCACCCTAATTACCTGGGATCAATAAAAGGTAACGAAAGTCCATTTAGTTTCTGTGGATCTTCGTATCGTTCGAAGAGTCCAGTGGTTCACCCTTTTCTTTTTAACGTTCGGTGGTGGAAGGTGTGGTGGTGTTTTACACTTAAACTTGGTCAATCAGCCAAATATAACAAGTCAACTTTTCAGCTAAGAAAATTTCTGTCATTATATAGACATCCGAGTAAAGGAGATCTGGCACACAGAGTCCTGAACCACTAGATGACGAAAGTCGAGGTTCCGAAGACTAAAATTTCTGAAATTTGACGTTACTAGCTCACACTTCGTATTCTCCGGCCCGGACTAACCGGAATGACTTCGTCTGCTCTATAACAATAATATTTCCTCCACAGGGTCACCCCAATATGAGAAACGAAACACAGTCGATGAGACGAAAGAAGTAAACCTGTTCAAGTTTCTGGGTCAAGTAGACTGGTAGACGAGTTTCTTGTGGGTGGCTTCAGTTTTGGAGGAAACAGTTGAAAGGGTGCATTAGGGAAGATAACCCAAGTAAACCAAAAAAAGGTACCTTTGTGAGATGGCTTGAAAAGTCGGCTAGGTTATAGTGAGGGGGTGGGGGTAGGGTTCGAGTAGTGAAGGTTCATGAAGGAAGACAAAGGGTTGGAGCGGTTAGAGAGAGAAGGGAGTTCCGGAAAACGTGGACAGGAGATGGACCGACCGAGAAGGAGCAAGTAGTGCACGAACCGAGGGAGAGGAGGGAGTATATAGTGGTATTCGGAATGGACGCGCTCGACCTCCTCGAGGCGTATGGAGGTCAATAGAGACTACGGCGGTGGAATGAGTGTAGAAAGTGTCCCAAATAGGATTACATCTCGACGAGACAAAGGAATAACCGACTCAACCAAAAAAAAAAATTGTGAACACGTCCGGAACTGACGTTCTAAACAGGAATAAATGACTACGTAGAGGGTACGGGTCGTGTCACTGATTGTGTCTTTGATACGATGTACTCATAAATAAATAACTGATTAGATAAGTCTTAAAGTTGGGACTTCTCCGACTACTGAGGTTTTTCTCGGCTACTAATGAATGACTTATTAGGTAAGTCTTAAAGTCGGGGTCTTTCCAATGAGTAACTATTTTTACAGAGGTTTGGTTTTACGCGGAAGTAGCATGTAAATCGTTAGTATAAAAATTTTTTAATAGAAATAGGTTTCGTGACTCGGTACCCCTAAACGTAGAGTATATTATTATTGACTCCAACCTTAAACCGTCCACCCTCCTTTTCATAGGTAAGTGAGGAGTCAAGTTCGCAGTGGTTGTGACACACAGTGCAAGACACGAACAGTGACTCCTGTGTCTAATTATACGGTGCAAGGGATATAAATCTGTCGATTACTGTCACTTTCATTGTCAACGAGTCAGTACAGGTAGAGAAAACGGTGGGGTACCTGAAATCCCTTAAGGTACCTTAAGAGGTCCGTTCTTATGACCTCACCCAACGGTAAGGAAAGAGCTCCCCTAGAAGGACTGGGTCTCTAGCTTGGGTCCAGAGGACGTGACACCCGTCTAAGTAATGACAGACTCAGTGGTCTCTTCGATTATGGGGTCCCTTTTATACCTGTGTGAAATTTGGTGTTTTTGTTCACTCTGTCTATTTGTTCTCTCCCGATGTCTGACTTACAAATACAAGGAGAGTCTAAGGACATAACTTTGGGACTAGGGGCGACACCACGATAGACCTCCACCCCGAAGCCCCCCCCGTTAATCCAGCACTCTCACCTTGGAAAGATTTACCTTCGTGACGGGACTATTCTTCGTCGCCCATTCTTCTGTCGGTGCACGTTTGTTCTCCCAGGGGTAGTCTGTGGTCTGGACGGCCGTGGAACTGGGACCTGAAGGGTCGGAGGTCTTGACACTCCGACAATAAATTCGGTGGGAGAGCACCCTTAAGTAGTGTTGTCGGACTCACTTAATTCTCTGTCTCTGTCTGCGTCATGACACCTTCATCCCTCTTGATTGGGTCGAACCCCTCCTTCACGAATTCTGAACTTCCTGTCTGTTCGGTCCTAAAAGGTCCGCTTTCTTCCGTTAGCGTTTTACGAGTCTTTTTTTTTTATTTTTTTATTTTTTCTAAAGGTAGGTTAATGTCCGAAATAGGTAAACACTTAAGGGGTGGTCCCACCATAAACACAAATACAAACGTAATGTTTCTGATATTAGTCGTAGAACCTGAATCGGTACTTTGAAATGTTCAGAGGTTTCCCAAATATCTAATCCCTCTCGGGAAGCGGTCTCCGAGACTAAATTGACAGTCAAAGAGAAATTAGTATTATTTTCTTCTTCGTCGAAACTACACTACGACCGAAACGACGACTACTGGTTCCTCTGAAGGTCCTCTAGTCAAGGTGGACCAAGTGTAGTCTTTGAGTGAACCTTCCCTCTACAACTGGGGTTATACCTCTCTTCAAAACTTTTATGACTCCTCACACCTAGACCTTTGATCTTTCCTCCACCTTCCTTCACCTTCCATACCAAAACCCCTCCCTCGTTGGTCTTTTCATGTTTTCTTTAGTAATAAAATCCTTCCTGACTTCCCCTCCCAACTAAGTGGTATACCAATTCTTATACCGTCACCTCAGTCTACCGGGTCACGAACTCAGGACAGAGAGAGTGAATGATCGACTCGCCGAGACTTACACGAAGAATCAGAAGGTCATTTGAGTCGAAAATACCACAAATTTTACCCGTTTTGGTGTGTGGGGGATAATGACAACAACCTTTACTTTACTCACGTTTGGTCGACCACATCAAGATCAGAAAATTTTTTTAGATAAGAATAGATTAGACTAGAATAGATAATATTATCTCATACAAAATATAATGTAAAGTAATAATAAAATCTCTATAACAAGACAACCATAGAGATTAAAAGAACTTCTCTAGAGGCCAAAAGGGATAAGGCAACAAAAGGAGACAAAGAAACACGACAAATGTATCCTTCCGAAAGAATCGAGAGGAATGATCAGAATCCCTGAGACGTAAGTGAACCCATACAGAAAGGGGAAGAAGGAACGAAAAGCGAAGAGAAGGAAAGAGTCGATAGACACCCAACCGTTTCTCAGCCTGTGCTGAATCGTTACCTTGTTGTTGTTGTTCTCCATAACAACAATAGTCACTATGTTCGATAACATTTCCTAACTCGTACTAGCCCGTGCAAGTTGGGTGGCATGGGGGTCTGAGTGAACTAGAACTGTTTGAAGGCCGTGCCGTGCCACAAGGAGTGTGTGCAGAGGCAGTCGCCCAGTTACAGAAGGTGCTACTGTTTCCCCCGGAGGAGCTCCCACTGCTACGAGTCTACCAACAGCAGGCCGAGCGTCAGCCTCTTCCTGAACATGGACCCGGTGTGCCGTACGGAGTCCGAGTTCCAGACCAAGAGGGTGAACGGGTGGACGCCGTTTTTCTGTTTCTGTACGAACACGAAAGGACGTGGTGGCCGAAGAGTTTCCTCCTCAGGAGGGCGTCTTCTCCGTGCCCTCTTCTTCAGGTGGTAGGAGCCCCGAAAAGGCAATGGATGGAGTCGTGTGTGTAGACAACATGTGATTCTCTCTACCCCTATTTCCCCTTTCGTTGGGGTACGGGCCCTGAGAGGGGTCTGACTCATTTATGTCCCGACCTCTGCTTCATGTCTACAACAATCTCGAGGGGTCGACTGACATTACAGGGGGGTCACGAGTCCTGGTGACTACAGTACTTTTGTCGTTGGTCCGAAGGGACCACCAGGTCACCAATTCTTAGACGTCCGGTCCCAGCCCCCTCTGTATCTACCCAAGGTAGGGACTAGGCCCTGCTAGGGTGTATGGTGCCTCGTTACTTCGGGCACGCGGTGTCGATGACTCGGACGCGAGATCCCGGACCCTCGACGTTGATGTCTTCGAACACGTGGAGCCTACGAGTCGTCGTTCTTTTCGGTGTCGTTACTCTGCGGGCTCGTGACGTTGACCCCTCGGCCGGGGCGAACGACGTGGATCTCTCTTCGGGCGAGTCGTGACTCCTGGGTCGTACCGGTTTTGATCGGGTTTTCGTTTTTCCTTTTTCGTCCCCGAAAAGGTCAATCTCTCCAGACCTGAATTTAGGGGTCGAGAACGGTCAACGATCGACATGTTGGGGTCCGTCCGAGAATTAGTGCTACTTGTAGACAAAGGAGTAGACATTTATCTGTGTTAAGGTGGATGAAATATTCCTACAGTACCCTTACTTTGTTCCGTAAAACTCTTTTCGGATGTCGGGCTACGGACCGTCCATAATCCCTGACACATTTGAGAAGGACATTCATATCTTATCTCTATCGCTCTCCCTCTCTTTAAATTGTTCACGATTCTTTGTCTCTTTCTCCTTTTCCTTCTTCTTCAGGTTCTCGTTTTCCCTCCCTTCAGACCACCCTCCTACTCTCGGAGGGAAGGTCGAGTCTACCCCAAGATAAATTCAACGTTTAGTCCACTCGAAAATAGTCAGTCCGTGTCTCACCTCTGAAAACGACGAATCGCTTGTGACTCTCGACAGTTTTGTCTTAGCTAACACAAGGGAGGGACGTCGTCGGCCGTAGAATCGCTTTAGTTTAACTTCCGACATACAAAACTTGGAATTACAATAAACTGTCGAATAACCGTGAGAAGCGTATGTGTGCCCCCCTTTCGACGGGGGTCGAAGTGCGAAAGAGGAAGGATGAGGACGAGGGTGTACGTTGACGAACTGTGGCGTCCAGTCGCGAAATAAACATCGTAGTTGGAGTTCCTTTTTATGGAGTAGACTTCTCGATTCACGGCTCTCAGGCCCGAACAGAGACAACTGCACTGGGAGAGTAGAGAGGAGGACATTACATTCACAGTGGTCTTTACTTAGAGTCCGGGAATTTCTCTTAAGTCTGTGCGACCTGTGGCCCTCTCCACTGCCCCACAGCCCTCTCTTCCGTTAGTCAGACAAGAGTCTCTACTGAAGTCGTAGACCTGACCTTTTACAAACGACGAACAGCTCTTTACACGGTGCACCGGTTAATGTTTTGACGGGTCGAAGTGCTTATGGAAGGAAAAATTCAATGCCTTCCGCCATCTCATTAAACCTGTTTATTTGTGTAAGTAGCGGAGTACGACACTACACATTGTGTCCTATCTCTCTTTTACCTCGGGTAGTTTAGACAGTAAGTAAGTTGTGTCTAAATAACTTGCGACCGATCCACGACCGTACACGGACTCTTGTTACTCCCTGTTTTGACTAGTGAAGGGACGGAAGGTTCGGTTGTTATTGTTTGTACGTTTATCTCCTTCTCTATAAGTCCGAGAAGGAAAACCTTATACGATGTAGGTAGGGAAAGAAAAGGTAGAGAGAACCTTTTGAGTTTGTATTGGAAATTCTCTGACCCATCAAGTCACCGGTTCTGTTACCGAAAACCTCAGTTTGCCTTGGATTTACGACTAGGACCGAAGTGGGTAATCGATTCGTCGGAACTTTTTCACCGAATTGGAAAGACTCGAAGCGAAATGGACATCTTACACCTACCTGTGTCGTATACGAGAGTCCTGTTATCACTCGAAACTTATTCGGTTTTTATGTGTACTTCGCGAATCGTGTCTTAAAGGAATCGTACATTGTATGTACCGTCTATGATAATACAATAATCGCACCAACACGATTCAACGACGACTGAGAAACACTGGGATACCCGATATCCGAAGAGACAGGTACCCTAAGAAGTCCGTTCTTATGACCTCACCCAACGGTACGAGAGGAGGTCCCTTGGAAAGACTCGGTCCCTAACTTGGGTACAGAGAATACAGGGGACGTAACCATCCGTCCAAGAAATGGTGATCATGGTGGACCCTTCAATCGTACATTCTATATCGAGTTTATACTGAATTAAACGTTTCCGTAAGGGTACAAGGGACCATTATATCTTGTAACGAGGGTCGAGGGGGTATCGTAAACTTCGATATTAATATTGTTACAGTGAAGACTCGTGAAGATACACGATTCCTTTATACGGTTATAATGGTGAAACAAATTAGGGGTGTTTAGGGTATACTATTTCTAATAATGAGGTTGTGGTGTCGAGTCCCTTGATTTCGTGTCTCTTCAATACGTTGGACGGGTTTGAACGTGTCGAAAAATTCACCACCTCGGTCTCGATGTGGTACCTTAGTAGACTTAGGTTTCCGTAAAAGGGTGATCACGAGGATCATTAACTAGACGTCAGTAGTACAATAACGAGGTTCTAGGAGAGAAGGAACGTCTCTGTTGAGGATTTTAGGGTTCCATTGTGTGTGTTTGTCTCCGTTTCGGGCGACTCAATCGTCTTAGAAGTCACTGCAGTGACTGGTGTAGTGTATGAGATGTGACACCCTCCGTCCGTTTTCAAGGTCGGGTTCCGACTGAGTGCCTCTCTGTCCGATGTTTCCAGATACTCAGGGACCTCACGTCATTGAAGACTCTAGAAGAGATTCAAGGAGGGAAGGAAGGGTTGTGTAGATTCATTCGTGGGTACCCAGTCGGTTCCTCCCACCTTTATACGCCACCCACCTTTTGAACTAGGCCTCGACTTCGACGACACAGTTGTAACGGGACCTAGGACTCTCGAACGTGGAGGAAGAGCCCTCAGACTACCCGAGGACAAGGTTTGTGGTTTTCAGAGTTGAGAATTCTAAAAAAGATCGTCTGACCCCTCTTTGTCTGTTGGAAGTGAAAGGGGAGGATATAAGGATAAATGTTTCCCGACATTACTCAGACCCCAAACATATGTCTAAATTATCTCTAAGTAAATGAGACATTTATAAATGACTCACCAAAGACCCACAGTTCGTGACACGATCCGTGGTTCCTATGACATCACGTTTGTCGTTATAAAAATGAACGTAACTTAAAAATCCGATTAACCCTTCTGTGTGTACTCAGTTTGTTAGTATGTTCTTATATATGTGTGTTTGATCCTCCTTTTTTTATTTTATACCCAGATTCTAACCTTTCTCACTCTTTCTTTAGGGTCTTCCGAAAGGGTTCCTCCACCGTGAATTCGACTCTGACCTTTAGGTTCTACTTTCCTACTTTCCTACCTCCCCCTCGTGAGGTCCGTCCGTCCCCTCTACTA
Organism: Capra ibex; assembly: GCA_006410555.1. Taxonomy (NCBI): domain Eukaryota; kingdom Metazoa; phylum Chordata; class Mammalia; order Artiodactyla; family Bovidae; genus Capra; species Capra ibex. The sequence continues at coordinate 4,900,361 of SJYO01052794.1, forward strand.
CACTTCGGGACATCCAGGATAATTCCTTAACTCTAAATGGGACTCTCAATTAGATCAGACAATAGACCTTGTTTCTTTCTTTACGTCTTTAGTACTACTTATACACAGGTTTGTTAGACGGATTTTCACCTTCGAGAAATGAAGGAGGTAAGTAAAAAAAGAAAAAAAATACTACCTTTTTAAAATTGAGTATGTTTTCATCTTATCATCTTACCTAGAGGTAGAAGGGTAATAGATCGAAGTAAGTACTGGTTGAGTACAGAGTAAATATGAGGGTCGGTGAGGAGAGTATATTATGACTTCCTTTAAGGTCTGTATTGTAAAGTAAATGTTTAGGAATTAAACTAACTTTGTAGATTTAAAGGTAAACGGATTGTTATAATATGGAAGTGTTAGATATATAAATACAGATACAAAGAAATTAAATTTAAATAAATAAAATTAACCTCCGATTAATGAAATGTTGTAACATAACCAAAACGGTATGTAGTTGTACTTAGGCGGTGTCCACATGTGCACAAGGGGTAGGACTTGGGGGGAGGGTATAGGGAGGGGCATGGTAGGGAGACACAGATACAAAGTAAGTAATCTACCACTGTGGAGTCAGATCGTCCCTATACATATATATGACCCAACCGGTTTTCCAAACAAGACCAAAGAGGTATTCTTCCATATTTTTTGTATTCTTTGTAAAACCGGTTGGGTTATATAATATATTTATATACGTATAATTAACCAAAAATCCAGAGGTCGAAGATTGAGTCCCGGACCGTGCTTCCTGAATTCCCTATCGACCACTACCTTTCTTACTTGTATCGTGTCCTCCGTCTCAGACATTGTAAGCTAGTGTCATCAAACATAGCCAACTAGGGTTTGAGGATTACAGAACGGAAAGGAGGAACCATTCAAACAAAGGGTTCAGACACTCAGATAAAGACGAAACATCTATTCAAGTAAACATAGTAAAAGAAAAATCTAACGTGTATACTCACTGTCCGACAAACAGGAAGAGACTAAAAGAAGTGAATCACACTATTATAGATCCAGGTCCCTAATTATTCGTGATAAGAATCGTGAACCCCGAAGGGACCACCGAGTCTGTCATTTCTTAGACGGGCGTTACACCTTCTGGACCCAAGTTAGGGACCCAACCCTTTTAGGGGACCTCTTCCCTTACTGATGGGTAAGGTCATAAGAATGGACCTCTTAAGGTACCTGTTTCCTCGGACCGCCCAATGTCAGGTACCCCAGTGTTACTCAGTCTGTACTGACTCTCTGATTGTAAAAGTGAAAAAGTGAAAAGTAAGAATCGTGACAAAATTAAGAATATTTGTGGTATATGTGTTCTTTTTCCACACCCGTCTACTAAAAATAGATAAAGTACTTAAAAAAACACACACACGAACTTTTGTCAGGGTTTAATTGGGTTTATTCAACATACCCTGTTCCTTTTTTTTTAGAAATAGAAGTTTTATTTGACTTAAAACCACTATTTGGAAATTTGTAAAAGTCGCTTATTTGACTTCAAAACTCCTGTTTCTTTTTATTAATTGGAAATTACCTCTTTTCACTAGAACAATTTTCTTCATATCTTTTCCTTCTAATTAAACGTTACTAAAAAAATTGGTAAGAATGATTATTTTAAATTTACGACACGAAAATCTTTGGATTAACGAGAAGTCGAGGATTTTCTTCGACAAATCACTTTCCAGTCACTAATGAATAGTTTTACAAGTCGGTTCTAAAAGAGTCTCTTTTCTATTAAAGTAGAGGTCTTTGACAGTATTCAATCATAAGCAGGGAAGTATAGACCCATTTAGGTACCTTCACAGTGTCTCCGACGTTTTCCGACCTTCTTTACTCCAATTATCTATAAGTTCTGAGAGGAAAGTTTCTCCACTCTGACTAACATAACCTAGATAAGTACTTTACGAAAAACAACAAGTTGAGAAACACTGGGGTACCTGACGTCGTGTGGTCCGAAGGGACAGGAAGTGAGAGGGTCTCAAACGAGTTTGAATACAGGTAACTCAGTCACTACGGTAGGTTGGTAGAGTAGGAGACAGTGGGGAAGAGGACGGGAGGTGGAAAGGGTCGTAGTCCCAGAAAACGTTACTTAGTAAAGTAAGTAAAGGTTACTTTACGAATGTTCTCTGTTAATTTTAGTGGAGTGTTGACCAGAGAGGGTTCGGTGGGGATTTTTACATGTGGATTTGTGGGTTTAGTATCGAGGTAGAGATGAGTTTGGGAAGGTACAGTGTCTGACGGGTGTCTTAGTGTAGGTCAGAGGAGAATGCAATTATCTGGGGTGTCATATCTAAGGGTAGTCGGGGTTATGGGAGAGAAAGATAGTGAAAGGTAGAGAGAAAACATGTGGGATATGTACCGCCGCCAAATCAACGATTCAGTACAGGTTGAGAAACGGTGGGGTACGTGACATCGGACGGTCCGAGGAGACAGGACCTTGAAAAGTCCGTTCTTATAACTTCACCCAACGGTAAAGGAAGAGATCTCCTAGAAGGTCTGGGTCCTTAGTTTGGGTCCAGAGGACGCAACTTCCACCTAAGGACTTGACGTCCACCTAAGGACGTAACGTCCACCTAAGAAATGGTTGACTTGATGCTTCCTTCTGGAGTGTGAGATATGTATGGGAGTGTGATTTTGTATATGTACAATGTAGAAGTTTGTGTCTATGAGATTGTGGATGTGTATAAGTGTGTACATGCGTACATATATACACCCATGTCGACTGGGAACTAATTGCACCCCAAATCCTCGTGACTGACAGGCACGTCCGTCACTCCTGCACCGGGAGGTACAGGTACCAAGGAAATATAGACGTCTAAGTTGGGGACCCCTGACACGTTATTCGTGATGTCATTGAGTGATGACTTTTTTAAGTATCTTCACCTGGGTGGGCCGAGTTTGAGTACGATAAGCCTGAGAAACGCTGGGGTACCTGATGTCGGACGGTCCGAGGAGACAGGTACCTTAAGAGGCCCGTTCTTATAAATGACCTCTCCCATCGGTAAGAGAAGAGGTCCCCTAGAAGAGCTGGATCCCTAACTTGGGTCCAGAGGACGTAACGTCCGTCTAAGAAATGACAGACTCGGTGGTCCCACACATACATATACATGTATATATACATATATATACACACACATATATATACATATATATACATGTATATGTATTATGTATAGTATGTGAAATGTGTATAGTATATGTAGATGCGTATGTCGATGTGAGTATGGATGAACTTAAGCGATACGTGTGTATATGTTGAGTGAAGGTGTATGGACATATTACTGTGTGTGTGTGTGTGGACTGTGTGTGGAGGTGAGAGTGAATGTTGTGCTTCGGTGTTACTGTGCATGTGAAAAGTGAAGAGTGACGTGTGTGGGACGTACTGTGGGTACGGGGAAGAAACGGAGGTGATGGAGAAGACGGACTTTAGGGAGAGGAATAGTAGAGGTGACTGACCTTAGGACAGGTAAGAAAGGTGAAGGTCGAATTTGTGGTGACGAGGGGACGTCGGATCAAGAGGTCGGTCTCACGTGAAAACTTTTCAGAAAAAGGGAACTTAAGAGAGCGCACAAGCAAGTATTCGAGTCGTGTACACGTAGGTCCCGAAACGTGATACCGTCCGAGACGTCCTCCGAGACCCCGACGTCGACTCTGATTAGGTCTGGACCAAGAACAGGAGTCTGAAAGGACAGCTCTTCTCCTCAACCTCGTGTGTCCTAGAGTACTCTATTGTACTCTAGTACTTACGTTATTGAGGGTACGACCCCATCCGTGTCCTACGGTGACCTTGTCTCATGTAGGACGAGACGTTCCTTTGGTTTCTACGAGGAGGATGTCCTTCACTGAAGGTCGGTACTCGGTCTCGTCGTCTCAACCACGCACCGAACAAGACTTCAAGGTGGAAACAAGAGTCCCACTCTCTTCTCGCATCGTCCTTCCTCTACCCATGATATTCTTCTGAAAATTGACCCCTTCCCTATTTTAGTCAGACTACATAATCCTGTGAAGAAAAGTTCCGTCACGTCTCTTTCCCCAACACGGATCTTCTAAGACTTGCCTCATTGACCAGTCCTCCGTCAATTGGACCTCTTTGGACCATATCCCGGTATAACTTCACCACCACCCGCGAACGTACTTACCAGTCCTGGGGTTTAACAACCTTAGTTATGTTGAATCTCTGGTTGACATACTGACGAACGCCCACCCCTCGTTCCCAAGTCAAACGAGACTTAATATCTTATAGACCGGGTTGGTCTGAAAGGATGGAGGACTGGGTGTGGTCGATATCATGTCACAAATGGTGTCCGGCCAAGTTATTTATAAACGACTTGACTTGAGCTAAGTCTGACATCGTGTCGTAGTTAAAAATGAATCTTAAGTTTCAATTTTCTCCTTTGAACGGATAAATGAGTCTAGGAGAGGAACCTCTCTTCTGTTATCCCTAACGTTTTAATTTTTAGTCTCTTCTTTAAAATAATTTTGGCTACTACTTTCGTCTCAAGTGTAACGGACCCGAGATCGAACTGACCGGGGTCACTCGAGTGACCCACTATAGTATTGGTCCACCCCCTTCTTCGGAATTTCGCTTACGAAGTGTACACGTCTTTGTGGTCTTCTGTAAAGTGAGACCCATTATTCGTCACTAAATGAGGGTTCGACCTCTTTTACACTCCTTAATTGAGAAGTCCTTCTACTTAAAGTCCTCTTTTTGTCTCGTTTGTCCTCCGGTTAAAGAGAGGTGGACTTTATATTTCATAAAGTTTCCTGTATTCTAATTACAGGTACTTCCCATAAATTTTACTGAATTACAGGCATAAATCGTATTTGTCATAGTAGTTAATGGTAGTGAGGGTACGTTTAGATTGTGTGTTCTCTCGACTATCGTGCCAACGACGACGACGACGACGACGATTCAACGAAGTCAACACAGGCTGAGACACCCTGGGGTATCTACCATCGGGTGGTCCGAGGGGGCAGGGACCCTAAGAGGTCCGTTCTTGTGACCTCACCCGACGGTAAAGGAAGAGGTTTATATGTGTGACGACGACGACGATTCAGCGAAGTCAGTACAGGATGAGACACGCTGGGGTATCTGCCGTCGGGTGGTCCGAGGGGACAGGGACTCTAGGAGGTCCGTTCTTGTGACCTCACCCAAAGGTAAAGGAAGAGGTTACGTCCTTTCACTTTTCACTTTCACTTCAGTGAGTCAACACAGGCTGAGAAGCACTGGGGTACCTGACGTCGGGTGGTCCGAGGAAGTAGGCACCCTGAAAGGTAAGTTGTCATAACCTCACTCACTATCGTGCCAATGCGTGCTCATTAAGACGCAGAAGCCGACGACGAACTTTGGTTTTCGTCTGGACTTAAACTAACTAGACCTTTGAAGGGTCGTTTCTACAGACTCGGTGTTGACACTGGACTATGGTTTAACTTTATGCAAGATAAACCTCATCAAGTGTCAACTCAGATCGCCAAACAAACACTTAGCTAAGTTAGATACCAAGGAAGTTCTGTCGTCCTCAGACACTTTGAGCTACAGTGTCACCTGGGGTCGAAAGGTGACGTGGGATGTCAGTTTGGTCGAAGATGTTCCTTTGACGACTTTTCGTCCACACCTGGTTTGGATGAAACAGCAGGACACAGTACCCCGGAGTCTATCGGTGACCGTCTCACTTTGATTCTTGACGAAAAGTCCACGACTTCATTTCGTGGGCGAAGGAACCTTAAGTACCAGAATTTACGTTAATGATTTCCAACAACCTAATACTTTGAAATCGTCCTTATTCTTGGAGAGGGACCCCCGACTAATTCTTACGTCTGAGACATATATGTGATGGTACATATTTGATCTAGTGATGACTCCTGGATGACGTGTCGTGTCTCTCGAGGTGAGTCACGAGACACCGCTGGATTTACGCTTCCTTTAGGTTTTCTCTCCCCTATGTGCGCATGCATCGACTAAGTGAAACGACATGTCGTCTTTGATTGGGTTGTAACATTTCGTTGATGTGAGGTCATTTTTGATTAATTTCTGTGGTTTTAGTTCTTGAATGAATATCGTGTCCCTTGAGACGAATTATAATTGTTGGATATACCCTTTTCTTAGACTTTTTCTTATATATATATATATATTTTGACTTAGTGCCACGATACATGGACTTTGATTGTGTTGTATCGTTTAGTTGGTATGAGATTATATTTTATTTTTAAATTTAATTTTGTTTTTCTTACGTTTGAGGTTCCTCTTCCTCCCTCCTCCCTATTTAATCCTCATACCCTAATTGTCTATGTGTGACAAAGTATATTTTATTTGTTGTTCCTAAATGACACATCGGGTCCCTTGATATAAGTTATAGGACATTATTAGATATTACCTTTCCTTAGACTTTTATATGTATATATACATACACATTGACTTAGTGAGACGACGTATAGACTTTGATTATGTCATAACATTTAATTAATACGAAGTTAATTTTACTTACTTACTTACGTGAGAACATCTAGAGACCTCAGAGACGTAGTCATCTACACCCTACTCCCTCCGGGGCCTTGGATTGAAAAATTGGTCCTAGGGTCCAGTAAGACAAGATCCACTAGATTCCTGGTGTAAAACTCTTCGGGGATTTCCTGAAGGGACCACCGAGTCTGCCATTTCGCAGACAGATGTTACACCCACTGGACCCAAGGTAGGGACCCAGCCCTTCTAGGTGACCTCTTCCTTTACCGTTAGGTGAGGTCATGATATCGGACCTTTTAGGGTACCTGTCTCCTCCGACCATCCGATGTCAGGTACCCCAGTGTTTCTCAGCCTGTGCTGACTCGCTGAAGTGAAATTTCTTAGTATGGACATTGATGGTCGTCCTAATTTATGTCGTATGTCTTTTCCTCTTTCAGACAGAAGGACCCAAAGAATACAGTGGTCATCGTTGACGGTCGTCTAGATTTACTCAAATTAGTCGATAATCTCGGAATTAATTTAAGGAGAGTCAACTTTAAAGTCTTAACGAATTAACAATATGTCGAGTGTAACCTCGTCAACTAAAAAAAAAAAAGAGGATATTGTTGACAAGAGTCCTATTAGATTATAGAAATACCTATTGTCGTAGTCGACAGAATCCTGAATCGTGACTTGACCATTAAGTTTTGTACAAAACTAGCGACACTAAAGGTACTTGTTGGACGGTTGAACGACGAAGGTAAGAGGAGGACTCCAAGTCGGTTGTGCTCTTCTCGAGTTCCGACCCATTTGGAGTGTAAATTTCCAGAGACCTTGTTCCTCGGAGGTATAAGAAGTCTTCAGGTAAATAATAGAAGTCAAGAGGTTTCACGGACAAGGGTCCAAGGACCCCTACCTCTATTCAAGATGAAGAAACAAAATGAAAACTTTTTTAAATACATAAAAATAGTCAACTAAAATTAACTTCTTATTAATGAAATATTATAACACCACGAAAAACGGTAGGTAACTGTACTCAGTCATTTTAAGTAAAAAAAAATTGACCTCCTATTAACGAAATGTTATAACACAATCAAAGACGGTATGTAGTTGTACTTAGTCGGCATGCATATGTCTACAGGGGAGGGAGGAGTTGGAGGGAGGGTGGAGGGTGGGTGAAGTGGGGAGATCCAACAGTGTGTCGCCGGACCTAACTCGAGGGACGTAGTATGTCGTTTACGGGTGACCGATAGATAGAATGACACAATCACATGTACAAAGGGTCCGATGAGAGAGTTAGGCAGGGAGGGAGAGGAAGGAGGTGACACGGGTACTCAGACGAGAGATGCAGACGTAGATGTGACGACGGGACGTTTATCCAAGTAGTCTTGGTAGCAAGATCTGAGGACGTACGAAAATTTTTCCCCACACAGGACCAGTAATTGATTTGTCAATTCTCACAAAAGAAAGAGAAGAAACCCAAGTGGAACCTTACTGAATTGTAATCTCTAAACTTTTCGGTCGTTTTTTATTTTTCCTCCGGAGAGAGTGTTAATAATTATGATTAATTAGAAACTCGGGAGAGGACCCTCAGGAAGTAACACTTTGAAGACATAGTCGGTCGGGGGGTTGTCCGACATTATTATTAATGATTTATTAATTTTTCATATTATTGACCATACAGAACTCCGTGCCACTAGTGGGATTGCACCTGAAAGAGTAAAATGGGAGTCTTGAGACATACCTTTTCCTGCAGTCATTCAGGTAAAATGTCTGACCCTTTGACCCTCGACTACACTGAGTTGGTTCTAGTTTTTTCGGTCACTCCCGTGTACCTTCGACTCGAGTCCGGTAGTCTGAGTTCGCGGATCCGGTAGTGCCGACGAGCTGTAAGGGGTCCCACGGTAGTCTAGACCAGACCCTCTACAATTCCGTTTGTTCCCCTTTCTCCCCTGTAAGACACCTACTTTACCTTTCTGGAGTGACGTCCGTCGCTATGGGGTCCCCTCGACCCTGTGGACTCGAGTCGGAGAGTTGTACGTACCGGATAGAGGAAATCTCTCCCCATTCCACAAGAAAAGAGCACTTTATGTCCTCCTTTCCTCTGATGTCGGTCCCTGCCGACGGTACACCAAAAGAAAGTGCAAACGGTTAAAGGAGCCACAAGGGCACTGAACTAAGAAGATTCCTGGAACTCAAGGTGGGGCCTAGTACGGAGACTGTGTGGTCGAGGTGACAGAAGAGGGGTGACACTGGATTGCGGGACATATGGTGCATCCATAAATTTTGTCAGTGAGACACACTGAGATCCAGACGTCTTTGTCGAATCTTCCTCTACACTTCCTTTTACCCTGTTAGTGTCTTGTACCTCAACCCCTTTTATTCGTGGGTTATAACCTGTTCTTGAACCGGGCTCTAGTCAGAAGATAATATCGTCGGCACTATTGGTGCTTATAATAAACTGTGGAAACGTTTCTGTTAAGCCTTCGTACCTTTTCCAAAAAGAAAACTGGAAGATTCCATGAAGACCCATTTAAAGTTTCTAGTCACATCAAAGATGAACATTCTATTTACTTTACGGTAAACGTTAGACCGTCTCATTTATCGAGAAAAAACTTATAAATGAACTTCCTATAAATCGTCGAGAACCAAGGGAACCGTCTCAACGGTCATTCTCAATCCTCCACAATCTTTCACTTTTCACAATCAACGAGTTAGCACAGGTTAAGAAACACTGGGGTACCTGACATTGGATGGTCAGAGGAGACAGGTACCCTAAGAGGTCCCTTCTTATGATCTCACCCAACGGTAAAAGAGGAAGTCCCCTAGAAGGACTGGATCCCTAACTTCGCCCCAGAGGACGTAACGTCCGTCTCAGAAATGGTAGACTCGGTAGTCCCTTCGAGTCCTCCACAATCCTCGGGAAGTTTTGACCCGACTATCGAGTCTCCCGGGGCGTAAGGAACCCTAAGCGTTCAGTAAGAGTGGTCGGACTTTTAATACTGATCCGACCTATACTTATGTTTGTACTGAGAAGGAGAATAAGAACTTGTTGAAAAAAAAAAAAAGGGGCACTTTTGGAACGTTTCACCATTTTTTTTTTACCCCCCGGAACACAAATTGTCGAAGATTTTCCTCTATTTCACTTTCGCAGAGTCATCACGGGTTGAGAAACGTTGGGGGTCCTGACATCGGTCGGTCCGAGGAGACAGGTGCCCCAAGAAGTCCGTTCTTATCGCCTCACCGAACGGTGAAGGAGGAGGTCCCTTAGAAGGGTTGGGTCCCTAACTTGATCCCAGAGGACGTAACGTCCGCTTAAGAAATGGGGACTCGGTGGTCCTTCGGGATTTTCCTCTATTCAAGGTCCGTTAATTTAGCGTCCGACTCCTTCGTTCTCTGGAATTACGTAGTTTGGACTGAATTCCCTATTCTGTCCGGTTTCTGAGTACCAAAAGGAGTGAGTCGTAATACATTTCTTCGGTTAAGGTAAACCTAAAGTCGGACTTGTGAGTTTCAATTGGAGTAACTGTCACAGACGTCTCAAAATTTTATTCCAATATTCTGGACCCCCATAGCTAGTCACCGTTTCGTAAAGTAGGGGAGCGGGCACTTTTCAAGAACCGAACATTTTCAACTGCCCAAACCTTATGAACCACAGTCCAGGGGCTACCCGTAACCAAGAAAGTATAGACCCCGTTCTATTATTTAAATTCAGAAACACTACCTGTAGAAGGAAGAAGATTTGTTTTCCCGCTCGGTCCCCAACCACGGACTCCGGGAAGACCAATAATGTTACTACGATTGCTTTCGATAGGGACACTACTTTACGTGTGTCTACTCTTAAAGTTAAGTGGAATTTATTCTACCATAAAAGTGTTAGCAAAAAGAATCACGTCGAGACCGGGGTTTGATGAAACGAGGTCCGAAAAGACTTGGGATTTCATAAGGTCTCTCTCCTAGGAAACTTTATGATTTCGGTTGTCTTCTAAATTACCACTCCTTTATCATTATTCGAATTGGTGTCGAAACGGGTGACAATTTTTGTACTAATAATCTGCCGTCACTCCCTCTACTCCTAGGGGAACCCTACCTGGTCTATTCTGAGTGAGATAAGTCATTTGACTCGGAGTCATCGGGAGGTGACAGTTAGGGTAAAGTAGGTTTGGTTAATAGGGGTAGAACCTGTGATTAATTGTTACGGTCTTAGGCCGTGTCAATAAACCTACTTTACTCTTAGAGCCACTGGTAGGTCCCTCGATCACCGTAAGGAATAGCTCAGGATGACTGTTTGAGTGTCAAGTTTTCTTGGGATGTGAACTTCAGTCTTCTGAGTTTCAGTTCAAGGTACTACTATGAAGACTCGGTACAGTCCGATTACTTTATTTTTGAAAAGTCTAAGTGTGAGTAACATCGGTTTCCATCTTCGGGTTCAACGAACTACTAAGACTCACAAGTGTTGGTTGTACGTTTTGATAAAAGATCCGAAAACCAGTCAATCCCAACCTACTGTAACTAGGTAACCAATTAAGTGGGTCATTTACAAATAACTCTCGAAAGACACATGGTGTGTGACAGAATCGTGACCACCATGTCGTCATTCACCTGAGACTCGACCACCAGTCGGTTGAGTCTGGGGTCCCGGTCATCAAAACATGTCGGACACTCGATTCCTACCTAGAATATAAAAATTCACCAGCTTTTGTTACCTTTCTTATTATAAGACACTGCACTTTTACTACACTCCAGACTTAAAGGTACAGGTATTTATTTCAGACTAACCTCGTACCGGTTCAAGTAAAAAGGATATGCGACAAATGCCAACGAAAGGGTGATTTAGTCGTCTTGAACTCAAGGACGGTATGTATGTCGTACCGGGCGGTTCGGATTTTATAAATGATCGACAGAAAACGTATTTCACAAATGGTTCGGGACTAGATTCAGAGACAGACATTCACTGGACTGATGATTATCCCTTTTATGTTACGTTATGTTACGAGAGTCTTAATCAATATTTGATTTTCTCTTTTACTGTCCATGACTCCTTCCTTTCCACTTTGTTTGTGTCGCCCCTCTTAGCCTTTACCTTCCCGTCTAGACTTCTCCCTCCCCTCTGTGACGCTTTCCTCGTCGTTAACTCTCTCCGACCTCTCGACCGTCTCTTCAGCCTGTTAGTCGTGCCTCTCTGTTCTGGCGAACCAACTCACTTCTGACGCCTGGTTTCGTATCGTTCCCTCGAATTCCCTGTACAAACATCTGATCCTTCGACGGAGTTACCCTACTTTGTGTGTCACATGTTTCCCCTACTCTCTCTTTCTCCTTATTTTCCTCTGTCACCCTGTTTAATATCTTTGGGGACCTATGACCCGACTTTAACGATGTATGTTTGACGTTAGACCAACGAAAACTCAAGTTTTACCGTCAACCGGGACCCTTAGGGAACTACTGAATCGTGGCCTCTATCATGACCTCTAAAGTGTGTACACACCGACCATAAATAGCGAAAGGTGCAGAAAGCCGTAACAGGAGAAAAGTTTACTAACGTGGTAAACGAAGTATTTATACAATAAACGGTCTGATAGACCTATTTTAATCTCCAGTCAAATAACTGGAGAAGAGGTGGCCGGTGGAGGTCACGTAAACTCGGTGAGTAAGGGTGCTCCCCTTTAAGTAAATCTTTACGAACTGAAGTCACTAGGAGTTAAATCTATTTGGGTGTCACGAGTACGACGACAGGAGTACGGAGAAACGGTCGTAGTGAACCGGTACCAGGGTCCTAGGGGAGAAAAGACAGGTGACTAGATGAGTGAGCTCGGAAATGCAGGAGGGGTGAGGTTACGCCTGGAGAGGTAGCTGTAGCTACCTGCGAGACGGGGAAGGTGTCGATAGTGCGGGGTGAAACAGAAGGACAGTGTGGACGCGTCGTGGTGGAAAGTGGTCAAGTCAGTCAGACCGGTGAAGGGGGAGACATCTAGTGAGACATTTGGTTTGATATCTCCACCTCTTGTAGTGTATTGGCGTCTCTGGGAAGACTTACATTCCTAAGGGAGGGACTGGTCGTCAAGAAAAGGGAAAAAGGACGGACCGAGAGAAGGTAAGGGACCCTTGATAAAGTTTGGAAGTGTGGACAGGTGTTCCCTGACGTTGAGGAGGTCGAGGTAGGAGTGAGGGTCGACTACTTAGACGGAGACTAAAGTGTCAGATACCTACTGGGTATTTGGGGGGTTCGAATGGACAGAGACGTATGGACAGTAGGAAGCGGGGAGGAGGTGACTACGGTCCCTTGAGAAGGGATGATTAGGGTAGTCGACACTGGACCTGTGTGAGGACGTGGTTAGAGAGGAGACTTAGTCCGGAGTAGTTCCAACGGTCACTGAAAGAGTAGTACTTTCGGTTGTCCACGTAGGTGAACTGCAACTTTCAGTGAGGGTAAAAGGAACTTAGGGGACGGGATCTGTCAGTGCTAGGAGGGGAAAGACCCACTCAGGGGTGGAGAAACTGAAGGGGTCGAGACGGTTTTAGGTTCGGGGAGAAAGAGACGTGTGAAAAGTGTGAGGGACGGGGAGGGAGGACGGGAGTGTGGAAAACAAGTCTGTAGACAATGAGTGAAAAGTCAATAGTAGAGATACAACTGGAAAGAGTCTGTACCGACAGAAAGTGGTCGAGGAGAAGTATCGGAGGTCCTCTCGAGTTTGAGATAATTGTCTCAGTCTCGTCTTGAGAAGTAGAATGGAAGTCACTAAAATAAAATAAAAAAATTTTCGTGTTATAAAAGGGGGTACACGGTTTATACTCAAGAACTTTAGAGTTGGGACCTTTGTCAGGAATTAAGTGGGGAGAGGGAGGTGGAGGTAAATACACTTTAGTTAACGGTTCGGGACTCTCAAGATTATAAACTTATAAAGGGGAACAGGTGAAGAAAGGATTCAGTCTGGTGGGGAGTCAGAACCAGAAGCGGAGAGAGACCAAGGACGGTGGTAGAGGTCTGACGAGGGGGTGGGACGGTCTGTCGTGCGGAAGGCCGGAGAGGAGGGGCGACGTTGGGTTCGGTAGTGAGGTTTGTAGGGACGTATATACTGGTAAGGTCAGAGAGGGAATTTCGGAAACCCACCAAAAAGAGATGTGAGCTTTAGTTCACTTGTACGGACTGGTACGGGGTTTACTGGGTCACGTAGGGTCCGCAGAGATCAAGAGACGGAAGTACGGTCGGAGGAAAGACTACCGGTTTAGGGTGTGTACCTGACGACTTAGGGTATCTTGATTAGGATCCGAGGGTTCATGTAGTTCGAGGACAGAGTCTCTGTCCATAGGTGTGTACGAGGAGTGCGACGTGTGTGTGTGTGTTTTACCGTGAGAAGTTGAACGGGAAGTCTTGAGTTGAATCTCTTATCGAGAAGACCCTTCGTCTGGGACTACTAGGGTCTTGTGACCGGTCCACTGGCGGAACGAACAGAGTCTTTCACAATGCTCATGGACGTGTGAGTGGGCGGACGGGTCGTCTGGGTGACTCGCACCCGTGACACAAGGCAGTGGAATCATAGGGAATGTGGGTCAGGCCCCGGAGAGTGTCTCATCTATGCATTTACAATTAATTCGTCTGTTGACTTATTCAGTTATAGGGTTGTACGGGTGGTATTGGTACTAGGAGGACATTATTGAACAGTTGGAATAAACCGAAGAAGACCAGTATACATGACTTTTATTACACCTAAAGCCTGAACCGACTTGAACTCGGACGTATATAGTCGATAATACGAGTGATCGGCACGCTGGAACCGACACAAATGAACAAGTGAAGGACCCGGAGTCAAAGGAGGAGACATTTCACCCATACGATCCTCATTAGCATAGTATACTGACAACACTCTTAATTTATTTTGGTCCGGATGTCTTGTTAATACTGAGACACACGGTGAACCGGTGACGACGAGTTGGTCACGGCCCACGGGAGTATGTGTCCCGAGAACACCCTTAATGTACTTAACGAACACCCTTTGAGGGTCGGACCGGGTATCATCCATAAGTCAGTTCCAATCAAACGAGGGCAGATGTTACACGTCCATGAGGACTTCAACTTCAATTGGGGATTTACATCCCGTGTCTGACATAGAAGTCTTATCCTCTGTCGTTCTGTAATTAAAATGGTTTTGAGGTTCGGGTCCACAAGATATGGTTCTATTGGGAAACCTTTACGTGAACCAAAAAAAGGGGGTTTCCCTTTGTCTATGCAAGAAGTGGATGAGATCTATCTTGACTATAACGGATAATTATATTAAGACACGTGTCTTAAGGACGGTTTTCGTCGGGTCACAATAAAATCGAGATCGTTATTTAGGTCTCCGGACTGTTAATAAAAATTAAGGTAAACGACCAAACTCCAAGACGTCTTAATTACGTATGGTAATTAAAACATTGATATTTACATTGGGTTCGGAAGAACCTAGGAATACGGGGTTTTATGTTGGAATACTTACATGAAAACTTAAGAGTCGACCACTTCTTCGACACAACCCTACCTTTTCTTTTCTGTATATTTTACCTTTAAAGTCTATTTGAAGGTTCTGTATGAACCTTGTTAGTAGGACCGGTTTCACGACTTACAATGACACTCCAATTATTATATTTTAGGGGTATTAAATATATCGAGAAACACCCAATGTTCAACGATAAATAATAGAGTAAAGTAAACTGGAAGTAACGTCAGTATACTTCCATCTCCTCTATAACAATGTTAAAAAGTCTCGGTATTTGATGACTAGTAAGTTCGTTGTACCCGGTCTTCTCCTGTCGTCTACGCACCTTCTTGATCTCTCAAAAGACTGACGACCGGGTACTGAACGAATTACCAGACGCAAAATCATAAGTTGAGGAACACACCCTGAGTTTGTCTTTTGTTTGCCTGTTACTAAGCAATCATACAAGTGGAAACTTGAACCTCGGGT
The DNA here is from genome assembly GCA_006410555.1 of Capra ibex. Lineage (NCBI taxonomy): Eukaryota > Metazoa > Chordata > Mammalia > Artiodactyla > Bovidae > Capra > Capra ibex. Next base: position 4,915,766 of record SJYO01052794.1, read on the forward strand.
CGAGGAAACTCTTTTCTCTTATGGTCGTTATCCAAAAGTCTTTGGGTGAGTTTTACGTATTTTTTTGGGTTTTGGACCATTAACAGTAATTTCTTAGGTATAACGTGAAACGTATTATTAAGAGTAAACAATTTGTGAAAGGTGACACATGGTCCGGGAAACGACCGACAAAGTGTGTGTAATAAATATTAGAGAGTTTAATACTTCACCGACCCACTGGTACGACGTTAATTAAGTGAAGAGACCGGAGTTAAAAGAGTAGACATTTTATTTTTAGTAATACTTTCGATGGTAAATCCCGAGACCACTTGTATTTAACACTATTACATACACTATACGAACCGAGTCCCGGACGCCGTATCAGTGACGAGTCTTTAGCACTCCGAGACACGAAAGTAATAGACTTTAGTACAGTCTTTTTGTTTGACGCACGAAAAGAGTGAACGTAGGAGCTGGAGACCGTCGGGACCCACTATAGGGACGTAAAATCTTAAGTTAACTCCTTCTATTATCTCGAGTCACCAGTTTCGTACCCGAAGTATTAGTCTTTTTACCCCCTCCCGGTTTTGAGTCAAGTCTAAGAACCTATACAGGACAGACTTCAGGTCCCCCAGTGACTCTCAACCTGTGCTGAGTCACTGAAGTGAAAGTGAAAAGTGAAAGTACGTAACCTCTTCCTTTACCGTTGGGTGAGGTCACAAGAACGGACCTCTTAGGGTCCCTGTCCCCTCGGACCACCCGACGGCAGATACCCCAGCGTGTCTCAGTCTGTGCTGACTTCTCTGAATCGTCGTCGTCGACATAATAAGTTAAAAGAGTAAATATCTTATCCTACTATTGTCATGGGTAGAGTAATCCAAGACACACTTAATTCTTTCTAGAATGTGAATTTCGAGAAAGATTGTACGTTCTTCGTAAATTATTTACCATCGTAATTATAGGAGTGTCTTTGGGGTACTCCACTCATAATGGTAACCGAGGTAAAATGACTACCACTTTGACTAGTTAGACTCTTTATGTTCCTTACTGTCGTAACTGAACCCAGAGTGTTGATAGTCGAGGAAAAACAATAACAAATCAACGATTCGACACAGGTTGAGAAACGCTAGGGTACTTGACATCGGGTGGTCCGAGGTGCCCCACGAGCTCCGTTCTTACGATCTCACCCAATGGTAAAAGAAGAGGTCCCCTAGAAGGGTTGGGTCTCTAGTTTGGACACAGAAGACGTGACCGTCCGTCTAAGAAATAGTGACTCGGTGGTCCTTTCAGATAGTCGAGGACATTTCAACTAGTTTATGAGGTGAGAGGATTTACAAAGTCGATGGTCGGTCACGGTCCGAGTGGGTCCGGTAGTCCGGAACAGACGACTGGCACCACGACCGGAAACGGACGGACCTGGTGAGTGAGGGAATGGAAACCTGTGCCTAAGTCCTAAACCCGAGACCTAATCTGTGTAGAAACAGAGGTCGAAGACAGGACTAACTAAAATATCATAATGACCTACCCGCAGGGTGTAAAGACTTAGGAGTAGGTAAAAGATACTCTACTGTTAAAGACTTGCGTTTCCAGTCCCACAGTAAAACTATTACTTTGGATTTAGGATGCACCTAAGTTCCGTGGTTGAGCTTACAAAGACACCTGTCTCTACACATGTCGGGGACGGTTCCTTGGGACTAGTTCGTAGAATAGGGCAGAGTTGCAGACGAAGAAAAAATGGAGATTTTACTCCATTTACAAGGACGAAAAGGAGATTCATCCCACCCACAATTCTAGAGATAGGTTTAGTCTAAGAACGGGAGGAAAAGATGGTAGATTGACGGATACGAAGTTTGTGTGAAATTAACACCTTTCTTTTTTCTATACGGTAGTCGATATTAAACGACGCGTGTATCTCCAGTAATACTACTTTTTTCTATGTTTCTTAGTCTCTGTCGAGTCTAACAGAGAAAGTTGAAATTTCAATTTGTATTATATTGGTTCCCCTGTAACCAAAGGAGTTCAGTGACACTTTGAATGAGGTTCACTCATTCTCAACTGAGAACAGAAAAGAGTTGCAGTCACAAAAAAGGGAGTACACGTAAGGGTCACCTCAGAAATACACGTGTTCCTCTCTTTAGTTCTACCAAGACAGGGATAGGGGAAGGAGGAGTTTGTCCAGGGAAGACAGAAAGAAAGATTAAACGTCTTAATATTGTGTTATCTGAGGTCCTTGAGATATCTGTACTGCCGAAGGGACCACCGAGTCTGCCATTGTGGACGTCGTGACCTCTGGACCCAAGCTAGGGACCCTACCCTTCTAGGGGACCTCCTCCCGTACCGTTAGTTGAGGTCATAAGAACAGACCCTTTAGGGTACCTGTCTCCTCGGACCACCCAATGTCAGGTACCCCAGAGTTTCTCAACCTGTACTGACTCGTTGATTCGTGTGTCGTATCTATACTAACGTTACTCAAAAATTTTTATAAAAGTTTCTGTTACCGATGTCTATTATTTACATTCTACCTCATTATTCCCTACTTATACGTCGCGTAACGTTCTCACCCCCCACTGACTATCGAAATCTAAACGTCTTCTTACAATTGACCAAAACGTGTTTCTACGTTCTCTGACTAATGTACCGTCTAAACGTGTGTCGAGTCGCCTTACAATACCCGATTCAACTCCTTCTCTACGGACCAAGTCACCTCTTAGAGTATGGACATAGTCTGGTAGTACGTGTGTGAATTTCGTCCGTACCTACCCCCGAGGGTTCCATCCACAGACATTAATATCGTTACGGTTGGAAGTGATAGTGACGTGTTCATTGGGGTAGATGGTAGGTCGTAGTAGTTTTATTTTGCCTGAAATAGAAGACTGCCTGAACTCGACATCAGATCTTCAACGGTAAATGACTGAGACATTGGAACCCGTTCAGTAGTTAAGAAAGTCTCGGAGCAAACGAAATGTATATTTGACCACTTTCCTACTATCATAAGTACAACTTATAGACAATTTTACCCCAGTTTCATTACCTATATTTCGAGAGGGTCCACCACTGTCACCATTTCTTAGGTGGACGGTCACGTCCTCTACGTTCACTGTACCCAAGCTAAGGACCCAACCCTTCTGTTGGACATCATCCTTTACCGTTGAGTGCGGTCATAAGAACGGATCCCTTAATATACCTGTCTCCTCAGACCGCCCGATGTAGGTACCCCAGTGTTTCTCAGTCTGTACTGACTCAGGTTGTGTGTGTGTGTTCGATATTGATCCTGTGTCTTTAATATAAAAATTTAAATAGATATTCGTCTGTAAATAAAATATCTATTCTTATTGACTAGTGTTTCTACTTCTTTCAGAACTCACACAGAATATGTCACTTCAGTCTTTCTCTTTTTATTTATAGTATATAATTACATATATACACCTTAGATCCTTTCTACCATATCTACCAGAATAAACGTTTCGTCTTTATCTCTTGTGTGAATACCTAAGGTTTCCCCTTTCCTTCGGTACCCTCTTTAACCCTCTAACCTTGACTATATATATATACACACATATATATATATATATACGTATATGTATATATATGTGTGTGTATGATAATTATGATCCATATTTTATCTATTAATTACTCTTGCACGGAATGAAACATAAGAAATAATGACTAATAAAATATTTCACACCCCCTTCTAGAGTTCCATTGTCTATCGACTAAAAGAACAGAAGCCTCTCATCTTTCGTGTCATTCAGAAGGTGTCAAAACTCTCGATGGGACCCTTATAAGTCAGAAATAAGACGGAGAGAGAGACCAGGTTGGGTCCGAGGTTTCGGTTCTTTTTGTCGTAGCACCGTTCACGACGGTCATTGTGTCTACTCTTTTGGTTTCACGCCGGTGTCTTCCGTCGGACTGTGTCGGTGAACATCGGTCTTCGTCTAACGACCCCCATGCGAAGTGACAAGACGGAGAAAAGGCTGTCTGTTTACGGTAAGGACAGACGTGGTAGTGACACGTTTACCCCCTCTATTGTTTTTACTGTCTGTGTGACGAGTCTGTCATCTCTCGCCCAGGTCTGTTGTTTAGTACCTCCAGACCATCGACATCCACCCACCCTTCGGTAGGTCCCTGTCGATCGATTAACCTATTTAACACTTTAGTTCTTTTTTTACTCCTCGGCGCTTACGACCACTAAGTCAATTATTTTCCCTAGTTGGGAAACCTATTCCGAAGAAGGAGGAAATCCTGAGTACTGTACACAATCGAGAAAGTTCCTTCGAAGAAGAGTAGGGGGAGAATTGTGGGTCCGACCCCTCTACAGGACGTAACGGGACCCGAATGACGATGATAATCGTGAGTGGATACGACATTGACTTTCAAGTAAAGAGACAGAGAGGTCGATCTGACACTCAAAGAACTCCCGACCCTATAATATAATAAGCAAAACCGAAGTAGATGTGGACGGTGACCGGACTATGTTCCATCTATGTTCCATTTGTCGTCAACCATTCACCACCCAAACTCTCACCAACTGGTCTACCTACCTACTTTCTACCAGCCAGTCTGAGTCTGCCCAACTACCTACCTACTTACCTACCTGTTTGCCTACCAAATAATCCACTGACCAGTGACCCACTAACCGACCCACCTGTCTATTCATCTGTATGTCAAGTTAGTATAGTCTGTGAGTAACAATTATTAATTACAGGGAACTCTCAGGGAACATGACGTTCTATAGTTTGGTCATCTAGGATGTCCTTTAGTTGGGATTTATAGGTAACCTTCCTGACTACGATTTGGACTTCGAAGTTATGAAACCGGTGGACTACGCTTCTCGGGTGAGTGACCTTTTCTGGGACTACGACCGTTTCTGACTCCCGTTTTCCTCTTCTCCCACTGTCTCCTACTCTACCAACCTACCGTAATGACTGAGTTGCCTGTACTTAAACTCGTTTGAGATCCTCTATCACTTCTCGCCCTCTTGGACCGTACGACGTCGGGTACCCCGACGTTTCTTGGCCTGTGATCAATCACTGATTTGTTGTTTTTGTTGATTCCTTATTCGAGACTCAGACGAATTTCTTTGAGAGTAAGGAAGGAAGGTGAGTTGCAGGTTCCGTCTTTTGTGGCTGTTCTCGGAGATCCAGGAAATGCTTTTAGGGGTAGTAATTAGGATCTTCGACACAGTTCATAGACTTACTCGTGGTCCGATCGTCTGGGTGTTCTGAATTTGAACTTATAAAAGAGTCGATGACTTTTTTACGGTGGTTTATAGAGGTTTAGAAGGGATGAGTTGTCAATGTCTTATGAGGTATCCTAATAGTAACAGCGAGTTCATCTTCCCATTTATATTTCGGTTACAACATTCCCAGTCGAAGATTATCTACGGGTCCTTTACGAATGATAAATAGACGTAAGATAAGTCTTCTACTGATTTCACTTAGAAGAATACGAATGTTTGAATAAAATCTTTATCAGGTAGAAAAGGTGTTTACTCGCAAGAGAACCTCGTAGTTATCTCGTTTGTCTATTTTGGAATGGTAGAGACGAATTTCGACATAAGACAGAGTAATTGGGGTTAGATGAGTCTCCGGGAACGTCATGAGGTTCTTGTATCGTAAAGTCCCTTGTATTAATTTTTTTTTTTTTTGAAAGGGGTTTATTTCCTCCTTCAGACAAGATACGAGACGTCACAACTGATTTCGGACCACAGGTAAGAGAACAAGACAGAGAAGAAAGGCGGCAGGCAGGTGGAGAGAGGGGCGATACTGTCCTAGAGTCCCGAAACGTAGGTAGATGTTGTGTCTACTCGACTACTGGGTCAGGCTTTTATTTTTGCCAAAAGTAGACAGACATGTCCTCAAAGATCTTTATGAAGACTGACGTTCAGACAAACTTATTAAATGAATAGACTCTAGTAAAGTTATTAGATAAGTGAGTAAAAGTATTAACTACCGTTACCGTTTACTAGTTCCCATACCGAAAACAGAATGTAAATATAGTAGACAGTCGAATTTTTACGAGGTAGTGGGAGTCTGTCGAAGGAATAGTTCGACTTAAACCCTTGACCCATCTCTGCCCATGACGTCTACTGTATGACCAATTAAGATCGAGATAATATTATGACGGATCCGAGTTTAAGGCGGAAGTGATGATATACTGACACCCGTTCAGTAAGTAGGGTACGTCGATAGTTAAAGAGAGGATTTGTCACCTCGAGATTTCTATTGAACCTTTCGTTCCTCTAGTTTGGTCAGTCAGAATTTCCTTTAGTTGTGACTTATAAGAAACCTTTATGCGACCGGCGGACTACACTTGTCGACTGAGTAACCTTGTCTAGGACTACGAGTCTTTCTGACTTCCGTCTTCTTCTTCTCCCTCTATCTCCTACTCTACCAACCCGTCGTAGTGGCTAAGTTACCCATACTTGAACCCGTTTGAGGTCCTCTACCACTCCCTGTCCTTTCGGACCGCACGACGTCAGGTACCCCAGAGTTTCTCAGCGTGTGTTGAACCACTGACTTGTTGTTGTTATTGACCTCGACCGTAAATGACTAGTGGATGATACCCGAAGGGACCACCAAGTCTACCATTTCTTAGACGACGGACGTTACGTCTTCTGGACCCAAGTTAGGGACCCAACCCTTCTAGAGGACCTCTTCCCTTACCGATGTGTGAGGTCGTAAGAACGGAGCTCTTGGGGTACCGGTCTCCGCGGACCTCCCGATGTCAGGTACCCCAACGTTTCTCAGTCTGTGCTGACTCGCTAAAGTGAAATGATATACGGTCAGTCACAAACTTCGTGGACTGTATAATAAAACAAATTGAAAGGGTTGTTGAGAAACTCCATTCATGATAATAGTGGAAGGAGGATGTATACTCTGTTTTACGTCCCCTACGACACTATAAATTCACTTTATTCTGTGAGACGTGCCACAGACCGTTTATTGTCCGTGAGTCTGATTACCGTCGACGACAGAGGAACTAGGAGCGTAGTTAATTCTCGTGGTAGTAATAGTACTGGTGGTAGTAGTTAGTAGAAATGGTTATAAGAGTAGTTACGTACAAGGGGATCTCTACAGAAAAGATACTTGATGAAGATTTTTAAAAAAATCTTTAGATCTTTTGATAATCGTCTTATAACGGAACGTCTTTTCGTGTCAAGTTAGGGACACGGAAAACCTCAACCTGTACCCAATATTGACGTTTTTCTCTTTCTTTCTTTTTAATTGGGGCGCTCCGTCTTTGTGTGCGTACGTGTGTTCTTCTACTGTAGTGAGCAAAGTGAAACTACACAATTAAACAATCTGTGGATGACAGAAGAGGGGTGACACTGGATTGTGTGACATATGGTGTATCCATAAATTTTCTCAGTGACACATACTGAGATCCCTTCAGTCTCCTGTTAAAATTTAGAAAACATTACCGATTTGAAAGGGAGAGTACCCCGAGTGTAGTAAACTCTTTGCATTACTAGTAAGATATTCCTTTGTTTGCTTTAAAATATGTCGAAGACGATTCCCTCACTATAATGTTTTGGGTAGAATGTTTTCCCGTGAATTGTAATCGACACCTAAAAACCTCTTATTTCCTTTATGTCTCTTTCCCTTTCTCCCCCTCTTCCTCTCTGCTCGGTACAGTGAATGTTCAAGTACAGTACAGTGGACGTACTGCTTAAAGAAGACCTTTACGAGTCAAGTCTTTACGGTTTCGGGTTTGGGTACGGATTTTTTTTTAGTAAAATTAGACTGACTGAAGAGAGAAAGTACTTGGAGAGTCGTTTAGTAGGTCAGATACGATACACGAAAGTCAAGACAAAGGCCTTAAAGAGTCTACGGTGACGGTTACGAGGACGAGTGTGGGTGTAAGGGAAATTGGACTCGATGAATTTATCGGGGAATCTTTTAAAGGGTTTCTGAGTGCGGTTAGTGGCGAAGTAAAAATTTCTTCATCAAATACAGACTCCCGCATCCGACACCCCAAGTATAGGACCGAAACGTTGAATGGTCGAGACAGTAGAACTCGTTCAAGGACTTAAAGAGTCCCAGAATAGGGGATGTGCCCCAAAGGGACCACCGAGTCTACCATTTCTCAGACGGACTTTACGTCTCTGGGCCCCAAGCTAAGGACCCAGCCCTTCTAGGGCACCTCTTCCTTTACCGTTGGGTGAGGTCATAAGAACGGACCTTCTAGGGTACCTACCTCCTCGGACCGTCGGAGGTCAGGTGCCCCAGCGTTTCTCAACCTGTCTTGACTCGCTGATTGCGAATAGGGGATGTATACATTTTCTCTTGTCATCGTAGACGTAGTATCACAAATAGACTCCTAATCTATCAATTATATAAACTTGCGAATCGTGGGACGTACCATATAGTAGTCATGACTTGTTCACAATCGATAATAACGATAATAAAAATACAACAAGAGGGTAAACCGAGGAGTTGTTATCAGGGTTCTACTGAGGGGTCTTATTTTGGGGTGTCGGATATTAAGTTTAAGGTCGACCAGGAAGTAAGGGTATGAAAGGGAAACTTGTTAGACATAAGTGAAAGATAACAGTACATTGTCTAATGGAGTTTGTATCGGTGAACTCTGTTACGGGGAAATAATGAAGTGTCAAGACATCCAGTCTTCAAGTCGGTCCGAGTCGGCCCAGGAGACGAGTCCTAGAGTACCCCGGTTTTGGTTCGACACTCGGTCGACCCGAGTATCGACGTCCTAGACCCTTTTGTACGTGAAGGTCTGAGTGAGTCCAGTAACCGTCTCAAGTCAAGATCTCCAACATCCTGACTTCAAGAACAAAGGAACGTCCGACAACCAGTCGCAGATTTGAGTCGAGGATCACCAGTAAACGTAAGGGACAGTACACCAGGGGAGTCAGGAGTTTAGGTAAGGACGAACCCGAGTTTAGAGAGACTGAAGAGGACGATAATCAAAGTCTTTTGAGAGAGGAAAATTTTCCGACTACACTAGTCCAATCCGAGTGGGACGATTGTCAGGAAAACTACTTGAGTCTTAGTTGACTTTTGGAAGAAAACGATGGATTGTATTGTTAGTGTTTTCCGTACAGAGTAGTATAAGTGAAAGGTTCTCTCCTAGTGTCTCCTCAGTCCCAGCAACCCTCAGTAAGAATCTTAGGACGGATGGTATGTTCCGTCTTACGAAGTCTGAGTGACTTGAGAAGGAGTTTACTCGGAACTCGTACGAACGGAGACCTGAAACCGAAAACTACCAGGAAGAAGTACCTTCTTGGAGGAATATGCACAGGTCTTCCAGATTAGACTCTGGAACAAGTTTACTCTTCGAGAGACATACCTACGGGAACTGGGAGAATCTCGGATATGTATTGTCTAGGGAAAATATTTATGGTATCTGAAAATCTAACCTCGTAGAAGACACCGTGTAAAGTATAACAGAGCATCAATAGTCGTAGAGGAGTACGGGATACTGGGAGATTCCGACCAGATACAGAGTGACGTAGGGAGTTGTCACTGAACGTGTATCGTCCATGAGTCCTTTAAAACAAACTACCTTACTTACACACTGATTTATTCCAAATATATGAGGTTTGAGTTGGGAGAGATAAATTCCCTCTACGAAAATTGACTTTTTTTAGTCAGTGAATTATTGAGTCGTAAATACCTTCTGTGTGGTCCACTGTCCTTGACATGATGTAGGTATTTGTGGTAAAATGAACCGTAACAATGACACGGCGAGTCGTCTCTAATGTTAACCACGTTCTTCTGCAGCGAGAAGAATAAAGGAAAAGAAGACGTGGGGACGAGAATTTGTGACGATGATTCGGCACACAAGGTTTTATTCGTTCTGTATGTTTCCGACTCTTCGTCCTTCGGGACTATTGATCCTACTGGATCTAGTTTGCTGAGAAAAAGTCCTACTGTTTCTCATTTAAGTACGGGATTTCGCCGTCAAGACGTGGAAATTACCCGCAGCGATCCCCTCGAATACTGTTTCGTCTCAGTCTTTACTAAGAAGGCGTCCAAACTCCATCACGATTGTAAAACTGTAGAAAAGGTGCCACTGAGACTATACCGATACCCTAAAATAAGTCAGTAGAAGCCCACAAGACAACTTCTCGAACTCTACGTTCTTGTTGTATCTTTATTGTATCTTTATATTTTTTTATTGGTTTTATAATTGTCATGGTGTGAACATTCAACTGGTATAATTTTCTACAAGGAGTAAACCTTTCCAAGTACTCTTTCAAGAAAGTAAGAACATAGGTAAGATGTTTGTCAATGACTCAGAGTCGATGACTCACGGTCGCTATCTTACCGTTTCCTTTTGGACTTCTGCTTGTCATAAGGAAGTCACGAACAGTCTCGGTCTTAAGTGTCGAAGTAGTTACCTGGTGGTATCAAAAAGATTCGTTTCGCTCGTGTATCCTCTTCCGTATTTTATAAGGACCGGCGTATATCCGATACTTTTGTTACGTGAAGTCAAAAGTGTTAAACGTGTTAACGAGATAGTTAACAGTGAATGACCACAGAAGAGCTAATGTTAAAAGGAGGTACTAAAGAAGTTGTATTAGTAACCTCGTACACACACGTATACGGTTCGTATTACAGAGGTATTTATGCAGGCAGAAAATCGTCCTACTTGGAAAACCGTCCATTAACTATGACGTGTATGTGAGCGTGTGTGTGTGTTCGTTCGTGTGTGTAATCTTTACACGTGCACTTGGCACTCTGAGTCGGTAGATGCAATTTACACTACCCTGTCACTATCTCCCCATCAACTTTATCTTACTAAATCTTCCGTCCCTCAATGTTGAAAAATATTAATCGTTCGGGCAGTACTTTCTTGACGTGGGGTACATATGTAGTACCACCCACTGTCGGAGCTATCTAGCCCATAGTGTTACTATACGGTGTCGGTCTTGCCCCCTAGTTAGAATCGAAAAGGATTCTAGAGGAAATAGTATAGACATGATCCTTAAGAAATGGACAGTAGACGAAGCAATACGTGCTCTAAGTCTCCGTCCCATGTTAAGGGATGAAGGTCCTCGGTCTAACCTTCCACCCTGAAGTCATCTTACTTTTTCTTTCTCGTGGACACTCTACGCTATTTACGACTATGGGGTCCAAGGGTGACCGACCCAAACTCACCTTGGACGACGTAGGTCACTCTTATTCCTCCACCACAGTGAGATGTCTACCCTCCTTGAGGGAAGTAAAGGGGAGATTTTATAGGGAAGGGTGATGGGCAATAACTCATACTACATTCATAATCCTTCCGTCAGACACCCCAGTCCGTTCGGAGGTAAGTGTAGGACGAAGGCAGTGTGCGTCCTAGATTTGGATCAGGGACCGGAGGGACTTGGACTTAAAGGTAAATGCTCCGTTCCTTTTCTTATGGATGACATCTCCTCCACAACTTTACTGATTTCCTCTAGTACCTATGTTTGACGAGTCGTGTCAAGAACTATATCTCATCTAGAATCATTTATGACCGACTTCAGTCGTAAGAGTCGTCTAACATCTCTCCGGGAACATCCGTGACTTTGTCACGGAGTACCACGTTGAATTCTTTGTGTACCTCCCTTGTCTGGAAAGGGACCACCCCGAGTGCCAGGTCCACTTCTACCTACACGTTCTTTCGTTAACGTTATATTCGACAATTGTGAGAATCCCTGATCATATATCCAATCATGTTTCGCCTTTCCTGAGTTGAGTGAAACCTAATAGGTCTTCCCCATAGGAACCGTTTTTCTCCTTTTACAAGTTTATCCTAGACTCTGTCTCTTACTCGTATACCGTTCGTTTATATTCCCGAACCCTCTAGAATCCTCCTATTCTTACTTCGAAAGACACTACCCTGGGTCCTCTTACTGGTATAAACCCTCTCCTTCTACTACTGAAACCAAAACTTATTCTTTTTTCAACCTCCCGATACCCGACAGGTACAATCCCACAGGTCCACCGTTCAGACCATCTGGTCCTCTATAGACCCGACCTCTGTTCCTGGACCCTCAATAGTGTCACTCCTTTCGTCGACTCTGTTTCCCGTGGTTTTTCTTGCGTCGGTCTCACCAGTCTAACTTCCCCCGTCACCTACGTACTCTCTACCCTCTGTCTGGGAGTCAAATTCTTCTCCATTAGTACCCAGACAGAGGGAAGACAGAAGACCCCGTAGAGACAACAGGAGTTAATCGAAGGGACCACCGAGTCTACCATTTCTTAGACGGAAGTCACGTCCTCTGGTCCCAAGCTAGAGACCCAGTCTTTCTACTGGACTTCTTCCCTTACCGATGGGTAAAGTCATAAGAACGGACTCTTTAGGGTACCTGTCTTTTCGGACCACCTGATGTCAGACACCCCAGTGTTTCTCAGCATGTGTTTACTCATGTGTGTGTGTATTTCGAACAGACATACATACAATGTAACTATACGTGTGTATAAAAGTAAAATTTAGACCATATTGGGATTTTACCATTTACCTTAATAAAGATTTCCTAAAAAAGTTCATCAATTATTCTTTCACTAAGTTACACCTCTTTAGATTAGATAATGAGTTACAGGTAAGGGAGTTCTTCTGAAGGGGTTGATTGGTTCAGTTCAGGTGGGGAAAGAGGGACCTCTACCGAGTCAGTACTCGATGAACCCCTCTCCCCCAACAAAGGATGGATGGAAACAGGGGGTGGGGCCACGTCTACTTTACAACCGGTGGCTCAACCGGGTGTCTCCCATGACTGACATAACCGGGTCCCACGGTTAACCGAACATGGGTCCTATAATAAAAGTTCGTGGAGACCCGACGTTATGAAACCGGTGGCCTACACTTCTTGGTTGAGTAACCTTTTCTGGGACTACGATGTTTCTAACTCTCGCCCTTCTCTTCCCCTGGTGTCTCCTACTCTAACCACCCTACCGTAGTGGCTGAGTTATTTGTCCTCAAAGTCTTTTGAGGTCCTCTATCACTTCCTGTCCCTTCGGACCGCACGACGTCAGGTACCTCAGTGTCTCAACCTGTGTTGACTCGCTGACTTGTTGACCCTTCCGAACTTGAGTAATACGAGGTTACGTCTCGTTTCGGTAACCTTTCCCCCTCTCTTCGTTTCCCGCACCTCCAAGGTCACACGACCTCCCTTCAGACGAGTCGGGACTCGACACACAGACGACTTGTGTTCGTCCGACACGTTCCGTAGCCTTGGCAGGTGGGGACGACGTGTGTTTCGGGGTCGTATTTCGGTCACAGGGAGATTCCCGAACAGTACAACAGGTTCTGTGGGAGTAATGTGCGACGACGAAGGTCCCTGCGATGACCTACTGGAGCCTCTACTTTTCTTTAGAGACTCATGGTCTGATTGTCGATGGGGAAAGACGTCCGGAACGGGAGACGACTGGACGGAATAGTCTGCTACGACGACCCCTCCCGAACGTCCCATTGTACTACCCATAAATGGACGAGGTGACCGAAGGAGAAAGAAGTTCTGTCTTCGTGTTCCTCGATAAAGACTTCGTGACCTAGGGGACTCGCGGTCTCTTGCCTCGTTGATGTCCTTCGTAAACATGTAAGATTCGAACTGAGCCGTCGTTAAGGGGCTCGACGGAAAAAGAAACCCTTTAACGATATAAAGTTGTCTTTAAACTTCCTTCTGTACGTTTGATAATTTTTCCAAAAAAAAAAAGACATCTACCTTTACCTCAGACAGTTCCCGTCGGAAGAAAATACGTCACAATAGTTGACGTGACGTCACTGGAGGGAACATTTGTGTGAAGGACCGTTTGCTCGGTCCAGGTTTCCGTCGTTCCTCTCAAGTGTCCACACTCGGCTCGGACTGGGTCCTGACCACTTTAGACTGGTTGCTCTTACTAAAATGTCGAGGTTCTCACTAGGAGGTTAACACATTGAAGTTTTCCACCTTTTTATTGGGGGTTCACATTTGTGGTTTCCGTCTGTCTGTCCGAACTCAAGAGATGGAGGGTAATACCTATTCTTTTTTTTCATTCAACGTAAAACTGAAAGGTAAACGTTCTCCTTTCTCTTCGGTCTTAAACTCCCGACTTATTTTCTTTCACTCCTATGTCCTTTCGTAATGTCCTTTCTTTTTATTTTTCGTACAAGTTCCAGAGTCTACGTATTTCCTTGGTCGAGTCTGTACCTCGACACGTGGTGAATCCTGCCACCCGATATCCCATGTAGTCTCCCTTCTCACCTCGATTGAGGACCCCTGTCTTAGGTTGCGAGAGGACTTCGTAGTGGTTTTACGTGTTTTGGGGTGGGGTAGGGAGAGGTGTATGTGATCTTAGATTCAAGTCACTGAGTCTTTAACGAAAGAACAGACAAGACAAGTGACTGTCTAAGGTTCGTGGTTCTTACCGTGGACCGTGTGTGTGGTCCGGGACCTATTTGTAAACACCTTCCCTATTTGTTTGGTTCAACAGTGAGTCTCGGACCCACATGGTGTATTTCCTGTATAACTCGTTCACAAGTTAATTGTTGTCAATAACAACAGTAGTTATCATGAGTACAGTACCTCAACTCATACTTTTAAATCATTTGTAGCCATTAAGTAACATGTCCCATAGAGTCAAACTTACCGAAGTTTTGTATCGAAAATTAATTCTATGTTACCGTTCGTCATTTTATTAGTTTAGAAAACACCACCGACCTACCTAAAACTGTTTACAAGTGCTGTCCCTTATAACAATATTGTGATCTTTCAACGGACCCGTAAAAAGGATAATTAAAAGAGGAGGTATTTTTGTGGGTAGTAAGACTACACACGTACGATTCAGCGAACACAGACTGAGACACACCAGGAAACCTGATATCGGGCGGTCCGAGGAGCCAGGTACCCTAAGAGGTCCGTTCTTAGGACCTCACCCAACGGTACGGGAGGAGGTCCGTAGTAAGACCATAGACTGGGGTGTCTGATCACAACAGAGAGGAACTTGAAGTATGTTTACCTTCTACTATATGTCATAGTAGAAGACGCAGACCGAAGAAAGCAAGTTGTATTACGGAGACGTTAAGTAAGTGTAACAACACCCATAATGTTCGAGTGTTGAATAAGTGCACATCGTTAGGTAAAATACCCAAAGGGACTATCGAGTCAACCATTTCTTAGACGGACGTTACGTCCTCTGAGACCAAGTTAAGGACCCAGTCCTTCTAGACGACCTCTTCCCTCTCCCATAGGTGAGGTTATAAGAACCCGAAGGGAACACCGAGTCGACCATTTCTTAGGCGGACGTTACACCCTCTGGACCCAAGTTAGGGACCCAACCCTGCTAGGGGACCGCTACCCTTTCCGATGGGTGAGCTCATAATACCGGACCTCTTACGGTACCTGACTCGTTGAAAGTAAAAGTTAGGTAAAGTACTTATATATATATTACATAAATGGAACAACTTATATATATAAGTATACATATAAGTATATATATATTACATATATAGGAACAACTACTTAGAAACTAAAGAAGGACTACAAAACAATAATACTTACAGAAAGTGTTTATAATGAAAACCCCATATAAAAATGTACAGAAACGTCATTTATGGATCCTCACCTTAACGACCTAGTATGGATCCTCACGACCCAGTATGACAAGCTGTGAGTCAGTACAGGTCGAGAAACACTGGGGTACCTGACATAGGGTGGTCCGAGGAGACAGGTACCTTAAGAGGTCCGTTTTTGTGATCTCACTCAACGACCTCACTTAACGACCTCACTTTAACGACCTAGTATTCGCGAAGGGACCACCGAGTTTACCATTTCTTAAGTGGACGTCACGTTCTCTGGACCCAAATTATGGACCATCCCTTCTAGGGGACCTCCTCCCGTACTGTTGGATGAGATCATAAGAACCGACCTCTTAGGGGTACCTGTCCCCTCGGACCACCCGATGTCAGGTACCCCAGTGTTTCTCAGTCGGTACGGACTCACCGGTTTGGTGGTGTACGAGAATTGTTGTGAACCATAACAACCCGGAAAAGTAAAATCGGTTCGTCCCCCATACTTCACCATCGAGTGGCACCAAAATTAAACGTACAGAGACTAATAGTACCTACAATTCGTACAAAAGTACATAAATTACCGGTAAACTGATTCAAAAAAAACATTTTAAGGATTCAGTTAGAGGGTAAAATTAACACAACTAAAAGAAAAATAATAACTAAATATCGTCAAGAAGTATATAAGACCTATACTCAGGAAACTAAGTCTATTAAAAAATTTTTATAAAAAAGACTTACACACCGAACGGAAAAAGTAAAAGATTGTCACAGATATGTGCTGTTTTCTAAATTTAAAACTACCTCAGGTCAAAGAATGAAAATGACATACGAAAGAATATCGAGTTTTTATAGAAGGATTAAAAAAGAATATCTTTAAAATATAAATTCAGACTTTAAATAAAATTCAAAGACACATATCATACTTGACTCAGTTCCAACGAAAACCAAACAAAACGAAAAAAATAAAAGAGTGATTCTTATAGGTCAACTGGATCGTCGTGAATAATTTTTCCGAAAGGAAAGAGGGTAACAACATTAATAAGTAGTTTTTAGTAAACTTATATATAAATACTTGGATAAAGGTAATAGAGTAGTAATATATTCTATAATCGATATCTTAAAAGTATCTATTGAAAATAGTCTAACTCCTTACCGGGAACAAATAGTTCTTACCTATAACCATGTGTGACGGTGCACATTGTTTCACCCTTCGCCGACATGTCGGGTCCCTCGAGTCGAACCACGGACAACTACTGGACCCCCCCCACCCTACTCCCCCACCCTCCCTCCGAGTACTCCCTCCCTATGTGCATGTGTATGTCGACCAGGTACTACAACATGTTTCTTTGGTTGTGTCGTGACATTTCGTTAATATAAGGTCATTTTTTTTTTTTTTTTCCTATAACCTAAAACAGGTTACCAAACAGACGTAGATAACTCTACAAATATATTAAAAGAGGAATAATACAGTTATACCGTTTAATATGACTAAATAAAAAAATACAATTTGGTTAAAACGTAAGGATCTTATTTGGGGTGAATAGGTATTACGTCAAAGGAAAAGGTTATATAACGACTTGACACTAATGATTTTATGACTTTTAGAGACCCATCTAAACGTAATAAAGAAAATTTTTATAAACTATCTATCTTAAATGTCACTTCGGTAAATCCGGACTTCAAAACAAAGAATAAATAAATGAATAAAAAACAAATTTAAAATAAAAATGAAATAAAATGAACTGTTATGACATAACCAAAACGGTATGTAACTGTACTTAGGTGGTGTCCACATGTACTCAAGGGTTTGTACTTGGGGGGAGGGTGGAGGATGGGGTATAGTAGAGAACCCCCACCACGTGCCCCTACTTCAAAACAAAAAATTTACCCTTCCCAAAATCAAAACTTACTTCAAAGAGTCCTTGATAAGTCTAACCGATAACCGAAACAACTAAAAGAAATATGAAATACAAGATGAAACAACTAAAAATGCGAGTAGTATAAAAAAGAGATGAAGTAAACCCAAATCAAACGAGATAAAAAATAGGTCACGGAATTACATCCCTGATGGGAGCACCGAGTCTGTCATTTCGCAGACAGATGTTACGCCCTCTGGACCCAAGGTAGGGACCCAGCCCTTCTAGGCGACCTCTTCCTTTACCGTTAGGTAAGGTCATGATAACGGACCTTTTAGGGTACCTGTCTCCTCGGACTGAAATGTTAAAGGAAAAATATTTTAATATTCGTAACTTTCGATACCTAAAGGGACAATCGTACAGTGGTTGAAATAAGAAGTTTAAAACTATACAACTCGAAAGTGACAACACCAAATCAACGATTCAGTTCAGGTTGTGAAACACTGAGGTACATGGCATCGGGTGGCCCGAGGAGACAGGTACCCTAATAGATCCGTTCTTATGATCTCGCTGAACGGTAAAGAAAGACGTCCGTCAGAAGGGCCGGGTTCTTAGCTTGGTCACAGAGGACGTATAGAAGAATAGTAATTAAAAATAAAGTTACGACGATACCAGTTTCTTACGTGACCCGTATAAACTTGGGAAAATTTGTCTGAATGAAGTCCGAGGTCGTATATCAGATGAAACCAGCGACAAAGTTCACGTGACCTTCCTTACCCTTGAACCATCGAGGACCTACATCGTCGTGTTTGAGGCTTCGAAGGAGACGTAGTAGGGGGCCGTCCTTAGACAGTGGCCGGGGGATGAGGTTTCCGTTACGAAGACAAACGTGTCAGAACAGCAGACTAAGATCAATTCATATTATACTGAAGGTGTGATATAGGGTGCAGAAGGATGGGTATCCAGACTACACGGTTCACTTCTGTTTAGACCCCGACGATTTCACCAAGTCTCTGTACCGTGACGAACAGGTTTTTCTACACTATTGTTATATCAGGAAAAAGGAAAAGTAATAGAAAATAAGACGAAAGGTACGCTAAAACACTACTGATTAAACCGAGTCTAGTACTTGAGGAATAACGGTTTAAGTCTGAATTTAACTTTTTTCACCCCCTTTGACGATCTGGTAAGTCCATACTGGATTTAGTTTAGGGAATGCTAATATGTCACCTTCACTCTTTATCTAAATTCCCAGATCTAGACTATCTGTCTCACGGACTACTTGATACCTGCCTCCAAGCACTGTAACATGTCCTCTGTCCCTAGTTCTGGTAGGGGTACCTTTTCTTTACTTTTTTCGTTTTACCGACAAACTCCTCCGGAATGTTTATCGACACTTTTCTTCTCTTCGCTTTTCGTTTCCTCTTTTCCTTTCTATATTCGTAGACTTACGTCTCAAGGTTTCTTATCGTTTCTCTCTATTCTTTCGGAAGGAGTCTCTAGTTACGTTTCTTTATCTCCTTTTGTTGTCTTACTCTTTCTGATCTCTAGAGAAGTTCTTTTAATCTCTATGGTTCCCTTGTCAAGTACGTTTCTACCCGAGTTATTTCCTGTCTTTACCAGACCTGGATTGTCTTCGTCTTCTATAATTCTTGTCCATCGTTCTTATGTGTCCTCTTGACAGGTTTTTTTCCTCGAAGTGTTGGGTCTATTAGTGTTACCACACTAGTGAGTGGATCTCGATCTGGAGGACCTTACACTTCAGTTCACCCGGAATTTTTCGTAGTGATGTTTGTTTCGATCACCTCCATTACCTTAAGGTCACCTCGATAAAGTTTAGGACTTTCTACTACGACACTTTCACGACACGAGTTATACGGTCGTTTAAACCTTTTGAGTCGTCACCGGTGTCCTGACCTTTTCCAGTCAAAAGTAAGGTTAGAGTTTCTTTCCGTTACGGTTTCTTACGAGTTTGATGGTGTGTTAACGTGAGTAGAGTGTACGATCATTTCATTACGAGTTTTAAGAGGTTCGGTCCGAAGTCGTCATGCACTTGGCACTTGAAGGACTATAAGTTAGACCAAAATCTTTTCCGTCTCCTTGGTCTCTAGTTTAACGGTTGTAGGTGACCTAGTACCTTTTTCGTTCTCTCAAGGTCTTTTTGTAGATAAAGACAAAAGAACTGATACGGTTTCGGAAACTGACACACCTAGTGTTATTTGACACCTTTTAAGACTTTCTCTACCCTTATGGTCTGGTGGACTGGACTGAGAACTCTTTAGACATACGGCCGGTCCTTCGTTGTCAATCTTGACCTGTACCTTGTTGTCTGACCAAGGTTTATCCTTTTCCTCATGAAGTTCCGACATATAACAGTGGGACGAATAAATTGAATATACATCTCATGTAGTACTCTTTACGACCTGACCTCCTTCGTGTTCGACCTTAGTTCTAACGGCCCTCTTTATAGTTATTGGAGTATATGCGTCTACTGTGGTGGGAATACCGTCTTTCACTTCTCCTTGATTTTTCGGAGAACTACTTTAACTTTCACCTCTCACTTTTTCAACCGAATTTCGAGTTGTAAGTCTTTTACTTCTAGTACCGTAGGCCAGGGTAGTGAAGTACCCTTGATCTACCCCTTTTTCACCTTTGTCACAGTCTGAAATAAAAACCCCCGAGGTTTTAGGGACGTCAACCACTAACGTCGGTACTTTAATTTTCTGCGAATGAGGAACTTTCCTTTTAATACTGGTTGGATCTATCGTATAAGTTTTCGTCTCTGTAATGAAACGGTTGTTTCTATACAGATCAGTTCCGATACCAAAAAGGACACCAGTACATACCTACACTCTCAACCTGACACTTCTTTCCACTCACGACTTCTTAACTACGAAAACTTGACACCACAACCTCTTCTGAGAACTCTCAGGGAACCTGACGTTCCTCTAGGTTGGTCAAGTAAGATTTCCTCTAGCCAGGACCCACAAGAAACCTTCCTTACTACGATTTCGACTTTGAGGTCATGAAACCGGTGGAGTACACTTCTCAACTGAGTAACCTTTTCTGAGACTACGACCCTCCCTAACCCCCGTCCTCCTCTTCCCCTGTTGTCTCCTACTCTACCGACCTACCGTAGTAGCTGAGCTACCTGTACTCAAACTCACTTCCTCAACCACTACCTGTCCCTCCGGACCGTACGACACTAAGTACCCCAGTGTTTCTCAGTCTGTGCTGACTCGCTGACTTGACTTGACTTGACCTAAACTCTCGACTCTCAACTCAATACCCCCTTCTCCTTACAGTGACCCGGTCTACAACGGTGACATGAGTGTCCCAGTAGAGGTTTGAGGGACACTTCAGAGAGGAGAGACTGAGTCCCGTGTCAAACACACCATGTAATCTATTCGAAAAGGACATGTGACTCAAAAATATAAAAAATTATCAATTGTATGTACGTGACCTTTGACACGAAATGTTCTTTGTCTTGTAGGGAGAGGTTGGGTACTGAACTTCTTACCTATGCAAATTCAAAACCTTAACTAACCTGAGTTTCGTTTTCTGGTTTGTTTACTTCTATATCCCCCAAGTGAGTATCCCGGTTTACACACTGATACCATGGTTCAATGCTCCGAATCTGTTTGACCACACTAGTGACGGTATCTCAGTTCTGAACGATGACATTACTACGCTTGGTTTGAAGTGACTGGAATTTAATAAGGTTCAGAAAGGTCCTACGAGGGATGAGTCTAGACACTTGGGTTACGTCTCTCGTTGTATGTTGACGGGCTCAAGTGCGTTCCTTTCGTGGAGGTAGCGCGGACTGCCATAGACAGACAGAACAAGGGTCACCCCGGGACTCTACCGTAGACCTCGGTGAGTCCCCCCTTTGCGAAACCCTTTTCCTCCTCATACTCGGGCGGACAACGGGTAGGAGAGGACGGAGGGGACATAAACCGTGTACCTGCCTACGAGTGGAAGAGGGTAAGTGCCAGGAACAAGTCGTGCTACTGGTGGTCGGACCCTACGTGGACCATCGGAAGGAGTCACTTCCTGTTCAGAAACGGTAAGGTGCAGTGTAACTGGTATTTAGACCTCTTTCCTTCTCTCTTTCTGTTTACAAATCCCTTTTTAGATTCTCCAAAGTCTGTTTACTCGCCTACGGTGGTAGGCACATTGCGACTCTTCCACATTTGAGAAACGGTCGTCGGAGATGGACACCTTCGTAGTCATGGACACGTCCGAGACGATTAGTCATGGACATTAGTGAGGGTCTGAGGGTATTGACCAACGTTAATTGTCTACTCAACCTTGTAAAAACAAGACAGTCTGATGTCTGGAAACAAGTTACTAGAAGATTGTTCTCCTAGACTTTCGTAGAATTCGATGAAATTTCCTTTGACGAACGAGTGTTCGGTGTACCATATGTTGTAGTTTCTTTACTATAGGGTAATTAAGTAATAAACAAGTTGATTATAAATAATTTATAAACGACGTACGGTCGTTAGTCGACCAACCGACCCCTATTTGTTCTTTTGTCTGTACTAGGGACGAGAGGTCTTCGTATATCAGATTCTCTCTCCTGTCCATAATTAACCAATTAGTGTCTATATACTGGTCACAACCCGAAGGGTCCACCGAGTCACCATTTCTTTGACAGGTGTTACGTCCTGTGCACCCAAACTAGGGACTCAGTCCTTCTATGGGACTTCTTCCTTTACCGTTGGGTGAGATCATAAGACCGGACCTTTTAGGGTACCTGGCTTTTCGGACCACCGGACGTCAGGTAACCGACGTTTCTAAGTCTGTACTGAAACATTGATTTGTTGTTGTCTACTGTTCACAATGCTACCGTCCTCATCCCCACATACACGAGGCACTTTCACTTTACCCCGAGTCTGGTCCGAGAATTTTCCTTCACGTCGAACTGGACTTCTTACTCCGTCGTAATTGATCTATTCTTTTCTGTATTCGTGTGAGGTTCGTTTTCCGTTTCGTACCCGTTTCCAGGACACCATCACGAATGGCTCCTGACTCACTTCGTCTCTCTCGGTTCCCCGACACCTCACACCACACCCACTCTTCCACTTACCCCGTCTGCCACGTTTCGAAAAGTCCGGTAAATCCGTCAAGACAGAAACGAACTTTTGTTATCTTCCTGTACCTTCTAAAATTGGTCACTATATTAGTCTGAACTTCCAACACATCTTTTGTCCCAACGTCTCCTGGTGTCACTCATACCCCCTGGTTAATGTCACGAGAATAATTAGGTCCAATCTCTACTACGACCGAAACTGGGGTTTTCTCCTCCCCTTCCTTCTCGTCCTCGGCATTGTGTGTCCTGGTTCACCTCTTCAAAATTCTTCCATAAATCCCTATCCAGTCTACACTCCCATCTCCTCTCTTCGCAGTACTTACCCAGAAGTCACAGACGGGACATGTTGTAGGCAGGCAATAGAAATAGTGTTCCCTCCGAACAGACAGAGTGTTATGAGGCAGAGGTTGGGAGGGAGGAGTTTTGGTGAACGGACATCGGTCCGAGTCGCGACTGTACTTCGTTCTGTCCTAAACCCTCCCTTCCAAGAGTCCCTAAGTGTAAAGGAAAAGTCGAACTCTTTTGACACTGCGACAATTTCTACAGGTCTTTTGCATCGTGAATCCTCTATCAGTCGTTTACGTCATACCACCAATTTTCGTTCGTTTGTGGGGGTCTTTCCGTCCCATAGAGTTTCGACGTCGTAAAAGAACGAAATATAAGGGAATTGTTGTTTTCGTCGATTTCTTCATTTTATGGTTCCTTCTCCTGATCTGATATTTTTGTTAAGGTGCATCTCACTGACCGGATTAACTAGTGTACAGACGGAGACCCGTCGGTGTCACGTGTTCTGGGCTGACACAGGAGACCCCTTTCTGAGTCCAGAGGTTCCACTTCTTTCACCCCCTTTCCGTTTCTTGTAAAGACACATAGGTAAGTTTCCGGAGAATCTCAGGAATTTTTTAGTACAAAAAGTTCTTTTCAATTACCGTACTTCTATTAAGAGTGATGAATGACAATTTGTTCGTCTTTGCTTCTATTTTTATCCCAAACAGATACGTACCTTTCTAAGGTCCATGAAAGATAAAAGAAAACACAATAGAAACATGAGAACTTTAAAAGACGTTTCTGAAAAATAAAAATTGTTTCTATGAGAAACAAATTTGTGTCTTTTTTTTTTACTTTGTGACGATAAGACCTTCTCCGTTTCTCGTTAGTGGTAGAATAAACCATGTAGACTAGTAAAGGATCCTTCTATTAAATGCCTAAGTTGTTGATAAATGGCTTACAGACAGTGCACGGTCCGGAATGTCTCTCAGGATATTTATGTCTTTATCTCTTGTGTCACAGGTAGGGTGGGGAAGGTACGAGTGTTAAGTCACTGTATCTGTGCGTTTGTAACGATCGCGCATCTTCCGGTGAGCACATGACCACGAGACATTTATCTTCTTCAGCACTCTTGCATCTCCCTCCCAGAGATTACACTCGAGGCACTGCATCCCTCCCGAAGGTCCCCTTAGAAGTCCTCGCTTCCCCAACTGCTCTCCACCCCTTCTTATAAGCCTCGTCTCCTCAGTAGAAGTTGTTTTTTTCTCAGTCGTTTCCTTCACTGTGCACGATACCCTGTATCCTTTATCGAATCAATCTTGTTGTCCGTCACCCCTACGTAGGTGTCTCGAAGAGACTTCGGTCTGGTATCCCCGGTATTCACAGACCTAAAACAAGGCTTCCTGCACTCCTAGTACCTTCCAAAACTCCCCTCCTCACTGAGTGACGTGTATCCTTTGACGTTTCGGTTGCCGCATCTGGGTACTTTGTAGGACTACCCTGTGACGGGTACCTCAAAGTCGTATTTTTGATGTTTCGGGTGATCACCTGAAGTAGACCCGACCGTTTTTTCTTAGGTAGTGGTTCAGTGAGGCATGGACGACAGGTTTTGAGTGTCCGGTCGACTAAGTGACTCCCCAAAACGAACAAATTTTACAGTAGGTTATTCGAGAGTTCGGTTTAAAACTAATATGTTATTGAACTCCATTGATCTCGAGCACAAGTCAGATGGATTACGGGGTTTCCACTCACTTTGACTCTTTAAATCAGGTAGTTGTTCTCGAAACCTTTATGGGTCGAGTAAGACACAATCCTTTTCCGCCTGGTCACCTGCTTAGGAAACCCAAACTGAACCTGTGGACCGGGTCCCCTCTCGGTAAGTGTCCCAATACAACACACTTACCTACAACGACAGTGGCGAAATTAGATCCTCGACCGTACGGGACAACTCGTGGACGAGAAGAAGACTAAACGGTCAACTTACATGACTTCAGAGAGAAGAAAGTAAGGGGTGAAGACAAAAGGGGCGAACAAGGGAACGGAGGGTAAAACATCACTTTAGTCTACCTTGATCGTCCCTGTAATAAATCTACGTTAAAGAGAAGAAGTCTAATATACCTTTGTTGACAGACCTTTAAGATTGTGAGGTTAACAAGAGACAAGGAAATTCTAAGTTATAAGACCCGGTTACTCAGGCATATGAGTCACAAATATAATAGATGGAAGGACGGAAGAAAGAAAGATCGAAAGAAGGATAATTCTCAAAAGACAGGGAACCCTCCCCTTTTTCGGGAGATTGTCTTAAAGAAAACGAGTTGTCATTAAAGTAATACTTCAACCATCCCTTGTTCATGGATAATGGAAGTTAAGGTGGTAGGTTAAAGATCCTTCCTGTTAGGTATAAAGGCATCCAAAAGAAGGGTGAATTCGAATGAGATTTCTTTTTAAGAAATGGGTCCCTTTTTTGTAAGATGTGGGGTGACGAACCAGGGGTAATTGTGGACGACCCGTGAACATAAGTTGTCATTTTAGAATAGTGACAAAATAGAGAACTTTTAACTAATGTTTGAAAATCACTGGTCTATGTCATAGTCTTTAAGACCGACGACGATTCGAAGCTTAATGTAGAAGGTATAAAAGCAACCCTCGTCATTTGTGTTCTCCTGTACGACCGTTTTGCACCTACACCCCTTCCGAGACTACCGAACGTCTCCTCGGTAAAAACATAATAATAACAGGCAACCAACACTCCACGGTAAAAATTAGTCACTGTATGTATTGTCTTTTATACATTTAATACACTGCGTGCATGTAGGTTCAAAGGAAACCATGGATGTCGGAGTCCGTATACTGCGACTTCAGGGTCCACTTTCTTTGTAAAGACAACGAACATAAAACACGGGATACTTACCAACCGTATACACCCAGTCTTTATTGTACCTTTTTGTACCACCTGACAAAATGGATGTAATAGTGGTGTTTTTTTTTAACCCAGTCTTAATAGTTCAAGAAAGTTCTAGACGAAATTTGTCATCAGTGGTTGATGTCCACCGACACCTCGTAAACTTTACACCAATCATACTTGTCTTTACACGGTTTTCCCGTATTGTTTTGACCTAAACCTTCTGAAACATACCTTTTTTTTTTCATATTTTAGAGTACTTATTTAAATATAACTAAAGTACAACGTTATGAAATCTGTGCAACTAACGTTATTCTGTGTAATAATTTTAATTAAAGTAGAAGAAAAATGAATAAGCTTCACGATGGTCTATTAAATTCTACTATTTACCGAATGTAATATAAAGATAACCTGTCGATAAGTCCTGGCAGAAGCCACAAAACAGAACAAAAGAATTGGTCGTCTAGGTAGTACTTCCGTCCCTGGAGAAGACGGAACAAAACATAAAATAAAGATCACGACTTGTCTCACGGAACGTGTGTCCTCCACGATTTTGTTTGTCCACGTCTTACTTGTTTTCTTACTTAACGGTAGGTCGTTGACGACCCTAGCTCGGGACGGAGACGACGAGGGGTCGAAGTAGAGAATCCCAACACGTAAATTTAAAGAGACTCAAAGGTTAAAGGAAGAAACATTTTTGCCTAGTCCAATTTGGTATACTTGATTGGCACTACCGAAGCACACCAAATTGGATTGTCTAGGGATTGAGGGTCCAAAACACTCACCCTAATCGTTATCAAGTATCTTTTTGTAGGTCAGGTTAAAGACCATGTGTCTACAACGGATTGGAAATGTATTTCGAAGGTGCGTAAAAATTTTTATCAAAAGATGAGACTGTATAAAGGATTGTGTGACGGGGTTTGCGTTGGAACAACAATCAGGGACATTTCGGTACGAATAGCAACGGTAAGGTAGGTGAGCAACGGTCTCACGAAAGAAAAACAGTTTTCGGTTGGTATGCTATAGACGAAAAGAGAAAGACTGAATGAAGTGAGACATACTGTCTAAGAACCAGGTAGGTGTATAATTCCGTATATACGCCTTAGATCTTTTTACCATGACGACGACGACGACGACGACGATTCAACGAAGTCAGCACAGGCTGAGACACGCTGGGGTGTCTACCGTCGGGTGGTCCGAGGGGGCAGGGACCCTAAGAGATCCGTTCTTGTGACCTCACCCAACGGTAAAGGAAGAGGTTTCATACTTTCACTTTTCACCTTCACTTCAGCGAGTCATCTCAGGCTGGGAGTCGCTGGGGTACCTGACGTCGGGAGGTCCGAGGAGGCAGGTACCCTAAAAGGTCCGTTCTCATGACCTCGTCCCACGGCTATAAAGGTCCCGTCCTCATCTCTGCGCCTACATCTCCTGTCTGAACACCCAGGTCACCCCCTTCCTCTCCCGTCCTACCTCACCCTCTGATCCCAACTGTGTGTATGTGATGGTGCACATCTTGTCTGTCGACCACCCTCGACGACAGGACGTGTCCCCCGAGTCGACCCACGAGACACTACTGGCTCTCCCACCCTACCCCCACCGACCCGTCCTTCCTCCAGGTTCTCCCTCCCCTGCATACACGTGAATGTCAACCCAGTGTAGAGCCATGTCGTCTTTGATTGTGTTGTAACATTTCGTTAATATGGGGTTAATTTTTTTCTTTCTTTTTTTTTTTCAGTAGGCATACACCAGACGTAGCACAGGTTGAGAAACACTGGGGTACCTGACATCGGGAGGTTCAAGGAGACAGGTACCCTAAGAGGTCCGTTCTTGTGACCTCACCCGACGGTAAAGGAGGAGGTCCCCAAGAAGGACTGGGTCCCCAGATTGGGCTCAGAGAATACAGAGGACGTAATCGTCCGTTCAAGAAATGGTGATCGTGGTGGACTCTTCCGGTTATTTTTTTTCTTTTCTTTTTTATTTTCGGTAGGTTTATACTCGACGTATTCGGAAATGGATAATGAATTTTACAGAGGAAGGAGGTCTAAAGATGAAAGAGAGAAAACGGAACATTGAGAGGAAATTAAAGGGTTTAGACTAACGAACGTTACAAGAGATCTGTATAAATAATAAGTGATAAAGGGAAGTCTGAAATTAAGGGAATGTCAAAGTATTTACGGTGGTATTGGGTAAGTCACACAGAGTTAAAAGTCAATTAAAAGGTAGACGAAACGATGAAGGGAACAAGGGGCCCGGAAAGGGGCTTAGTGTGATAGGGAATTTACGGATGAGTCTGACGATACCCACAGTGGTAAAAAAAGTAAACAGTCGATTAAATGTACAAAACCTTTTGTCTCAGTGACAAAAGAAATTGGAAAAAAGTCAAGAGTTCTGTGAGAGTAAAAATGTTTTACAAAACCGAGAAAGGTCTCAGGAGGACCACCAAACTTTAGGGAAGGTACACCTGCGGAAAGAGTCGTGGAAGAGTAGGAGGTAATTGGGAAGGGCATGCCCGTACTTAGGAGAGAAATCTCGTTTGAGCACCTCGAAAATAGTGAAAATTAAGGGTAGAGGACGGGGTGCAGACGGGGTTTATGTAGGAGTGTGGTAAAGGAAAGTCGCTCAGAGATCTACTCACATGAAAGGAGAAACGGGGCACGAGTTAGCGTATATGAGTAACCACCAAAGGCCAAAGGGAACTTACTAATGGTTTCCGTACTGGTGTCTCGACTTTGAATTTACAGTCCTGACTTTATATTATTGAGGTTGTGTGTCTAGACGTATTAGGTCCGGTCGTTCCGTAAGTTTTGCCCGAGTCTTTGATGTCGTAATACTTTTTCGTTTTCTTATTATATTTTTTGACCCAATTTTTTTCTCTCACTCATAAATGAGGAAGAGTTTAAGGTAACACCGGTTTAATTTTTTCTTTTTTGTTGTATAATTACAATCAACGGTCGATTCGCTATGATTAAAAATTTTTTAATCTTGTCCTCACCGTTCGAGGTTTTTCCGTCCCTAAAAGAAAACTAGTGACTCTAAGACTTTGTGGAATCTCACAGAACGTCGTGTTCGAATTTGTATAAACAACTTTTTCCTTGTTTACTTACTCACCGGTATCCGGTGACTCTAGTACAAGTAAGTTACAAATAAAAGACGCGTTGACATCTCTCCGTTAAGACGTTCTGCTGACGAATCAAACCCTTGACCTTTCGAGCCCCAATCTTACGTCAAGGCACCGAAGGTTAGGGTCCATTCAGAGGATTTAAGAGTCTCGTAGGTAAGGGAGAAGACATTTTCACTTCAATATTACCGGTGTAGAGACACATTAGTGTCCCGAATGTAAGCTACTTTAAATTGTTCTCTTCCATATATTACACTGGTCGTCTCACAAACCGTGTATTACCACAGACCATTTACTACTGTTGCCCCCATCGTCATCAACAGTACCAAAGTGTATTAATAGAAGAGAGGAAGATTTAAAACTTTAATTTCCCGAAAGAGACTCTACGACCTCCTAGTAAACCCG
Organism: Capra ibex; assembly: GCA_006410555.1. Classification (NCBI taxonomy): domain Eukaryota; kingdom Metazoa; phylum Chordata; class Mammalia; order Artiodactyla; family Bovidae; genus Capra; species Capra ibex. Next base: position 4,944,871 of record SJYO01052794.1, read on the forward strand.
ACGATTAGGGACAAAGACTTCCCTCCGTTACTTGGGAGGTCCAGGGATGGGGTCCGATTAGACTAACGAGTCTCGAGGTCCATAGGGACCTGACCTAATACTACGTTCCCACAACTGGGTCGACGGTCGGACAGGGGAAGTACCGAGAACCCGAAGGACAGAGACGAACCACTCGTATGGACTCGGTTTCCGCTAAAAACTCCTGTACGGGGTGGATGACAGAAAACTTATATTGAAGATTCAGATTTTGTACCTCATTCAATCCCGTTTCAAAAGAGATATTCACACTGATAAGATAAGTAGGGTAGTCATCTGTTGTACGGACTGGGTAGACCGATGTTCAGTGAATCCCGACGGGCTGAGAAACGCTAGGGTCCCTGACGTCGTGTTGGTCCGAGGAGACAGGAGGTGATAGAGGACCTCAAACGAGTTAAGTACAGGTAACTCAGCCACTACGATAGATTGGTAGAGTAGGAGACGATGGGGGAAGAGGAAAATGGAAGGTAGAAAAGATCGTAGTCCCAGAGAAGGTTTCTCAGTCGAGAAGTGTAGTCCACCGGTTTCATGATCTCGAAGACGATCTTCTAGTTTCGTCATTTAGAATTTCCTTCAGTTGGGACTTACAAGTGACCTTCCTAACCACGACTTCGACTTCGAGGTTATGAATCCTATATTATACATACGAGATTAAGATGAAATAGTCCTCAACAACCTTCTGACTCCCAGGTAATTATTTCGACAAGAGCCCTAGAGAACGAGGAATATACACACCAAGAAAGTCCTTGGACCACCTCCTACACCTTCAAGAACTTTAAGACCTATCATAAAACGTTGTGATAGTTTTATCGTGGTTCATACAGTGGTACTTGGGAAGTACTGAGACGGAGTAGATTCGTAAACCTTGACTGTCCGTGTCCCCAGTCACCTAGGTCAGGAAAGTTTCTCGTAGATAAGGTTCTCTCGGTCTGTTTTCACCCGGTTCACTGTTCGTCAAAGATGTTCGAAGGATCTAGTGGACACAGAGACAACAGTCTAATAAGTCCTAGAGTTTGTCCGTCTACATGTACGTATGACTGACGAGTAGAAGGGGTTTATACGTCTTACCCAGTTAAGTTTCACACTTAAATAGGTCCTTAGAGACCCATAGGGGGTAGGATCTTGGATCCGGGGTACTCTTCCCCTTAAAAGAGAAAACAAGAGACGACATAGGAGGAAGGTCTTGGGCCTTGTCACTGACCGCACCTCTTCGACGAGTCATGTATAATTACTCCCTTCCTTTTCAGCTACTCCATTATCTCCGTCTCCTCTTTCCACCCCAGTCAACACCCCGAAGACTCGGAGGTAGTAGAACACTCGGGTAGAGAGCATCATTTACAGAAAGAGATGTATTTATAGAACGATCAAGACAAAGAGACCTCTTGGGACTGATTATGTTGGGCTATGATGGTAGACAGTCTTCTTGACACTTTTATTTTGTGTTTAGACACTATTTACACTACGTTTTTCCCGGGGGCACAATGAGTAGTGGACGTGTTGAAATAGAAACCCGATGTTTCAGGAACTCCTGTTCTCAAGTATTGAGTCATGAAACTTGAGATCCTTGTAACAGTACATCTCCCTTCTCGTCTACTCCCTAAACGTTCGATGTCAACTCAAAAATTTAGGTGGTACTAACTACGACATGGAAGTTCGTTAATTAAGTAGGTCGAAGGTCCTCACTCAAAGGGGAGTGAGGACACAGTTACCCCTTTGGTGACGACAGAATCAGACGAGTACAACGATATTGTTTTGTGGTGTGTGACCCACGGAGTTTGTTGTTCGTGAATAAAGAGTACCGAGACCTCTGACTTCAGGTTCCAGTTCGGGCCTGTCTATGCTCAAGACTACTCCTAGGAGAAGGGTCAAATGTGTGGTGAAACAACACAGGAGTGTTCCGACTTCTCAACCTAGAACAGAGAAGGAGAAAAAAGTCCTGTGATNAATTAAGTAGGTCGAAGGTCCTCACTCAAAGGGGAGTGAGGACACAGTTACCCCTTTGGTGACGACAGAATCAGACGAGTACAACGATATTGTTTTGTGGTGTGTGACCCACGGAGTTTGTTGTTCGTGAATAAAGAGTACCGAGACCTCTGACTTCAGGTTCCAGTTCGGACCTGTCTATGCTCAAGACTACTCCTAGGAGAAGGGTCAAATGTGTGGTGAAACAACACAGGAGTGTTCCGACTTCTCAACCTAGAACAGAGAAGAAGAAAAAAGTCCTGTGATTAAGGTAGTACTCCCGGGGTGGGAGTGATGGAGTAGATTGGGCTTAAAGAAGGGTTTCCGAGGCGGAGGTTTATTGTAGTGTGACCTCAAGTTGTATTGAATTCGTACACTTAAAACCCTCTTACGTTTGTAAGTCACGTCTCGTTAATGTGTTTCAAGTACTCTTCAAAGTACCACCACCCCGATTCTCCATCCTAACTGTATATACATTGACTAATGTAGTGGTATCTGTAAATAACAAGCATTTGTAAACAACAAGTATTTGTCATACTGTATTTGGTAAATAACAAGTATTTGCCATACTTGTTGATACGGTCAAAAGGGTTTTGACTCTCTAAAGGACGCCCTCCCTGGTAAGTCACGATTTTGGTCCTGGAATTCAATACCTAGTTTTTACTTCTCAAACCAGGTCATTCGTTGTGGAGTTTTCGTGTAGATATCTTTCCAAAGTTTAAGTAAATGGTTTATGCATTAGTTAAATTTGTTTATAACTCATTGGCGATATACGGTCGTTGTACGTCCTCTATTTTACCATTCATTTTTTGTACACCAGGAAGGGTACTTCAATGAATCTCAAATCGTTTTTTCGTCCTATATAATGGTTATTTACCATTATATAGGCGTTGATTTCATGGACTTCGATATCCTTGAAATTGTCCCCTGGATTAGAGAGTCTTATGACTAATAAGAAGGTAATAAGGTAAAGATGAACGAAAAAAAAGTCACTTTTGTGGTTCAATTCAAACTACTTTCTGATTTTTTAAGAGTGTGAAAAGTTATATGTGATGGTACACATTTTATCTATCGATCATCCATCTCGCGTCCCTCGAACTGAACCACGAGACACTACTGGAGCTTCCCGTCCCCTCAACTCTCCCCTATATACATATGTGTATCGACTAAGTACAGGCACATGTCGTCTTTTATCGTATCGTAACATTTCGTTAATAAACGGCTTTTTTTTTTTTTTTGGGAGAGTACTAAAGGTCCATATTTTAACCTGTCCATTGTAGTTCCTGATTTTACCTGATCTACACTCTAATAACTCTTACCACTTTTAGGGTCGATTTCCGTGAGTTGTTAAATAAAATTTTTATTATAAAATTTACTTTATATCGTGTAGATGATTGGTAAGTAAACTTGAGAGACAAGATTTAAATTTGAATACTTATAAGTATAAGGAAGGAGATCGTTTTTGGGACGAAGGAAGATACGGTCATGTCGAGTGTTCTAATGTAGGAAACCTCCCACCGAATGACTGTGTGTTACTCGGGGGAATAAAACTTTTTGTGATTGGGGGCGGGGGTGGTGATATATGTGGTCTTGTAAATGAGAAGAGAAGAGGAAACTGGTATTTTTTAATCTAGACCACCCTCTCCCTTCACGTGGACTAGGTTCGACCTTGGTAGTCTAAGAGAGTGGATCCTTAGACTTTTAAATATCGACTCTGTTTCTGGTCTTTAATAAGTTAGACCAGGTTCCACTATCATTGAAACAAAGTAATCATTTACATCCGAATGGAGGACTGGAAAGGTTTGGAACCGAAGAGTTGTAAATGGAACTAAAAAGTTCTCTGAGGTCATTTCAGGGTTACCTAGGGGTTATCTAAAAACTAGTAAGTAATAGAGTAAATCAAATTTAATTCGACGACGACGACGAGGATTCAGCGAAGTCAACACAGACTGAGACACGTTGGGGTATCTACCGTCGGGTGGTCCGAGGGGACATGGACCCTAGGAGGTCCGTTCTTGTGACCTCACCCAACGGTAAAGGAGAGGTTACGTCCTTTCACTTTTTACTTTCACTTCAACGAGTCAGCACAGGTTGAGAATAACTGGGGTATCTGACGTCGGATGGTCCGAGGAGGTGGGTACCCTCAAGGATCCGTTCTCCTGACCTCACCCAACGGTAACGAAAGAGGTCATTTAATTCGATCAGTCTTAATTGAAGACAAGTCAAGTCAAGTCAACGAGTCAACACAGGTTGAAAAACGCTGGGGTACTTAGTGTCGTGCGGTCCGGAGGGACAGGTAGTGGTTGAGGGTCTCAAGTGAGTTTGAGTACAGGTAGCTCGACCACTACGGTAGGTCGGTAACGTAAGAGACAACAGGGGAAAAAGAGGACGGGAGTTGGGGAGGGTCGTAGTCTCGGAAAAGGTTACTCAGTTGAGAAATGTACTCCACCGGTTTCATAACCTCAAAGTCGAAATCGTAGTAAGGAAGGTTTCTTTAGGGTCCCGACTAGAGGAAGTCTTACCTGACCAACCTAGAGGAACGTGAATAATGAATTTGGGAAATTTATTTATAAGACGAGGATGGGCCCGATAACTTTCTAGAATGAACCAGAGAACTGAGGGACATACAGTAGGGAATGCGAGTATCCTTCGGATGGACTGTCTATTTACGAGGGTTTGCAGTCAAAGACAATATGCATGGAGACGTGTTTTCGAACTTCACCGAGGGATTGTAGGTTCTGATTTTACGTGCGAGGAATCAGTTGAAATCGAAAGTTGGAAGGAAGAATTTTTGACAAGAAATGGCTGGGACGAGACCTCGTCTGGGTTTACTGAGCACTACAGGAACACTTAAAGGTGAGGAACCAATAATAAGGAGGTAGAAGAAAATGACTCTTTTGTCATTCTCGATAACAAAGAGGGATGCCGACAAAGAACTATCATGCAGAAGGGGATGGACTGGTTGGTCTCATAGAGACCTGTGTCACTAACCAAGTCCCTAACCGTGCACTGAGTTCGAGTAGGTTAGTCTTAGAAAGAGACCCTTAAAAGACAACTTTGATCTCTTTTATGGGCGAGAAAACTGAATTCCTCTATGTCACTGCTTTCATACACTTGGGTATGGATAAATTTACTACGAGAAGGGGTAGAGTAATCCTACTTTGTTACTCGGTATTGTCTCTCTTGTTCCTCTCTCGTTCTCTTTTTCTTACTCTCTCTTTCTCTGTCTGTCTGTCTCTAAACTTCTGTAGTAAAGTCGGATCTAATTCTAAACCGTCCATTCTGTATGTGGGGCATAAGAAAGGTCGACTTTTCTGGTTAAGTAGAACAAATTAATTTAAATAAAATAAAATATTTTTTAATTAAACTGAATTATTTAAAATTAGTTAATATAAATAAAATAATTATAATAAGTAATTTAAATAAAATTTAGTTAATAAATCTTTATTTTAATTAGTTATGTAAATAAATACTTATTTAAATTATTCATTTAAGTAAATAAAATTTTTTAAAAACCAGTGAAACGTGACGTACGTCCTAGGTCAAAGGACTGGTCCCTAACTTGAACACGGGGAGACGTAACCTTTGTATCTCAGAATTAGTGACCTTACACTCTCTTCAAGGATAAGATAAAAAAGCCTCGAATTACTCTTAGCCAAAAGATAGTAAATTTCAGTATTTTCAGAGTTACTCATGTTTCTAAAAAGAGGGGACTTATAAGTGTATAAGTATGGGGACGTTTTTTTTGTCGTGTCTCAAGTGGAGGAGAGGTTTACAAGTGACTAAGACATCCTCCCAGGGGATATGGGAGGAGTCTGGAGGGTGGTGAAGGAGGCGTCGGAGGAAGAGGTGGAACCACAGACGTCTCGAAAGGTGTATGTACACGTAGTAGAATGACACGTGTAAGGTGTGGGTGGGTAGGTAGGAACCGACCTGCCAGTCAAGGACCCCTGGTCCCCGGCACAGACTCGACGACGACGTGCGGTACGTGGGACTCGTGTCCACTAGTCACTGGTAAACGACTTACTTGTCCTGGTCCAAAAGTAGACCGGTCTCGACCTCGGGAGTCGTCGTGTCTCTTACAGGGCCACACGACCCACTGTGGAGTGCGGGTAGTCCTGTCTCAATTTATACAGGACCGGATTTATCGCCAGATGTACGACGGAGTAGAGTATTACTTTGAACTGTCGGGACACATTTAGGTCGTCATTATTACAAAGTGTAGGACGGTACCTAAAGACCACACCTTTACACGGGGGACCATTTGAGTCGAGGTGTCAGGACAGGACGGGACTATCAGTATAAAAGTAGACATTGACGATCTAGTGAAAGAACCACCCCTTCTTTTAGTACATAAATGGAGGATTTCTCGTCTCTTCTTAACGACAAAGTTGCTACCGACCTAAAAAAAAAGATATTTATTATCTTTCTTATGTCGAGAAAGAAAGATATCGAGGAGAAGGATAAGCAAAAGGCATAGTGAAATTTCCTAAGTAAAATGTTGAGGTCCTTCTATTAACTCCCCTCTCATTTTTCTTCTCCTTTGTATTCTCATCCTTCCCCCTTTACTTCCTTCTCTTCCTTTCCGTACCGCTTCCCTCTCTTTCCGTCTGTTTATTCTCTCACCCGTCTCTTCGGACCCTTTCCCTCCCCCCACAAGAGAGGGTGAACTTATTGTTTCACTTTACCTCAACCTTCGTCTCGCCCCGAGAAGTCCTTTCGACCTTTCCCATCACACCCTCCTTCTCTCTCTCCCTTTTTCTCTTGCGTGTCATCGTGTCCCTTGAGTCACGAGGCACTACTGGAGTCACCCTTCCCTTGGAAAATTTTCCCCCTATATACGTATGTATCTCGACTAAGTGAAACAGCGTGTCGTCTTTGCGTTGCAACATTTCGCAGATATGAGGTTAAATTTCTCTTTCCTTTTTCTCTTCTACCTACCTCGGACCTCGCCCACGTGTCCTTCGTCCTTTCCCGGGGTACGACACGGAACCGTGGGGCGGGAGGGACCACTGTGACCTTTTCATCCAGTTAAAGTCGGGACCGACCCCCTACTTACCAGTCGGTCCTTGTTCGCCACCCTTCGCTCCCACGACTCACTCTACGACTGGATGGGTGTCCTGGACCCTTTACCCCGTGGAGGGACCCTATTGTCCCTCTTACTTTCGGTCAAGACCTGGACAACCCGGGTTATCTGGAAGGGGAGTCCTACCTTTAAGTATGTAGACACTACACGCACCACCGTCGACGAGCAGTGGACCGTGATGACTCGACTCGCGAACTTTACACCTCTCACACTGACTCCTTGACTTAAAAGGCAAAATAAAATAAAATTAATCGAATTTAAATTTATCGGTGTACACCGGGCGTAGACGGTCACAACCTGTCGAGGTCAGACCTTCGGAACACTTAGTGTAACTCCTTCCTTAACCAACGGTTCTCCTTGGTCCTCCGACAAAAGGGTTTACGGGATTCACATGCGAAGTCCTCCGTGTGTCTACGTAAAGCTATTCACGTATCCTATTGAAATAAACATCTTAGTTCAAACAAATAAAATTGTATATAAACTTTCACCTTGATCGTGGAGTCTGGGGCATAAAGTATCTATAGTAACGAATCGTTCTTTGACGTCACTGTAAAATAGAGATTTTTTCATTTAGCTACACTTCTTCATGATACACTTTTTATAGTGTCTCCCGAATCTCTATACTTTTTCCATTATTTGTATAAGTATATTTACCTCAGTATGTCATGCACTGGAAAGGTACAGACCGAAGAAAGTGAATCGTGGGACAGAAATTCCAAGTAGAAACTACATCTAAATTAATCATAACTAAGGAAAGACCGACTTATTATAAGGTAAAATACCTGTATGTATAATTCGAATAGGTAGGGAGACAACTACCTGTAAACAAGTGTGGAAAACCAATAACACTCATGACTACGATACTTGCAAGTCCATGTTCAAAAAAAGCTTATAATAAAATTTAAGAAATCCCCACGTATTGAGCCTCTCCTTAGCAGACCCCATTACGTTTTCTGTCTTCTTGATGACTAGACACCTTAGTGACAGACCACGATCTCTTAGTGCTACAGACTTTTTGTGAAACTTACATGAATAGTGACGACTTAATATATCAAATTTTACCAATTCTACTATTTAAAATACAATATACAATATATTTAAAATATTTATATTTAACATACGATATAATATATTTAAAATACAATATACATAAAATTATGATATTTTTTAAAAAAAATTATTGTTTCTCCCTGATGGGACCGCCAGGTCACCAATTGGGAAACGGAAGGTTACGTCCCCCACGCCCAAGACAGGGACAAGTCCCTGGATTCTAGGGTGTACGGAACACCAGTTCCCCGGTTTTGTATCTTGTCTTTGTTTATAACATTGCTTAAGTTATTTTATGAGTTTTGTGGTACAAAAATTTTTTATATGTTCTTCATCAGACTTAACCCTATACTCCAAATAGTCCCTAGGGTCTCAAAAAAACTAGATTTGAAGATAGGTTCTTAGTAAAGACACTGGAGAGACTATCTTTCCAGTCGGATCTGTGTTTCCCGTGTTCTCATTTGTCCACGACCCGAATGAGCGAGTCAGTGCAGGCTGAGACACGTTGGGTAACCTGACGTCGGGCGGTCCGAGGACTCAAGTACCCCTAAGAGGTCCGTTCTTGTGACCTCACCCATCGGATAGGGAAGAGGTCCCCTAGAAGGGCTAGATTCTTAGTCTTACCCCAGAGGGTGTAACGTCCACCTAAGGAATGGTCGACTCGATGGTCCCTTCGGGTTTATTTGTTCACCGTGATGTAGTTTGTTTTTCGAAGAAGTGTCGTTTTTATAATTTTTTCCTTCTCTATTGGATTCCTTTCCCTCTTTTTAGAAACTTTTGATACATGGTATATTCCCCAATCATATCTTTTTTATGTTCTTTAAGTGTGTCGAGTTGTCCTTTTCCTGATTATTAGACCAAAAATTTACTCGTTTCCTGAACTTATCTATAAAAAGGTTTCTTCTATCAGTTGTCCATGTCCGTTTCTACGAGTTGTGGTGATTAGTAGTCCCTTTACGTTTAGTTTTGGTGTCACTCTGTAGTGGAATGGAAAATCTTACCAAGAATGGTTTTTCTATTTTTCTGTTCGCTATTGTTGACAACCGTTCTTGCACCTCTTTCCTCTTGAAACACCCCTTACACTTAACCAAGTTGTCATTAGGGTGAAAGTCCAATTTAAGATTCCTTTCTCCTAGACCTTACTCCATAGAAGTGAGGGTACAAGTGACGTCGTAGTGAGTGTTGTCGGTTCGGTCTTTGTTGGAGTCACGTGTAGACTCCGACCCTTTCTAACTCCCGTTCTCCTCTCCCCTACTGTCGTTCACTCTACCGACCTACCGTAGTGGCTGAGTTACGTGTACTCAGACTCGTTTGAGGTCCTCTATCACTTCCTGTCCCTTCGGACCGCACGACGTCAACTACCCCAGTGTGTGTCAGCCTGTACTGAATCGCTGACTTGGTGTCGTTGTTAAGTAGATGTCTACACACCCAATTTGTTACCCTGTGTGTGTTATCTTATAATTAGTCAGTATTTTTTCTTTTGAGAAGGTGACCACTTTTTTTTTTACTTACCTGGAACTCCCGTAACGCGATTCACGTAATTCAGTCTGTCTGTTTCTGTTTGTGGTATACTGGAGTGAAATGTATACCTTGGTTTTTTTGCTTTTGGTTCGGGTATCTAATGTCTCTTGTCTAACCAGTAACAGTTCCGTCCCCCACCCCTCACCCCGTTTTACCCACTTTCCCCCAGTTTTACTGTCTAAAGGTCAATATTTTGTTTGTTCACTCCGTTTACATATCGTACCACTAATATCAATTATTACGCGATAGACTTTCAACGATTCTGAATTTAGGATTTGCAAGAGTAGTGATACATACCACTACCTCGAATTGATCTGAATAATACTACTAGTAAAACATTATATGTTTATAGTCTAATAAAGTAACATGTGGACTTCGATTACATTATATATAGTTAATATAGAGTTAATTCTTTTATGAGTAGAGTATGCCGACGACATAATCTTCTTGTTATGTGTCTTTAGTGAAATATGTCTAGGACCTTGTATTATTGACTTCTTATTTGTAATCGATAGTGACCATACACTTTTCACTTTAATACTCAACGAGTCAACACAGACTGAGTGACACTGGGGTACCTGACGTTGAGTGGTCCGAGGAGACAGGTAACTTAAGAGGTCTATTCTTATGTAATTATTCTTTGTCACCCAACGGTAAGGTAAGAGGTCCCTTAGAAGGACTGGGTCCCTAGTTTGGGACCAGAGGCCGTAACGTTCGTCTAAGAAATGATAGACTCGGTAAGTCAAGTGAAGTGCAGTCAGCGAATCGGTACAGGTTGAGATCAGGGTATCTGACGTCACCCGGTCCGAAGGAACAGGTAGTGGTTGAAGGTCTCAAATGAGTTTGAGTAGAGGTAACTCGACCACTACGGTAGGTTGGTAGAGTAGGAGACAACAGGGGAAGAGGAGGACGGAAGTTAGAAAGGGTCGTAGTCCCAGAAAAGGTTACTCAGTCAAGAATCGTAGTCCACCGGTTTCATAACCTCAAAGTCGAAGTCGTAGTCAGGAAGGTTACTTATAAGTCTTGACTAAAGGAAATCCTACCTGACTAGAGGAACGTCAGGTTCCCTGAGAGTTCTCAGAAGAGGTTGTGGTGTCAAGTTTTCGTACGAGTCGAAAGAAATACCAGGCGGAGAGTGTAGGTATGTACTGATGACCTTTTTGGTATCGAAACTGATCTACCTAGACACAACCATTTCAATACAGAGACGAAAAAGTATGTGACAGATCCAAAGTTCCCCGTGTCAATTCCCCTCCTAGACTCGGTTCCTGGTTCCGATGACTTGAGGTGTAGATCTCCCGTCGTCACCGACATGAGAAGTCGTGTTTACCTACCTTCTAAGATTCCGTTTCTTTAGTTACCTAGGTTTGTCAGAGGTGTATCTTCCCAAAATTCCAATAAATAGATTTAACTATCTTGACGGAGGGAGGTGTGAACTGGGGTCGTGTATGACGTCTTGGGGAAGGACTGTCTGTCGACGGGTAGATACCCCTCCACGGTAGAGGGGTTAAGGATCCTTCCAGGGAAAGTGACTGTCGAGATTCTCAAATCGTTTCAGAAGGAAGGTGTCTCGGTCTTAATAAAGGAACTTTGAAGTTGGACGACCGAGATGAAGGGGTGACATTCGTTTCCTCTGATGTTTTGAAATTTTGAGACTTCTGTCTATGACATAGACGGAACCTTCAGGGAAGACACCCTAAGAGGTCGGTAACGAGTACACATAATCTATACTTATGAGGAAAGGTAAGGTTTCGTGTGGGCATCTAAGAAGACAGAAGAGGGGTCTGTCTTACACCCTAAAAGTCTTATACTAGTCTTACTTTAGAATAGGGTCCTTGTAAATACATTTCTAACTGTCCGTGAGTCGATGTGCCATCCGTTTGGACATAAAGTACAGTTTCTTCAGTAGTCTGGGTCACAAAAATGCAAGGGGAAATGCATCCTTAGGAATAACTACTATAGGTGGACCCCCAAGTTGTGCACGGTGCGTGTCACGGCCCACGACTTGCATTCAGTGACTTAAAGTGTGGGGTCGACGAAACGTTGCTTCGTCGATTATGTTAGCTCTCAAGCGTACAAAGTCTTTAACCCAGAGTATAGGGCCTCTCCACCTCTTCCGTTACCGTGGGGTGAGGTTATGAGAACGGACCTTTTAGGGTACCTATCTCCTCGGACCATCCGGCGTCAGGTACCCCACCGATTCTCACCCTGTGCTGGCTCGCTGAAGTGAAAGTGAAAAGTGAAAGTACGTAACCTCTTCCTTTACCGTTGGGTGAGGTCACAAGAACGGACCTCTTAGGGTCCCTGTCCCCTCGGACCACCCGACGGCAGATACCCCAGCGTGTCTCAGTCTGTGCTGACTTCACTGAATCGTATCGTATCGTAGGGTCTTTCCTCGAGATAAGATACGAAATGAACGTGAAGTGAGTTTTTTTTTCCGGGAAATCATTCTCGATAGACTACTTGTTCGGGGGGAGGCGTGGAATTCGAAACGGAAATTGATTCTCCAATGCAAACGTAAAGGGTAGAGTCAGGAGTTTCGGACGGTTCGTACTTCTTCCGTCTAGTGTAGTCACACCCGAACTTCAGACTCTTTTGTGACAGAGGTAGAGAAGAGATCCTCCCAATAACGTAAAGTAGGTGACCCCAAGAAAGATGAACGTCTACTAAAAGTTTTCTTTTTCTCTTTCCTTTTTATAATGTTCTTAGGTAAGAAACTCCCCGTCACCTTGGTTCACAAACCTTTCTTAAATCTTGTCTCCGAGGACTCTTGGATACTAAATGTTCTTTTCATCTTTCAGTAAGAATCAGGTTTTCTATTGCGTGAAGACTGTAATTGTATTTTAGTCTCCGATTAAAGAAGATCACCTTCATCTCAGTCCTTAGTTTTTACGATTCAGTAGTAATTGTTTGACGTTTAAACCCCCACCCTACCCCTCCCTCTACCCTCCCTCAAAGTTTTCCCTCCCCTATATACATGTGGACACTGACTAAGCACAACGCCAAACTGTCTTTTATCGTTTTAAGACATTTCGTTAATAGAGAGTTATTTTTTATTTAATTAAAAAAATTTACCGTTCAAAATCATAAAGAGAAGAACTGTCTTTGTGGATCTTTCTGTGATTTTGAAATCTCTTGACGGTCAAAGGTTGTACGACCGTCGGTTTGGGTCGTCTACGTGGTTGTTCTTTCCGTCTAGGTTCGGTCGGGCTGTCCCCATGGTAAACCGTTTACTTGTCGGACGGTGGTATGAGTAAGGATAAAGTCTGTTGTGCTTACAGGTTGAGACAGACGATCTCGATTGAGTTGGTCGACACACCGACTGTCCAGACGTGGACGGAACCTATAGTCTAGACCGAAGACTTGTCGTATTTTCGTGTCACCTCGTAAGAGGGGTTCAGGTTCAAGTCCTTGGTCGAGGTCACGTATACTAGTGTCACCGTATCTTCAATCCAAGTGACTTCTACGTGTTTCCCTGGGTCTTCCCCGAAAGTCTGGGTTTGACTCCCTCCTCAACCACTTGACTTAAACGGTGGTCACAACCTAATCGAGGTAGTGGACCTACACAGTCATCGTCAGTCTAGTCGGGGGTTTCTACGTTTCGGAGTTAGCCTTCGATCTCGTGGTGTGTCGTTTCCGTCGATTCGCCGTCCTGACGGTTGTCACTGCAAAGGGTGTACGTCCCTCCACGTATACAAAGGTAAATAAACGTAGGATAACTGATACGTTTTAAGAATTATTCCGGTCACCTTCTTCGACTTCGACTGTCGTTTCGTCTTCAGTCCTTTTATCCTTAACGGACCAATGTCTTGTGTAGTTTTAACCCTTCGACCTTAGCTCAGATGACGGGAATTATTGTCGTTTGGGGACGGAATCCTTCTTACCGTACCTGAGTCCGTTGGTAGGTTTGTAAGACTATTTTATCTTTTATGTGTTCTTGTACAAAGATGATCCTGTCGTCGAGACGTCAGACTAATAAATAATAGTTTCGGTCAGGAGGTTAATAAACGAAGGGACACGGATACACAATTCTTATATTACCATAGGACAAGGATTTTGAAGATTAAAGAAAAAAAAAAAAATTGGTTCTCAGTGGTTCTCCTCTCAGTGTTTATCTGCACACGAGTTGTGCCACTTGGTCACACTGAGGATGTGTTACGTTCAATTCACCCCTACCGTTTGTGACCTAAACCTCAGTTTGACAATCCCAAACACTTGAGAAAGAGACACTTTGAACGACCAATCCATTTGACCCCATTCACCAATGATATGGAGAAACTCGGAGTGGAAGGAATAGACGATTCACCTCTGTTGTCATCTCTGATGAAGTACCTCAACAGCACTCCCAAGTTAACTACTATTTATCTTATCTCGTGTCACACGGTCCATACGGGGTCCGTGTACTACCTACGAATACTAACAACTTGATCAATAATTAGTTATAGAAGTGAAGGAGGGACTCTAACAACTCTCTGTGTTTTCTTATAGTGCAGAGGGTTTGAAGTCGTTGGAAATAAAAGACCCAGACCTCCGGATTCGTAGCTCAACTATAGAAACACACTAAACTGATATAGTATAGTGAAGATACTTGTAATAATAGAAATAGAGAATTTCCTCTTATTAGAGTGAACTGAGTCCCAGTAATACTCCTAAGTTCCGGTAAGACATAAACTTAGGTTTTTCGAGATATGTTATGATAACATAGTTATTATTGATAGGTAATACGACAATACACCTTCCCCTTGGTATGTTTTACTACCAGGACAATCGGTGTCTCGGAAGGTGTCTCGGGTTCGAAGTATCGTTCAGGGACCCTCTTCAGTTTGCCACGTTCACTTTCACTTCCACAATCAGCGGGTCAACACGGACTGAGTAACGTTGGGGTACCTGACAGCGGGCGGTCCAAGGAGACAGGTACCTTAAGAGGTCCGTCCTTATGACCTCACCCAACGGTAAGGGTAGAGGTCCCTTAGAAGGGCTGGGTCCCTAACTTGGACCTAGAGGACGTAACGTCCACCTAAGAAGTGGTGACTCGGTGGTCCTTTCAGTTTCTCATGACCTCACCCATCGGATTGGGAAGAGGTCACCTAGAAGGACTGGGTCCTCAACTTGACCCAAGAGGACGTAACGTCCACCTAAAAGTGGTGGACTCGGTGGCCCCTTCAGGTTCTCATGCAATGTAGTTTCACAGTAGATCGAAGAGTACGTCCGGTTCTCCGATTCTCACCCTCGAAGAGGATGTCGAACTGAACCGTCCGTAAACACTTAACTCCAGAAGAGTAAGAAGGAACAAAAGTTGTGGAGGACCACCTTTTCTTCCAAGATTCCACTTCGGTAAGTCCTACTTCCCGTGTTGAACTTGTCGACCCCGGTGCCGTCCTACTCTCGGTGCACGGAAGACGACACGCCCTAATTGTCCGTGGAACACGAGGTCTCCCTCGGTCGAGACTGTCCCAGTCTCAGTTGTTCGCGACAGGTGGTGGTCGAGAACAAGGTAGTCGGAGGGAAACCGTTAGGGTACATCCGGTGAGGAGGTGCACGGAATATACCTTCGGAAGTTTATAAAGGAGGTCGAAATTGTCCTACTCCTGTCCCAATCAATCTACTACAGGGTCTCCAGAAGAGAAGACCTTCTAATGCAGCGACTGCCCTCCGTCACTGGTCGGGGGGAACCTGTCGGTGACGAGGTATGTATCTGAAAGAGTGGGAAACTTGTGAGTCACTGTCGGGGAAAGAAGTTTTCCCATACTGGATCACCAGTCTTTCTATACTTTGACGCCGGGTGGTCCTATTGTAGACAAAAGAGTAAAGGTATACTTGTGGTTTCAGAAAGGGAAGAGTCCCTGAAACGTTCGAGACAAGGGAAACGGGCCGTACCGAAGGGGACCAAGAGACGTGTAGATCAGGAAGTAGGAGGTGCTTCCCCGTAAGAGAGACGTGCGACGTCTCTCTTCACGTCGAGGGTCGGAGCTACGAGAGGTAGAGTCACGGAGGACAGAGAGGAGTCGTCGGTGCCTCTACACACTACTAAAAGAAATAACCTGAAGGAAGAGTAACAACAGACGTGAGGGATCATCTGACGTCGGAGGACTTCTGACCCGTATGAGAACATAAGTGACCGCATAGGGCACGTCCTGACTGTGACTTGGGGTCTATTTGAGAAGGTCACTCACTTACTTCCGTCGTCACTGAGAACCGGTAAACCATACTGAGACTTTTCCAGTGAATTGAAAGGACTTAGAGTTAAAAGAGGATATGTTTTACTTCTATAACTAATGGAAAATTCACGAATCTCGTGACCCGTACCCTCCGTGACAATGAGAAGACGTAGTCAAAAGTCTACGGGTTAAACATGGAAAATAGCAAAAACTTTATTTCTAATAAAAATGTTAACAACCTCAGAAGCTAATACATTTTATACCACTGTAAAGGAAGAATACATCTTGAGTTCGAGAAGAATGTGACTTTTTTTTTTTTTAGGAGACCTTTTTTGTACCGATACACCGAAAGAAACAGATAAATGACAAATCCTCGTTCAATCGTAGCTATGATTGCGTAAGACGAGGTGTTAAAGTGGTGAAGGAGGAAGAGTAAATGAGGGATGCCTGACGAGGAGGGATGAGAGAATCAATTACTCTCACGGAAAGATTTAAAAATTTTCAGATAAAAAGAAAGTTTTCGGGGTCCCTCAATCTTATTACTTTGAGTAAATTAATTATATACGTTTCGTTGGGACGGTAGATCCACCGTAAAAACAATGAGAAAAAAGAACTAGTAAGACTCGTAATATAATAACATGTTCCTGATGGTACGTATCCAGTGAATTGTACATAGTCTGTGACTCGGGTCACGAAAGGTACCGAATATATTAAGAGTGTTTGAGGGGTGAGACTCACCCTTGATCGTAGTAGAGGTACAAAGTCTACTGTTTTTACTCCAAGTCTACATGAAATCAATGGACGAGCTACAAGGTGCCGATTACTCACCGTCTTTTTAGATCTTAGACTAAAGTTCCAGACACCCTAAATAATCTAACCTTAGGAGGTTTCCGATGTTTGTAATACACGAGTCAACGAGTCAGCACAGACTGGGAAACACTGGGGGTTCTTGACTTTGGATTGTCCGAGGAGACAGGTACCCTAAAAGGTCCGTTCTTATGACCTCACCCAACGGTATTGTTTCGTGTCTAATACGGGTAATTCCTCAAAAAACGGACCTTCATCTCAATGTCAACAGAGCCATTTTGTTAGATTTTAAAAATTACTATTATAGAGGAACAAGTTTAAGTCGAAATAATTTCCGTTGGTGTAATTTCCGATAATATGTAGTTGATAAACCGTATTATAATGTGTAATCGACGGTTTATACTTATAAATATTTTCAAGAAAACCAACATTAATCGTCTTTGGTTGAACTTGGTTGAATTTGGTGATTCCTTCAGACCACCAATTATAGACTTTTATAACTACTATCTTACCTGAAGTCGTATCAAACTAGTACGAGACCGAACAAGCGATATGAGATGAAGAGAACAAGACCGGTTACACACTCAATGGTAATAGGAGATGGACTAAAGAAGGTATCATTTTTTCTTTTTTTGTTTTTTGTTTTTTGGGTCGCCGTCTTTAAGGTCCGGAATGTAGACGTCTGAACGGTATATAACTTATCAGGACCTCAAGAGAGACAATCTGGTTGCATCTAGTGTACAAGTAAGGACTTGGTTGACGATATCGCTCTACCTACCCTAATAAAAATTTCTCGACACCGGTTTATCCCGGGTGGGTAGTGTCGGATGTATCACCCCTTCCTCTCTTTACCTTGGACCCTTTAGTGGAATACAAGGTGTGATTCGTTTCGAACAAAGATTATCCTTTACTTTACCGTGTCCTGTTTCTTTCTCGTTTACTCCGGGGTCTTTATGGGACACGTTCAAGTCCCAAGAGACCTCGGTAGATAGAGTGAGGGGACGATTTTGAGAGGTTACCGAAGGGTATCGAAAACTTTGTTTGGGGTTTGGAGCCAAGTACAAACCCTTACGTACATTCTTAATTTCTAAAATTTTAATTTTTTTATTTTTTTATTTTTATTTTTTGAGATTTTTTTTTTTTTTCTGGAATACCTTGAACCAAACGGGTTAAAAGAAGGGTAGAGTATAGTTATGATTGAACTGTAATACACAGATGAATGAATAAAAACCAGAGGAGAGATCTTGTCCTCCAAATCCACCCTGTGGCACCCATATTCTGTGTACTTTTTCACAATCAGTGAACCAACACAGGTCGAGAAACACTGGGGTACTTGACACCGGGCGGTCTGAGGAGACAGGTACCTTAAGAGGTCCGCTCTTATGACCTCACCCGTCGGAAAGGGAAGAGGTCCCCTAGAAGGACTGGGTCTCTACCTTGGGCTCAGAGGCGTAACATCCGTCTAAGTAATGGTAGACTCGGTGGTCGTTTCTGGTAGTCTGTGTGTGATATACAACTGCTGTACTCTCTTATGTGCCTACTTTTTTTTACGTACATACGCACTCACTTGCTTACTTGTGTTTCTTACTCTGGGTCCGTTAGTTATCTACTTATACCCATTGTCTGCAGTCCCGTGACAGAAAGAAGACAAAGAAAACGAAAGTGAATCGGTCGACTTTTGTTTGTGAAAGAGGGTCAGGATACAAGTCTCAAGTCTTAAGTCTCAGAATAAATTCTTTACGAGACAAAACTTTCGTCTTCTAATTTGAGTTCTAGACATTTACCAAATCTCCGTACCTACTACCGAAGGAGGGATAAGACTCAAACGGTTAACAAATCGTAAGGACTTATATACACTTATCTTATAAATTTTTAGTTCCGTCTGTTGGGGTAATACTGGACCGTACGTGGGTCACAGCTTTAATTTATAGCCGAAGGGAGAAGGAAAGATGGAAAATGAAGGAAGAAAGACGGATCAGTCTTAATGACTCTGAAGGAACTACTGCAGAAACGAGTTAAGAAGCGAAGGTTAATTATAAATGACCGTAAGGAGTCCCTCCGTGTTTTAGACTTCCCTGAGCAAGATCTTGATTAAATTTCCCTCAACTACTGAGACGTTGACTCGAAGACTGAATAAGAGTATTTTTAAGAGGGTCCTTTCTAATCGCAGAAGGAAACAAAAGGTGAACGAAATAAGAACCGTTACGGTTTGTGGTTAGTACTGTTGTTATTATCGACTATAACTACCACTCCTACAATAATTGTAAAAGTCCTTCCAAAACACCAAATGTTCTACTTTAGGGTATGTAGTGCAAAAACACTATGTGATTGGAGATTCTGTTCGCTTTACTGAGGACATGTGTTACCCTCTTAGAGACTTACTCGAACTCCCGTGACCTTCTGGAGATCCCGGAGTACTTTTGTGCGGGTCCCACAGGAGAATGGGACGTTCCGGTCTGTTAGTCTCCTAATCTACGATTTCAGTCTCTCCGTTAGAACTAGGCCTAAGATGGTAATTCACTGGGACCTTTTCGGTAAGAAGAGACTCTAAAAAAAAAGAGTGTGTGTTTACCTTTATTATTATGGTGAATAAAGTGTCTCAAAAACACTCTTATTCTATCCTATTACATACGTTTTTAGGAATCTAGACCAGTTCGTGACATAATGTTGCCGTACTAAGTCAGTAAGTTGTGTATAAATTCACAGACGTCATACGACTCATGACCCCATACGTCTATATTACCTGTTCCAGGGACCTCAAGTACCAGTGGTGGTGGTGGTAGTAATAGTAGTAGTAGTGGTGGTGGTAGTAGTGGTGGTGGTAGTAGTGGTAGTAGTGGTGGTAGTAGTGGTGGTAGTAATGGTGGTGGTAGTAATGGTTGTAGTAGTAGTAGTGGTGGTAGTAGTAGTAGTGGTAGTAGTGTGGTCGTAGTCGTGGTAGTAGTGTGGTAGTGGTGGTGGTGGTAGTAGTGGTAGTGGTGGTGGTAATAATGGTGGTAGTGGTGGTGGTGGTAGTAGTAGTGGTATAGTAATGGTAGTGGTAGTAATAGTGGTGGTAGTAGTGGGGTAGTGGTGGTGGTAGTAATGGTAGTGGTGGTGGTAGTAATGGTTGTAGTAGTAGTATTGGTGATAGTAGTAGTAGTGGTAGTAGTGTGGTAGTGATGGTGCTGGTAGTAGTGTGGTAGTGGTGGTGGTAGTAGTGGTAGTGGTAGTAATAGTGGTGGTGGTAGTAGTAGTGTGGTAGTGGTGGTGGTAGTAGTAGTGGTAATGGTAGTAGTTGTGGTAGTTGTGGTAGTGGTGGTTGTAGTGGTGGTGGTGGTAGTAGTAGTGGTGGTGGTGGTAGTAGTGGTGGTAGTAGGGTAGTGGTGGTGGTAGTTGTGGTAGTGGTGGTAGTGGTGGTAGTAGTGGTGGTGGTGGTGGTAGTAGTAGTGGTGGTGGTAGTGGGGTAGTGGTGGTGGTGGTAGTAGTAGTGGTGGTAGTGGGGTAGTGGTGGTGGTGGTAGTAGTAGTGGTATAGTAATGGTAGTGGTAGTAATAGTGGTGGTAGTAGTGGGGTAGTGGTGGTGGTAATAGTGGTAGTGGTGGTGGTAGTAGTACTGGTGGTGGTAGTGGTGGCGACGGTAGTAGTAGTGGTGGTGTACTGATCATAATTAGTAATTCCTGGATATTCCTTTCTCCTGACTAAGAAACCTCGTTGTGTAGACCCAGACTCTCTTTCTTTTGAATCCGAGTCGTACAGGAACGGTAATCGGTCAGAGAGTTATCACTTTTTACTTGGGACTCAGAAGGTGCGGAGTGAAAGGAGTAGACATTATTTCGTCTCTCTTCATTAAATATTAAAATGACAACATTGTGGTCAACTTTATTAAACAATGTTGATTATTATATAAAATACTTAGACTCGGTATTTCTTCTTTTTAGTCTAAGCTTGGTATCTTAAATACTCTAAATCTATTATTTGACTATAAAAGTCGTTACTGGGAATTCTTGACCGTACTCAAGGTAGTCAGAGGGAGCAAACGACAAATAAACTGCTTAAAGTCGTCTGACATCTTTTCGTCCTTCGGATCGGGTGGGGTGGATGGTCTTGTTTATAAAAGAAGTTCAAAATCTCCTTGTAGATGTTTAACCGGGTTAACCTACTCACCCTGAGAGGAACCTATTAAGTCATTCAGGAACAGAACCCTTTCGGTGAACCGTCTTTGTTGAGTTTAAGAGTGGAGATTCAACTTGTGTCTTCATCCAAATACTGGATGCCGGTATATTTTACTGGTGAATCATGGTCTCCACTAAGAAGATTCACTCTATACTTTTGAAAAATAGTAGTGAGTAAACTTATAGACGGTCAGAATTCCAAGGAGTTCCAGAACGACCATAACGAATATTTATTACTACTAATACTATTTTAATTATTTTATTTATGTACTGTAGAATACTATTTTGTGAATTTTCTTTGATACCTCCACTATACTTATTCGTCAGGTCCACCTTAACCCGTCCGGGAAGAACTAGATTTCCAGTCCAGAACACAGATCGAATGGTAGAGGTTTATTCTCCTTCCAAGACCATGTTCTCCCACCGCCGAAAGAACTTTGTGAAAGTGGGTACCTATGAAACTTAGATGTCAATACCTCGTTAAGAAAGACTTTATTTAGGTCTTTGGTCGACTCGCTGAGGATATGTAGTTCACTTATTCTTTTACGAACACACGATTCAACGAAGTCAGTGCAGGTTGAGAAACACTGGAACACCTGATGTCGGGTGGTCCGAGGAGACAGGTACCCTAAGAGGTCCGTTCTCATGACCTCACTCAACGGTACGGGAGGGAGGTCCCCTAGATGGACTGGGTCCCTAACTTGAGTGTAAAGAATACAGAGGACGTAACCGTCCACCTAAGAAATGGTGATCCTGGTGGACCCTTCGAGCTTGTTCTTTTATGGGTGAGGTGTAGGTTTACCCATGTTTTCCGACTCTAAGAACAATATATGAGGTGGGTGTCGTGTCATTATGTGTCAGTTCTTTCGTCTAAGGTCGAAGAGGGACTTCTCACTTGCCAAACCTTCGGGTTGTACATCTCGGGGTTGAAAATTCTGACAGTCTATCCTTACACCCTAATAGTAATAGTCGAAAAGTGTCAAAAGTTCTGTTCGATTTTTATATTAAAAAAACACTTTAGAATGTCCAAATTTTACAACCCTAAATAAGTTGAAACCTTTTCTCATTTCTGTAAGTTCAGTTTTTTCTTTATAGCGTTGAAGTTCAGTTAAACAAACTCAAAGTTCGAAGTCAAACGTTCGAAAATTTCCTCATCGTACGTCTGAAGAGACCACCAGGTCACCAATTCTGAGATACGAAGGTTACGTCCCCCGCGTCCAAGCTAGGGACCAGTTCCTTGATTCTAGGGTATACGGTACGGTTTTTTATTTTTTATTTCCTCATATTACCTCAAGTCTATCCCTTTTTTTTTTTCTAAACTTAAGACTGAAGTAAAATATAATGGACGCACTGGAACCAGAGACCCCTGGTATTGAATAGATCAGGGTAAAGGAATAGAAATTATACTCAATACTAAAGATTAACCGGTCGACCATTAGATAGGTTACAGACAAAGGGAAAAGGAGTAAGAATTAACAACGACAACAAGTCAACGATTCAACACAGGTCGAGAAACACTGGGGTGTCTGACGTTGTACGGTCCGAAAGACCAGGAAGTGACAGAGGACCTCAAACGAGTTTGTGTACAGGTAGCTCACCCACTACGGTAGGTTGGTGGAGTAGAAGACAATGGGGGAAGAGGAAAACGGGGGTTAGAAAGGGATGTAGTCAGAAAAAGTTACTCTTTAGTGTAAACAACTCTGAAGTACAAAGGACATTCTTAGGTACCTTGAACGTCTTTACCTTCGAATGGGGTAGGATCAAGGCCAAACCAAACCACACTGGATTTACTTCTTCCCTAACCCCCGTCCTCCTTTTCGTCTGCTGTCTCCTACTCTACCGACCTACCGTAGTGGCTGAGCTACCTGGACTCAAACTCACTTGAGGCTCTCAACCATTACCTGTCCCTCCGGACCACACGACGCTAAGTACCCCAACGTTTCTCAGTCTGTGCTGACTCGCTGACTTGACTTGACTTGACTTTATTTTACTTCTTCTTGATTTCTCGGAGAACTACTTTCACTTTCTCCTCTCACTTTTTCGACCGAACTTTGAGTGGTAAGTCTTTTGATTCTAGTACCGTAGATCAGGGTAGTGAAGTACCGTTTATCTCCCCTTTGTTACCTTTGTCACTCTCTGAAATAGAAGAACCCGAGGTTTTAGTGACGTCTACCACTGAAGTACTTTAATTTTCTGTGAACGAGGAACCTTTTTTTTTCGATACTGGTGGGATCTGTCATATAATTTTTGGTCTCTGTAATGATACGGCTGTTTCAAGACAGATCAGTTTAGAGACCAAAAAGGTCATCAGTACATGCCTACACTCTTAACCTGGTATTTCTTTCGACTCACGACTTCTTAACTACGAAAGCTTGACACCACACCCTTTTCTGAGAACTCTCAGGAAACCTGTCGTTCCTCTAGTTGGGTCAGTCAGGATTTCCTTTAGTCAGGACTTATAAGTAACCTTCCTGACTACGACTTCAACTTCGAGGTCCTGAAACCGGTGACTAAGCTTCTTGACTGAGTAACCTTTTATGGGACTAAGACCCTTTCTGACTTCCGTCCTCTTCCCCTACTGTCTCCTACTCTACTAACCTACCGAAGTGGCTGAGCTAGCTGTACTCAAAGTCGTTCGAGACCCTCAAACACTACCTGTCTCTTCGGACCACACGACGTCAGGTACCCCAGCGATTCTCAACCTGTGCTGACTCGCTAACTTGACTGACTTGACCTAAGATAAACCGAAGAGTCCCTAACCCAGTCGTCAGGTCTTAATTGGACCAGTCATATGTCGTAAAACTTTTACCGACAATTTCCACCCGTGTTCTAGATTACGTCAGTACTTGTTCCTTCAGTAGATTCCACGAACACTTCGTTTGAATTCCAGCACTTCCTCCGTCAGACTCTAGTTCCTGATATGAGGAGTTTCTCGTCAGTCCTCTGGTATCCCCTTTCTTGGTCTTGGAACTGGTATGACGTGGACTTCAGGTGGGACAGAGACCCTAAGGTTAGTTTATTGAGTTAGTGTATTGATTAAAATCAACTAATAATGAACGACGTTTTCGTAGGATTGAGTGTGGATTCCTAATTTCTATTACATAAATTTCACTGACCAGTGTGGATTCCTAATTTCTATTACGTAAATTTCACCGTGTATCCTCCATGATTTATGTACTATCCAAAATAGTAATCTCATAAAGTTGTAAAGGTAATATAGACTAAAATTTTATATGTACGAAGGTGGAATGTAGAGGGGTGTAGTGGAAATCATTGGTATTCAAACAAAAGATACGGACACCCAGATATAAGTGAAACATAGTGAAAAGATCTAAAGTGTAAACTATAGTATAAATAGAAAGAGACAGAGTAAATGTAGTGAATCACACATTAGAGATCCAGATAGGTACAACGACGTCTAACTTTTTTTTCCAGGATAACGTATCGTGTCCTTTGATATAAGTTATAGAACATTATCGGATATTACCTTTCCTTAGACTTTCCTTATATATGTATATTGACTTAGTGACACGATATGTGGTCTTTAATTATGTAGTATCACTTTCACTTTCAACCAGTCAGTACAGGTCGAGTAACACTGGGGTACCTGATATGTCAGGTACCGTAAGAGGTCCGGTCTTATGACCTCACCCATCGGAAAGGGAAGAGGTCTCCTGGAAGGGTTGGGTTCTTAGTTTGGGTCCAGAGGGCGTAACATCTGTCTAAGAAATAGTCAACTCGGCGTCCCCTTCGGGGATTGTGTAGTATTTAGTTGAGATAAAGTTATTTATATATATACGGAGGTATTACATCGAATTACTTTGAACTTCAAGGGGAAAGGAGGGGGGAGTTGTATATCGTTACATAATTATTTTGACAATTCTTCACGAAAATAATTATCCCTACCTTTCCTTTTCCTTTGCTCGAACTCAGAGTCCTCTCCTGAGGAGGTTGGTACATCCTTTGACACGCTATATACAAATAAGGACACAAAGTTATCTTAAATTAGTCTACTTCGTTTGGACGTTCTTGACCGATGTCCCTAGACCGGTTCTCGTGTGGTCTGGTATTCGTCTGGTCGGTCAAGTAAGTGGCTTGAAACCCCGGACACACCCTTACGCCGACCAGAGGGGCGGGTGCGTCTTGGATCGTTCGTAGCGGTTCGACTGTCACTGAGGAGGTAGGGACCCTAGGTACGGTGCGAACCTCCGTGGTTCTCAGACGTACCCCCGGACGTCCGGCCGTCACAGGTGTGCCTCCGTTATCTTCCCCCTCCGTCTCCTGTCCCCTTCTCCAGGTAAGACCGACAGATCGAGGGTGGACCTTCCTCACTATCCCGCTTCGAAGACGGGATGTATGGTCCTCCGCCACGTCTCTGTCTGTGGGAAGGTCCTTTCTTTCGTTTCTTGTCGAATATTTACCTGACCGGGAAGTGTGACGTGGTATACGAGGAGGGACGACCCCCTGTCCTAAAAATTGAGCAAAACACACCGTAGCCTACAAAAGGTCTAGTACAGTTCTTACTTTGTTTCCGTCTCCAAAAAGGGTCGGAGAAGGACTCACACTGGAGGAGTACCGAAGCCAAGGTTTGTGAACCGGGTAGTAGACATAGTACTGAGGTCGGATCAGTTCAGGACTAAGGGAAATTGACTTTCGTAAAGGACGAGGCTACTAGAAGGTCCGTCAAGTAGTACTCTATTTAAAATGAAGAAGGTACATAGCTAATTTTGATAACCACACACACACACACGCACGATTCAGTGAAGTCAGTACAGGCTGAGAAACGCTGGGGTACCTGACATCCGACGATCCGAGGAGACAGGTGCCCTAGGAGGTCCGTTCTTATGACCTCACCCAACGGTACGGGAGGAGGTCCCCTAGAAGGGTGGGTCCCTAGTTTGAGCTCAGAGAATACAGAGGACGTAACCGTCTGCTCAAGAAATGGTGATCGCGGTGGACCCTTCGGTTTTGATAACCATACTAATAAATTGGGAGGATCCAACACGATTCGGGTCCATCTGATCTTTACCGATACCTGATATCTAGAAACCTTCCAGACACCGAGGATAGCGGTACAGATTCTCAACCTGTACTGACTCACTGACTTGTTATCGTTTTGTATCTCGTCTATGGTGTGTCTGTGGGTGGTCCGATGTGCTGTTTTAGTTCCGACCTTTACCTCTCAGAGGTTTCCACCTACCGTCGACTTTAAGTGTCGGGTTAAGCACAGGAGGTCACAAGAGGAAGGGGAACCCCCACTAAATGGTTAATTAGAACCTTGGACGAGGGTGGAGACTCAGAAGTGAGGGGCGATCCACTACAGTGGGTTAAGACCCCGAAATTGACGGTAGTAATTCGAGTTCTGGAGACACAACATAAATGTCGGCCTTAAGTCTGAGAAGAGAGGTTAACGGACGAACTCTAACGGTAGACCTACAGAGGTTCCATACAAGTTTACTTACACAAACTTTAATCTACGGTAAGGACCGAGTGAGAGGGGGTTGAATAAAGAAGAAGTCAAAACATTTTCCATGGCGGTAGATAAGTCGACATGTTCACTTTTTTATTATAACATCGAGAAGATGGTGAAGTATCAGTAGGTAGTACAAAACAATTAAAATGAAGGGTTTGTCCGTATTGGGGTGCGTGAACAGAGACTTGGGGGTCGGAATGTCTCTAAGTGCAATGCCAGAGTATTGACCGGGGAGACGAATGTGTAGTTCTGGGGAACGGGGGTTGTATGAGAGACAGTAGTCCGTGGTCTCATGACTGCTACCACGAAAAGAAACGTAATAGAAAAGTGTCTTCTCTCGACGTCGTTTGGTAATCGTATGCAGTGGTTTAATTGTTCAAAGTTTTTCTTTGGAAGGGATCATAAGTTGGAACCTTCTTTTTCTAGTTATATATAAAAACAACCGTCGGACCAAGGTCTTAGATTTTTAAACGTAGACTATATTCCGTTTAAACTTGTTATAAATACGAAATACACACTGGGGTTTTGTAAAGTTTGGAGGAAAGGGAGTTCCATTTCAATGCCTGCTAAAGACTAGGAAAGTTCAGCGGCCGTAGTCCGAAGGTGGTAAACAGCTCGATAAGCGACCTACGGTTAACCTTTACTAACCGAACGTGACGTCCCGACCGTATGCCGTGAGGACTGAAGGTCGGTCTTTCGTCTCTCCCGGTACAAGGTCCTCTCTGCGGTGTTTGTCTCTACTACGACTTCTCCCCGACGACTGAAGCGAGGGGCTGACTTCCGGGTCCCCCGTGTCGGGTGGAGGACGCCCAGGTAGCCCGGTGTCCTCCACAATCTAGTTCGACACGTAAACCGGGGCCCCTTCCTCCTTTTAGTTGTAGACGAACCACGGCTGAGGTAGGATCCACGAACCGATTTATATAAGGTACCTAAATTTACAATGGAATTAGGAGACGCCAACCTTAGTAGAGACATATATGAGTCCCTTTACCTCCGAGTTTCTACAATTCATTCAACGGTCCCTGTTGGAAGACACTCAGGTCCTTTACCAAACTTGTTTCGTGATAGGTCTCGGTGTAAGGTGTTTCAGTGCACAGACACACACGGTTCAGCGAAGTCGTGCAGGAAGAGAGACGATGGGACACCTGACATCGGGTGGTCCGAGGAGACAGGTACCCTAAGAGGTCCATTCTTATCACCTCACCCAACGGTACGGGAGGAAGTCCCCTAGAAGGACTGGGTCCCTAACTTGGACGCAGAGAATACAGTCGACGTAACCGTCCGTCAAAGAAATGATGATCGCGATAGACCCTTCGGACGTTTCAGTGCATCGGAACACCTTATACGAAACCCAAAAGTTAAACCGTGTACCGACGTCCTAAGAGAGTGACGTATAGAGAAACTCCGAGTCGAAAAAAAGGGGTAAGGACTCAGGTCTGAGGGTTAGTCTAAATGTCGGGTCCGGGTCTCCTACCAGACCAGAGGACCCACGGACCGCAGTGACGGTCTTTACAAACAACTCGTATATCACTAGGGTGTCTATTTATAAACGTCTCTCAATAGTGTAAGTGGGTCCCTTCAATATTGAGGTCAGTTCGAGTCTCTTAATTCACTCGTCCGAGGAAATAACCGTAATTTTTTTCTTTGGTTGTCACTATTAAGACTAATGGTTTATTTTTGTACGGTTGGTCCAAGTCGAGTCAGAGAATTACCCAGTGATTTGGTCGTCGAAAAGGATACCAATAAAATCTTTCCTTCTAACTTTTTTCATAGTTTACATTGAACCTATACTCAATTTGCGAAAGAGTGAATATATAGAAGGAAGGTAAAGGGAAGGACAGTCCCACTATTAAATATTAGAACAACGAAGAATTTCGTCTTTGACCTGAAGTATTTAGTCCTTCAATGACATTTTGTGTGTTCACCAGTTCGGTCCATAGTAATTAATTTCGGTTTATTGAAGGGAAGTTATGATTGAGTATTGAGTCGGTTCTCTTCTAAAAAAACAACGGAACCAAACTCGATAGCAGATGGACTCGCGAAGATAAACTGAAGTCACATCATTGCGGAGGTGGAGGAGGAGGGGATTGACTTTACCCTCGGGATCCTGTGTCTCTGTATTGAGCTAGCCGTTCTTTGCTCTGACTTTATATGGAGGTAAAGAGAGAAAGGACAGACGCATGTCGAACGTCATATTATTCGTTTTTAATTTCATTACTGTACTAGTGGTAGCAGTATTCTTCTTCTGTTGTTACTGAAATGTCAATGAACACTTCATGGTGGATGTACGCCCCGAAGGGACCACCGACCACCATTTTCTTAGACGGACGGTTACTTCCTCTGCGTCCAAGCTAGGGACCCAGTCCTGCTAGGGAACCTCGTCCTTCACCGTTGGGTGAGATCCTACGAACGGACCCTTTAGGGTGCCTGTTTCCTCGGATTGCCCGATTTCAGATACCACAGTGTTTCCCAACCCGTACTGAATCGCTGACTTATTGTTGATGATGATGCACGGTCCGTGTTACTACTCACGAAATGTATATATGAAGGTAAATTAAGATGATGTTATGTTTCTTTACTGAGGAGGGTGGTGGAGCGTGTGTGTATCTCCGAAGAAAAAAAAATTTGGACTCAAGTCTCGTGAATCATTGATTATGAACCATTTATACACCGATTAAGTTTTGGTTCGACCGTTAATGGGAAGAGTACTTAAAAAGAGAGGAGGTGTGAGGGGAAGAAGGGAGATTCACCACAAGAAGTGTCGCAAGGAGGGTTCCATTAGGAGACCGTTCTCGTGAGTCCAGAATTTTTGTGGAAGGTAGAGGGAAGACACTGGAGGAGGAGTTATTTACATTTTTACACAGGGGAGGTTTCACCTACTCCTTTGAGTGTTTACACGTATGTAACTTAGTTCTCGTCATTAGAAAATAGGGTCCTCATCCTTTACCGTTGGGTGAGGTCATAAGAACGGACCTCTTAGGGTTCCTGTCTCCTCGGACTACCCGATGTCAGGTAACCCAGTGTTTCTCAACCTGTGTTGACTCGTGTGTGTGTGTGAGTCTTGGTAGATGTTTAGCGAAAGGTACACGGTCCGAGATCCAATTCTTTGTTTTGAAAAGAATAGGGACAATGTAGACTCCCTCGTCTGAACCTCCTTAGCTCGCTGGACGAGTTCTCAGAGTCTAGGTCCTCTCAAGTCTAGTCTCTAGGTATGTGTCCGTCGGACCGAGGTCGCGGGTGTGAGAATTGACACTAGAACACGGGGAAGGGCCTCGGGGTGGGTGATCGTTTGACCTCTGTAAGAGCCCTGTCCTGTCCTGTCTCGTGAGAGCCAAGACACGGTTGCTTTGTCCATTGCCAAATGGAAGTGTCGAGGTCCTCAACGGTCACTGCACGAGACACGAACCGCTTCCTTGTCTACAAATCGTTGAAACGTCGTCGTTCCGCGTCCAATGCATTGTACCGCCTCGATAAAAACTTGAAGCCTTTTACGACTGACAAGAAAGGGTTCACGGTGGAGATTTTGGTCCTTATAATTTGTAGTCCTTGTCAAGGGGAAAAGGGGTGATTAAAAAAGGACTTTGGTCTTGTCTGTGTCCACGTGTCACCCCAGTAATTGGGTCGTTCGTCAGAAGATACGGACCCGACCGTGACAGTCGTTACTTGTTGACGTGTCATAGGATTGATGGGTTTGAGACACGCGGTCTGATCGTCGTTACAGGTACTCCTGGTGGTCTCCTGCACGGATTAATCTGCGTTCTACAGTTTGAGTTGGTCAGTTTCGTCCTGGGGGTCAGGGAACCATGGAGCGGTACTTAGGTAGTACATACTGAAATGGACTTGGAGAAGGTTTCGATCAAACGTGAGAGGAGTGATGCCTTACCCTCACTACTATCGATAAACAAATGTCAACGAAACGTTTGATTCTGAAAAAGGAGATCAGCTGTTACATTGAAAGTTTCGGGTTGCACTCTTGAAGATTTAGACCTCAGTACCCGAACGTGACTTGTTCCACTACCCAGACTTAGTCCCACGTCTGTGCACACAAGAGACGATTTTCACTTTCACAATCAGTGAGTCAACACTGACTGAGAAATGCCGGGGTACCTGACATCGGGACGGTCCGAGGAGACAGGTACCCTAAGAGGTCGTTAAGGGACGAAGTGTCCTAGAAGGGTTAGGTCCCTAGCTTGGGTCCAGAGGACTTAACGTCCGCCTAAGAAATGACAGACTCGGTGGTCCCTTCGGGCACAAGAGACAATGGGTCTGACTTATAAGGAATGACAGTTGTTGGGTTTACAGGTAGTTTCCCTCTACTAATTGATTTTCTACCTTGTGTATTTTGTCTTATGTTTTTTTCGTTGCTTCAACTTATACGATCTTAAGATAGACAGGAGTATCTAGTACGAACTCGGTATTCCACCTCCACTTCCTTTAAGGTTGTATAGTCTATGGTGAATATATATAATTTTTCTCGATAGGTAACCGAAGGGTCCACCACGAGCACCATTTCTTAGGCGAATGGTTACCTTCTCTACGTTCGAGTTAGGGACCCAAGTAACCCAGATTCCGAAGGGTCCACCACGAGCACCATTTCTTAGGTGAACGGTTACGTCCTCTGCGTTCAAGTCAGGGACCCAATCCTTCTAGGGGACCTCCTCCTTTACCTTTGGGTGAGGTCATAAGAACAGACTTTTTAAGGCACCTGTTCTCCTCGGACCGTCCGAGGTCAGGTACCCCAACGTTTCTCAGCCTATACTGACTCGTTGACTCCCGTGTGTGTGCAACCCAGATTCCAGCATGTATACAGATGTAGTTTTAAAGTTTTGTGCACGTACCTAAACCAATGTACGGTCTAAGTGACACCACAAAAAGACAAAAAGAGAGGGTACCACTCTTTCCCTCTTTCCTTATTCGTCCTGAAGATGGACTAGTCACGACACAATAAAAAAAAATTGTGAACTTTGTTTATGCTGTACAAGTGAATCGAGAAACCGAGCTCATATCCCCACCCACAAAGTAGTCTGAGTCGAAAAACTATGATAAGAGAGGAATTTTTTTTTTCTCAGGAACAATGGATTGGGACCCGAACCACCGAGTCTACCATTTCTCAGACGAACGTTACATCCTCTGAGTCCAAGGTAGGGACCTACCCCTTCTAGGGAACCTCTTCTCTTACCGATGGGTGAGATCATAAGAACGGACCTCTTAGGGTACCTGTCTCCTCGGACCGTCCGATGTCAGGTACCCCAACGTTTCTCAACCTGTTTTGACTCACTGATTGTGAAGGTGAAAATGAACAATGGACTCCAACAGAAATCTGTTTAAAGAGGTGGAAGTAGTCTGACATGTAAGAAAGTTAACATACGATTAAGCACGCACTAAAACCTCCGATTGTGTACCAATAGACCTATCTTCCTCACTACCTATCTTCTGTCTCTATATCACGAGAATTGGGGAAGGGATTTTTGGTGGAAGAACCCTGTGAGAGGTCGACGAATAGGAGCGGAACGGACCTTTCCAGGGTGAGAAAGACCCTACACAAATTATTTGCGACCCGATCAGCCCTTCACATCGCTCCTGGGGTTTGTGAACGGACTCGCGGCGTACACTTGACTTGGGAGACCGTAAGGAGCCCATCTCTCTACAAAATAATTTGTGGTGCGAACCTACTGCCGAGTGACGTGAATTACGTAACGAAGAAACCCCGACTTTATGGTGGATGTTGTAACGACGAAAGTTTCGTACTGAGGACCTTTATCGTCCGGTTGTAAAGTCTCGTCATCTTAAATAAAAAAAAAAATTCCTTACCTTAAGTCCCGACAGTGACCTCTCTCATAAACTGACAGAACGGTTAATAGGAAGAGTTTAAGGAAAAGGACATATGCAATATAAAGTTAACGGGATGTTAACTCAATACAAAGGTAGTCTTAGTATGTTTATAAGGTCGACGTCCCGTGAATACTGCCTTTCATTCTTAAGTAATCAAGTCGGGAACAGAACCCGACCGTCGTTAGGACTGAGATTGTACGAGGATACGAAGTGTGGTTAAATAGACTCAAGGAAGGACTATGAACCCGTTAATAAATTTTACGACTTTCATCGTTACATCTCTGTTCTAACAATTTCTCCCTCTCTTCTATCCCCTTCCCTTTTGAAGTTTCCTGGTACTAAAGAATTGGGTTTTCAAGTGAAAAGTCCATTTACAGTTAAAGTCCATTTTACAAATTTGGTGGTGTGTGTGTGTGTGTGTGTGTGTATATATATATAGTTCGGGGTCTGGTCTTTAATAGAGACTTGACATCGTCTAAATTTCAGGATTTTGGAAGGTCTCTGTAAAATCACAATGAGAGAGGTAACTCGGACTGAGAAACGTTAAGGTACCTGACGTTCCGAGAAACCAAGTACCTTAAGAGATCCGTTCTTATGACCTCATCCATCGCTAAAGAAGAGGTTCCCTAGAAGGGCTGGGTCCCTGGTTTGGACCTAGAGGGTGTAAAGTCCGTCTAAGAAATGGTAGACTTGGTGGTCCCTTCGGACTCTGTAAAATCTCTCTACACAATAAGAAACCCATTATTTGAGTGTCCTAGACACCTGACATTAAAGACTACTGGCTTTGTCAAAGTGACGAGTGAGATTGTCAGTAATTCATTGACGGTCCACGAGTCGTAAACACGATTCGTCGTGAAAAGTACGTACTGGAGTACATTATGAGTACTGTTGAAGATCTTGTAACCAAGAGTTCCGTACAAGAGACCTCACTGTTGTAGTCGTAGTGGTCCTTGAACGATCTTGACGTGTAAGAACCGTGGATCAGGTCTCCATGATTTAATCTGTGAGACTCACACCCCGGGAGTCATCCCGATAGGGTACGAAATAAATAGGTCAGAAATATTGTTATCTTCAAATACGACACAGCCTAAAAAAGGTAGTCTTTGATCTGTGAGACTCTCGCAGAACAAAATTGTTCGGGTGGGTCTCTGAGACTACGTGCAACTTCATACTCTTAGTGGCGGGTCTTTCATCACAATAATAATGGTGAAACGTTACTTGTTACCTCCGGGTCTTTCCATTTTACTGACAGGCTCAATGTACCTTTCACCTATGCTGTTCTAAGCTTTCGGTTGTTCAGATTGAGGTATCGGGTCAGGGAAGTAGTGCCACGATAGGACGAGTAATAGATTCTTTACTCGTACCTAATTTAGTCAGTTGTAGTCCGTTTTTGTTCGTGTTACTCGCATCCTCACTAGGAAGGTTTAGAGTTGTCGACTCGGTATTGCTGTCGGACGTTTCTGTTTGTTACGAAGAGTCTTTGTATTTTAGATTGAATTTACAGGTGCTTCTACCCTCATCAAGTGATTTAATACTGTCGGTGCACTTCCTTCTGTCGCGTCGAAATTTTCACTACGAACGGTTCTAAAGGTTGTTGGACGTTTTTATGAATCCCGTATGCTTCCCTTCTCTGAGTGTTTGAGGTTCTGGTCCTCGCGGTCACACCCGTGAACGGGGTTTCACATTGTACGACCACTCCTACACCCTTCTGCTCACTAAAGTGTGCGACGATCTCACTTGTATTCAATGTGTCACTGAACCACCCTGTTAAACTGTTATCTGTGAATTTCAAATTTTGCGTGTACAAGGTACTGGGGTTTTCAGATGGAGAATCTTTGTTGAGATCTTTCTATGAGCATGTACATATACTTTTCAGTCCAGTCCTGCTAGTAGTGACTTCAAATCAAAGATTACCTTTTTTAGACTTTGTTGTGTTTAAAGATAATAATACTTCTAACCTATTTATTTTGAACCCTATCGGGATAACTCCTTGCGTCATACATCCAATGTTCTTTACAATCATAAGGATATAGGTGTATAAATATATAAGTATACGTCTGGATTTATATATATATATAAACAAGTGTACGTAAACGTGTGCATACTTAAGTATACATACCAATGTATGTAGACCCGAAGGGACCACCGAGTCTACCATTTCTTAGACGGACGTTACGTCCTCTGGGCCCAAGTTCGGGGTCCACCCCTTCTAGGGGACCTCTTCACTTACCGATGGGTGAGGTCATAAGAACGGACCTCTTAGGGTACCTGTCTCCCCGGACATGTCAGGTACCCCAGTCTCTCAGTCTGTGTTTCTTGTCTGCGTTTCTCACTGACAATCAGTGAGTCAGTTATGTATGTAGATGTGTATAAGTATACAAATACATGTACACACATATATGTGTGACTATGTGTGTATATATGTGTAAATATGAATTCTATATTGATATCTATCTTCCACCTATCTATCTATCCGTCTATATATCCAGAGTTCGCATCCAAAGGTTCCATATGACAACTCATTTTTTTCGTTCAACGTCTTTTGGTTCCTTCCTACGACAATGAATTTTTGTTTTCCTGTACTCATCTCTCCTTCTCCCCTCTCCTCTTGTTTGTTCGTTCGGTCGTTTAGGGTGTCTGCCTGTGTGTTGTAGGAGATAAGAGACGTGTCAAGTCGTTCCTCGCACACACTGACAATCATGCCTTTGTCTGTTGGTGCTGTTTTGAGACCAGGGTGAAACCCCCTGTTCGTTTCTCGGGGAGAATGACCACGTCGCACACGTACCCCCGGAGGCCGAAGAGGCAGACAGGCATCGTCGACCGGAACCGGAGCCCCTACATCCTCTTGAACAGGTCGTACCTTCTGCGCCGGCACCAGTCCTACGGGTCGGGCAGAGCGTGGGAGCGGAGGTCCGACATCAGGGTCAGCAGCATCCTCTGCCTTTACTCAGGGCTACCTTTGAGAAACCCCTACTCGAGGCACAAGGGCCTCTGGTTCGACCCCTGCTAGGTCTTCTTTAGCATGGGCCACTCCGGCTCCCTCGCCCGGAGCGAGTCCTACTCTTGGCGGAGCAGAAACCTTGTCATCTCGTTCTACTGCCTTCTCACCTAGAAGAAGTCGACCTGAACGCAGAAACGCAGGAGCTTCCTGCACAGGTCGCACTAGTGCAAGACGTACAGGGTCGGGTGTTTCGACAACAGGTGGCACCAGAACTACTTCGACTACTTCAGGG
Source organism: Capra ibex (assembly GCA_006410555.1). NCBI lineage: Eukaryota > Metazoa > Chordata > Mammalia > Artiodactyla > Bovidae > Capra > Capra ibex. The sequence continues at coordinate 4,980,180 of SJYO01052794.1, forward strand.
ACATCGGTCCCTTCTACCACCAGTGGTCCCTCTTCTGTACGGTCAGCATTAGGACGTACTAGAAGTCGTACTGGCACCGAACGACGACCTACCTACGAGGTTTAACCTTCTTCCATCTGCAACCTAGGACGGCACCCCACTCTTCTTTCGTTTTGTCGTTTACTCCGTCTTCCGTCGAATGTATACTGGCAGACAGAAGCATCGAGGAAGGATCTTCACTGCCCTTTCTTTAGTGTACGGACTAGTAAGCGTTTGTAAGGACTAGTGGATGACATCCGGTGCGAGACCTTATCTATTACCTCTGCGTCTCTACTTCCTCCAGGGAGTTGAACCTCGGGTCTCGGACATTGTCACTTCCTGTAGACAGTTAAACGGTCGAAGTGACGGATGGTCAAGTAGTGTGGTGGTTGGGAAACCCAGGGGATTGTGATGGACTGGGGGTCTGAGTCCTGACCTTTTACTTCGGCCCTTTGTTGTAGTCCTCTACCCCCTCGAAAGACTACTGTCTGAGCCTCGTGGGCCTCAGGCAGCACAGACCTCGGTTAATGAGATCTGGACGACCAATGTATTCGGTGTGAATTTGATTAGACTCGTTCCAAAACCAGTGACCTTGAAATCTAAGGACACTTTATACCTGATACTACTTGTGGTCCACCTGTAGAGAGACAAGTTAGTTATTTATAAACGACTAGTGGATTAATGTACCGTTGTCGTACAATCACGAACTGTGTGTACCAGAGACGGAAGTATCTGTACCTTATTTTCACTCCTTCTCATTGAAGTTACTTGACTAACGATTCTCTCCGTATTCCTCTGCGACTTCAAAGTTTTCTCCCTTCGGTCACCTGTCGCATCAGTCTCCTCGGGACCCCTATGTAGAGCTGACGAAGTCCTCGACCTCTATTTACCTACTACCGGACACTACATCCCCCTACTCTACTACAACTTCTCGAACCGTCTTTGGGATAGTGTATGTCGGAGTCCTCGGCACAGTCTAGAATATGACTCGTATTCCCACTCACGGACTTACGAATGGGACCATTCACTGTACCAATGAACACAACCCAATTTCCCAGGGAGTATCAGAATTACAGAGGGGTTCAGTACTGGGACTAGTATTGTCGTTTATAGACAAATCTGTTTCTTGTCCACTACGTGTGTCAACACAGTAAAGGTTTGGGAATTGAGCAGTCTAAAGACACTACTAGGACACTCCGACCATGACACTAACCTTCCTGACCTACGACTTTGAGGTTATGAAACCGATAGACTAAATTTTTCAGTTGAGTGACCTTTTCTGGGGCTACGACCCTTTCTAACTTCCGTCCTCCTCTTCGCCCGCTGTCTCCTACTCTATCAACCTACCGTAGTGGCTGAGTTACCTGTACTCAAACTCGTTTAAGGTTCTCTACCACTTCCTGTCCCTTCGGACCTCACGACGTCAGGTACCCCAGCATCTCAGCCTGTGCTGACTCGTTGACTTGTTGTCGTTGACGACCGTCACCGTTTACTCGGAGTCCTGTCAGGTGCCTCTCAGTCGTAGGTTTGAGTCCAAAACCAAGTTGAAGGACGGGAGGAGGGTTTTATGGTGGTGACCCTAGTGACTTCTACAGGTATTTCATCCACGAATTTGGTACAGTACCTGGGTGACCGTACCACACTTTTGCTACTGATTTGTCTTTCATAGTTAGACATAATATCGTTTTGTCCCAAACTGTTAACAACTCTACATAAAAAAAAGACCCTTGACTTGCTTAAAAATCTCCCAGGAATAGTATAACGACGTTAAGTACCCCAACGTTTCTCAGCCTGTGCTGACTCGTTGACTTGACTTGACTTGATAGTATAACGTCGGTCCGAACGTATAACGGAAGACATGAATGGTACATACAAATTGTGTAGGAGTTAACATACCTATGCCGTTAAGGTAAAGTACGTACACACGTACACACACAGACACTCATCTACTAAGGTAAGTACAGAAAGTCTCGTTATGAAACATCGACACGTACAGTTCAGAAAGTTGTTCAGACGTATTAAAAGGGACTCCTACGAGTGACTTATCTTTTAAAATAGGTTTTTCCGCTTTTCGATGTCAAAATCTTTATAGGGGGAAAAGGATTTCACGTACCACAAACTCCCCTATTTAACTCACGTCACACCGGACTTCCGTCTCTCTTTTTTTGTCTTTATTTACGGAAGACCCAGGGAAAGTTGTAAAGTCAAGATACTTAAAATGGATTAATTTAGTTAATTTAACCCATTGTCTAAATTTCTGAAACCTATTAATAGAAAAAGGGATGTCATCGAAAACCTCTTTAGGTTATAAGAACCTAACTGATTAGTGAAATTTAGTACGGAGTTGTTCCGACGCTTGACGAATTCCCGTCTCTAACGACAGGAGTGGGCACAGGGGCTTTGGACCGTCTTCGAGACCGTGTACTGGGCAGTCATTCACCTCTCACTCCCTCACGTACTCCCCTGTCTACACACTCGCGTCGGACTCTCTCTACAGGAACTAAATTTGTGCCGCGCTTTCCCCTCTTAAACCATAGGTTCGGACGTAAAACACACTGAGAGCTTGCAGTACAGGTTTTTTACTTTCAAAAGGTGTAAGAGTAGGGTGATCTGACTCCTTGGTGAGGTGGTAGGTTACGGGTTTTATATGGTCACATAGGAAATAACTGTTTCTCCCGAAGGGACCACCGAGTCACCATTTCTTAAGTGGACGGTTCGTCCTGCACACCCAAGCTGGGGACCCAGCCTTCCGAAAGGACCTCTTCCTTTACCTTTGAGTGAGGTCATTCGAACGGGCCCTTTAAGGTGCGAGCCTCCTCGGACCGTCCGATGTCAGGTACCCCGGTGTCTCTCAACCTGTGCACCCTAGAATCACGGGACTGACTCCTGGCTTGTGCACAGAGACGTGACGTTCCACCTAAGGGTCGGTGACCTGGCGGTCTCTTCAGGACCATTAAGTGAGGACTGAGCTCGTAGAGTTGTTAAACGGAACAGGAACCGACGGACTAACTTTAAAGATTTTGTGACGATATTTTGTGTGGAGAGGAGAGGAGACATCGGTAGCTACCGAGGGCATCTGGATAATGTAAGTCAAATCTGGGAGATGAGATGGGGAAGTGCGTGTGGTCAGTTTGAAATATCAACTTTGTCGTGCCCGAGACCCCAGACAGTCTGGACTCAAGTTCAGGACCGAGACGTAATTGACGGTGCACGGATCAGTAGTCAACGCTAGGAAACCTGACATCGGGTGAACCGAGGAGACAGGTACTGTAAAAGATCCGTTCTTATGACCTCACCCAACCGTAAAGGAAGAGGTCCCCTAGAAGGTCTGCGTCCCTGGTTTGGGTGTAGAGGACGTGACCGTCCACCTAAGAAATGAGCGACTCGGTGCCTCCTTCGGGTCGATCGGTACACTGGTGCCGATGGATTTGGAGGACCTAGACTCAAAGAAGCGGATACTGTGCCATTGACACTCGTGGTAGGTGTCCCGACGACACTCCTATTCTACTTGGTCGTCCTCACTTTCCGAGTAAATTGGGTGTAGACTCAGGGTACCAAGTCCCCGAGGGGAGGAGTAGGAGACAAGAGGGTCACCAGGGGTTGGAAAAACCGTGATCCCTGGTCAAAGCACCTTCTGTTAAAGGGGTGCCTGGTCGCTGTCACCCGTACTAAACCCCTACTAAGTTCACGTAATGTAAATAACACGTGAAATAAAGATCATGATAATGCAGTCGAGGTGGAGTCTAGTAGTCCGTAAATCTAAGGTCTCGGACCCCTGGGGACGAGATCTATCTGGTGTACCTGTGACGGTCTTTGGGTTCACCCAGTCTAGGAATAATATTCATTTTCACCATAGAGGTCCAGATGACTGTACTATCAAAACGTAAGGGAAGAGGCAGGTTTTGGTCTAGTAGGTCGGGCAAGTAGGACTCGGGTTCCCCGACGTGCTTCTCTTCCTTCTCTACTTAGTACGAAACCTCTCTTTGGCACCGATTACAGGAAATACCTGGAGTTGTGGTGACGGTAAAGGTAACCGCAGACTTTGAATTTGAAGGTCTTGGTGTCGCCTGGTTTCCGTTACATATGGGGAGCCTCCCTACTGTCGGTCTTCAATAAACGTTTTCCTCTGTGTCTGCATCTCTTGTCTGAAAACCTGAGTCACCCTCCTCTTGTCCCACCCTGCTAAACTCTCGTATAGTAACTTTGTAGATGTACTGATCTACATTTTATCTATTGGTCACATTCGAACTGTATACTACGTCCCGTGGGTTTCGTCCCCGAGACACTGTTGGACCTCCCTACCCCACCCCCACCCCTAAGGGTTCCCTCTCTCCTGTGTACACATGGATACCGGCTAAGTATGACTATATACCGTTTTTGGTAGTGTTATAACATTTCATTAATAGGAAGTTAATTTAATTTATTAAAAAAAATTTTCGTATTAACGTGTCACTCCGTGACTGTTCCGAACACAAATCGAAACCCTAAAAGTTTCCACCGAGATACCTGCACGTCCTCCACTACCCCCTCAGACTGGTGTGCGGACCCTGGATCGTAGACTACACACACGGTTTACCCGGAAACAAAGTTCCGGGAGGACGTGGAAGAAGGGCTAAGGGTGGACCTGTCGTTTCCGACTGGGAGGACGTGTAGGGAGGAGGGTGGTAGTGAGTCGGACGGGGGAAGTCCGGGGTGTCTAGTCGGACTGGTTGAGACCGTGGCCGAGGGAGTCGTCGTACGACGTCCCCGTCTCCTTGTCTAAAGTCTGTGGGCGAAGCCAAGACCTCGTTTTCGCCAGGGGAGGGAGTCGAGGGTCGAGACGTCTTCATCTTGTTTGGCAAAGTTTGGGTCTCAACTCCCCGTCCCTTCACACCCTAATGCCCACAGACGAAAGATGAGACGCAAGGTCAGGACGGTTCTGACAGTAAGATCTTACGAGGTCTGGAGCGACTCAAGGACCCCACTCTGGACTGAGGTACCCCTAGTTCCAGACTACAAATTATCTCAGATTTTGGTTGAGAGTAATGTGCATGGGTAAATCTCCGATATTTCCTGTGGGTGCGGGTAATAGAGAAACTAAGATTGATGAGTTTTCTACTCCACGACGGTCACCAATATTGGGAGTACCTACCGTAAAGAGTATTTCTGTGTCCCTCTTCCCATTTACTAAAGGGATTTTAGGTGTACCGGGGTGCGACTGTTGTCGACTGAATAACGTTCTACAGTAGGTCACAAAGAAATGTGTGTGGTCACCGAAAGTGACGACCGATGTGTCCTCTTAGTGAACCTCTCAATTTTTTTTTGTTTTTTTGTTTGGTCACAAGTACGAGGTACGGTCAGGTCGACTTTGACTTAAAGACACTGGACTCATGTACTTGCCGTTTCGACTATATAAACAAAAAGGAGATAGAAGAGAGTCGTCGTCCACTCGTAACGAGTGCAAGTATAGAAGTTTCGGATCGCGGGACAGACTGTGTGTCATCCCCGGGTTATTTATAAACCACTCTTTTTATTTACTCGTCCTTTGAGTAGGGCTCCTTCGTTCTCTCTTGACCGACGACAACAATTGGGACTTGGGTAAAGGTGTCGAATAAAAGGAGACGGACGGTACACCCGTGGTTTTGTTTTTTCGTATCAGAACGCTTTCTGGGTTGTTTCTAGAACTTTCTGAGGAACCCTTAAACGAAAGGCGGACCGATTCGGGACTACAGGAAAGACGAGGAGAACAACACATAGTTGACTCGATCATTCGTATAAAATAAAGTAAAAAGTACCTACTCTCCTTTTCATCTTTACAGTTCGAACTCCTCGGACTCCTAAGTCTACTTATCTTACGAGTGTATGTACATTCGACCTAGACAAAGTGATCTCCTAGAGATAAGGAGAGTAGTAGACAGACGATGGAGGAGGTAGTAGTCGTCGTTATAGTGGCGGTAGTGGTGGAAGAAGTCGTAACGGTAGGTAGGTAGGAGTGGAAGCAGTAGTACCAGCAGTGGTGTTGGTTATAAATAAGATATGCGTCAACGACAACATATCAGCGATTCAACATAGACTGAGAAAACGCTGGAGTGCCTGACATCGGGCGGTCCCAAGAGACAGGTACCCTAAGAGGTCCGTTCTTATGACCTCACCCAACGGTACGGGAAGAGGTCCCCTAGAATTGGGTCCCTGGTTTGGACGACGACGACGACGACGATTCAGCGAAGTCAGTACAGACTGAGACACGCTGGGGTCTCTGCCGTCGGGTAGTCCGAGGGGGCAGGGCCCCTAAGAGGTCCGTTCTTGTGACCTCACCCAACGGTAAAGGAAGAGGTTACGTACTCTCACTTTTCACTTTCACTTCAGCGAGTCAGTACAGACTGAGAATCGCTGGGGTACCTGACACCGGGTGGTGTGAGGAGGCAGGTACCCTAAAAGGTCCGTTCTCACGACCTCACCCCACGGTGACTGAAAAGGTTCCCTAGTTTGGACACAGAGGACTTAACCGTCCACCCAAGAAATGGTGACTCGGTGGACCCTTCGGGGAGATATATATTATGTTACACTATATATCATCCTTCATAATAAAAATTTCCAATTTTTGTGACCGAGTCTCTTACATTGAACGGGTTTGGGTGTCTTGGTCATGTACCGTCTCCGTCCTAAGTTCCGATCCACTAAGTTCAGGTTTTAGACCAACGAATCGATGGCCTTTAGTGACTAAGGTCCATACGTCTTGTCCTCTTTCCGCACTCACACACACACACACACACCACTTATGGTGGTGATTCGAAAGAACTCCGTAGGTTGACCTTTAGGGAGTCTTTACCCGTTGGTCGTCGTTACTGGAGTGTAGTCCACAGTTCGTCCCATACGTCCTCTCGCCTTGACTCGCCCCTTCAGTGTCGGTCCCCGACAAAGGGGTTTCGTGTGGTCGAGGTGGTGGGTGTTTGTGCTATAGGGTGACGTCCGTCGGAGGTGGGTAACCTGGTAAGAGACTAGACACTAGACAGGAAGTGAACCGAGGAGAGTCTTCTGTGCCTGTCCAACAAGGGAGTGAATACCGACATCAGGTGGTGAAGAGTTCGGTTCGACGTAGGTGTAGTAGAAGTAGTGGGTTGCCCAAATAAAGTAAAAGAAAAGGGACAGTGTGGGCGAGTACAAGTCTGGGGACCGTCAAGAGAGAGATTGATATGTCTTCCTCGGAGAATAGATCTCACGGATGGGACTAGAGGGGAAAGGGGACGGGTGGGAGGTGTGACGACGACCTAGACAGAAAGAATTCAGGTTCGACCTGGTGTCCCGGGAGGAGAAATGTAAAAAGTCGTCGAGGTTGTCAGAAGTTCTATTTCACCTCTGTGTGTGGTTGGGGTAGTATCAGACCTGAGTTCACAAACCCTGAGTCCTAGAGGTAGTCATGGACACTCCCCAGTCCCTCAGGTACTTGTACACTATTCGACTTAATGACTCTCTCGATTGATTCGATTCATTACTCACGAACATTTCTTTGGGTTTCCTTCAGAAGTATGTAAGGGGCCAGGTAGTACAGGGGTTTTGTGTGGTCGGGGTAAGGGGTGTCTGTGTCTTAAGGTGAGGTTCGTTGGAGTGACCTGGTAAAATACTATACACGAGATAGAGGGTAAAACGAAAACAGCCCTCGGCCAGGTGGTCGTAAACAGTTTTTATTGGATTGTTTAGGAAAGAGTCGAGAAAGGAGAGGAGAAAAGTTTAATCTTCAAATCACAATTCAAAGATCACTCACAACCCATAGGTCGATCCCATCGACACAGGTTCCATCGACTTCTTAAAACTAAGTGTTTGGTCCTCTCCTTGTGAACTCAGACACGCGATCGGAGATTCTTATTTCACCCTTCCTACCCACAGCCCGTTCTATTGATGTTTCCTCTTGTGATACTGAACCCCACCTCGTTCCTTCCTCGGTGCATGTCGCTGATTCGGAAGTCGACAGAAGATCGGACCGAAAGGTTATGTCGTGGATGACTGGTGCCCGAAGGGTCCACCGGGACGTCATTTCTTGGCCAGACGACTACGTCCTCTGTATTCTCTGCGTCCAAGTTAGGGACCCAACCCTTCTAGGGGACCTCCTCCCGTACCGTTGGGTGAGATCATAAGGACGGACCTCTTAGGGGTACCTGTCTCCTCGGACCGCCCGATGTCAGGTCCCCCCCAATCTTTCTCAGCCTGTACTGACTCGCTGATTCGTGTCGTGTACCCTCCTCTGTCTGTTCCTCTTTCCTTCAGTCTATCCGTCGTCAAGTTCCCCCCTCCCCTCTCCTCACGGGAAAAACTAGTAGACCAGACAATGGGACCTCGTCTAGTTTTCTTTTATTTCCTCAACAGTCGGTCCGTTTCGACTCCTCACCCGACCTTCATTCCTCTCGGGAGGTTCGTCTTCCTCGACGTACGTGTTCCATTCTTTCCCGGACCTTCCAGTCCCTTGTCTTCCTTCTAGTCTTGTCGACGTCGACTTAGACGGTTGTTCTCCCACCACTCTTTTCAATCCTGTCCGACGTCCTGGGTGTACTGTGTCACTCTCGAGACTTCTAGTACCGTTCCCCCGACCTAAATTAAGGATCCAGGTAAAATAAGGTTTCTTAAGGAGACGATTTCCGTGGTCATCATAGAGGATCGAGCCCTCTCCTAGACCTTGAAACCCCTACAACCGTAAAGTGTACTCGGTCGGGGTAAAAAGAGAAACCTTAAGAATGGACACGGTCCTCCCCTCGGAGGGAACTTCTACGTCCTTCCGTCCATTGACAAACGATGTAGTAAGTCAGTGGACCACGGGATTGGAACTTATCACACCGCTCCTGTTGGTACAGACGACCCCGGTAAGTCTCAAGTAGGGTCAAGTGGTAGGTCTCAGTTCGGGAGGGAGATTGTCTATGGTGTCACGGTCTCCTCTCTGAAGTGTCTCCGTACCTCTCTAATACGGAACGAAGGTCGACGTTGATCGAGTCCTGTCAGGTCGTAGGGGGTGCAAGGAGTCTTGGTATAGGAGTGAGAATCTGGTCAGGACGAGAGGCCTAGTAATCGTCCCGACCGGTTCTTCTCTGTGGACGACTCTAAGTCCGGGAATAAAGGTACGTTCCTACGTCGTTTCCGGGTTCGACCGAAGTGGGCCACGAGACAGTTGGACGCCCACTGGTAGACTGAGTTCGGAAGGTTTGTCCCAACAATCACTAATATCTAACAGACTCCGACGATGACGACGATTCAGCGAAGTCAGTGCAGGCTGAGACACACTGGGGTATCTGTCGTCGGGCGGTCCGAGGGGGTAGGGACCCTAAGAGGTCCGTTCTTGTGACCTCACCCAACGGTAAAGGAAGAGGTTACGTACTTTCGTTTTTCACTTTCACTTCAGCGAGTCAGCACAGACTGAGAAACGTTGGGGTACCTGGCGTCGGATGGTCCGAGGAAGTAGGTACCCTAAAAGGTCCGTTCTCATGACCTCACCCCACGGTAGCGGAGGATCCAGATGGGTAAGAGTGTCTCTTTTGGTCTCCCTTTAAGATTGACTAGTCTAGTGACTCGGTCCAGAGATTTCTCGACTATCGCTCTCGTAGAAAAAAACCTCCAGGGTTCACATTGACCGGATGACTGGAAAGAGACACGTGGATTTCGGTAAAAAATAAAGTCTAAGGAAAAGAATTTCTTCGTACTCGGAGGGACTCGGTGTAGTACCCATAGACGGTAAGACTGGCGACTCGTAGAGAAGGAGAAAATGACCAGTAACATTTAAAGGTGTCCCTCGGTAGTAAAGGGGAAAGAGTCAGTTTGGTTGACCGGGTGGGTTAAGGGAATCCCGACCGTTAATTAAGTACCCATCCTTGTGTAGGATTCACCACGTTAGTCTCACTAAGAACCCTAAACACCCTCTCGTTAATCTTTCTCAAAGAGAATGACAATCTGAATTTGGACATTCATGTAAGTCGGTCTTAAAGATTGTTGGTAGGACGGTTCTGTGTCATAGAACTCTTCCTTCAGTAGTCTCGGTTTCCTTTTTTAATCCCAATCCTGTTCTACCTCTGCACGTTGAACCTCAATGGTACAGCACAACTCGTGGAACAAGTTCGGTCTGGACTTCGGAACAACAGTAACACGACACGAATCAACGAGTCAACACAGGTCGAGAAACACTCGTGTACCTGACACCGGGTGGTCCGAGGAGACAGGTACCCCTAAGAGGACCGTTCTTATGACCTCACCCAACGGTACGGGAGGAGGTCCCCTTAGAAAGGTTGGGTCCCTAGTTTGGGTCCAGAGGACGTAACGTCCGTCTAAGAAATGGTTGACTCGGTGGTCTCTTTGGGTTCTTATGACCTGACCCATCAGATAGGGAAGCCATCTACTAGAAGAGTTCGGTCCTTAGTTTGGTCCCAGGGGACGTAACGTCCTCTAAGATATGGTCGACTCGATGTGGGTAGTCAAGTCAAGTCAAGTCAAGTCAACGAGTCAGTACAGGTTGAGAAACGTTGGGGTACTTAGCGTCGTGCGGTCCGGAGGGACAGGTTGTGGTTGAGGACCTCGAGTGAGTCTGAGTGCAGGTAGCTCAGTCACCACGGTAGGTCGGTAGAGTAGGAGCCAGCTAGGGAAGAAGAGGACGGGGGTTAGGGAGGGTCGTAGTTTCAGAAAGGGTTACTCAGTTGAGAAACGTACTCCACCGGTTTCATGACCTCAAAGTCGAAATCGTAGTAAGGAAGGTTTCTTTAGGGTCCCAACTAGAGGAAGTCTTACCTGACCAACCTAGAGGAACGTCAGGTTCCCTGAGAGTTCGTAGAAGAGGTTGTGGTGTCAAGTTTTCGTAGTTAAGAAGCCACGAGTCGGAAGAAGTGTCAGGTTGAGAGTGTAGGTATGTACTGATGACCTTTTTGGTATCGGAACTGATCTGCCTGGAATCAGTCGTTTCATTACGGAGACGAAAACTTATACGATAGATCCAACCAGTATTGAAAGGAAGGTTCCTCATTCGTAGAAAATTAAAGTACCGACGTTAGTGGTAGACGTCACTAAAACCTCGGGGGGTTTTATTTCAGACTGTGACAAAGGTGACAGAGGGGTAGATAAAGGGTACCTCAGTACCCTGGCCTACGGTACTGGAAATAAAAGACTTACAACTCGAAATTCGGTCGAAAAAGTAAGAGGAGAAAATGAAAGTAGTGTTCCCAAAAATCACGGTGGATTAATAAAGGAACCTGTAGACTTGTTGTCGATGTGATAAAACCTGAAAATTAACATCATAAGAGGAATTATGGGTTTCGTCTACAGTGTCAATTGTTACAGTGACAGAAAGATCCATTCTCTTCTACTTTCTTAGTCCTACAACAGGAACGTACAGGGTCAATTAGCGGTTAATCACTGAAGTAAAGCGAATTCGGTTAAACTTAATCGAAAAGACAGTGACCGTTGGTTTCTAAGGACTGGTAAAATCCCTTCCCTTTTTTTACCTCTTATTACACTGAGTAAGAAGTGAGTAGAAGGTTTGAACCTAGTCTTCTTAGACTGGATGTCTCATCCCGTACAGGGAAACGGTAGGAAGGGAAAAGACTAGGAACGAAGAAGGGGACCCCCGTCGACGGAGAGAGGTGTACATAGAGAGAAGGAACGTACTCGAGAAGTAGGAAGGAACTAAACCCCCCCCATAAAACAAAAAAGAAAGTATACGGTGACTCGAACCGAAGGAGAGTCAGTCAGACTGTCGGCACGACAGTACTGGTTTTCCTTTCTGCACTGTTCAACGGTGGTTATTATTAGCGAACAGTAACAGACAAAGTCGCTCCTCCTTTTCGTTTGTCCAGGGTAAGTAATTCAAGGACAGAGACCGACAGTGTGTGTCTCCCCGAAGGCCCCGTGACTTCATCCGTCGAAATAAAACCTTTTTCCTCTTAGGGTCCGAAAGGACACTATGAACCTTCCCCGTCCGAGACCACCATTTGCAAAATCATCTTTGCAGAAGAAGTTTTACGGGACTACAAGGGATTCTTTATAGGTACTTGTCGAGACCTTAGGTTCGGAAGCCTCCTTTAGCGAAGAGGTAAACCCTTAGACCCACAAACCCCTCAGATAGACCGTATCGGTGACTACGGTTTATATGCCTCCCAAGTTCAGAATCGAGAGACAGAACGATTACAGTCCCAGAACCCGTTGTAGGTAGAAGAGAGCCTCCGACGCAAAAGAGTAAAAGTTTTCCCTCCCTTAAAGTCAGGGACGAAAGTTCTCCAACACCACTACTCTACTACGTGCTTGTCAAGAGCCGTGTATGGCTCTCGAACTAATTACTCTCGACCTTGGTGGCACCGACGACAGTAGTCCTTTCTTACTTGGTGTTACTACTGTTACTTCGGGGTTTGTGAGGTTGGGTGGTCACGTCGTAATTACTTTTATGTCTGTCAAGGGAACCCCGAGGGGAGATGTACAAAGGATTTACAGGATTGTACTGTGGTAGTGAAGTTTCCTCGAGAATGAGACACGGTCCGTGGTCGACTCGTGTCCACTGTTGAGTAGAGTCACAAGTTTACCGTTCCGGACACAAGGACCTCGGGGAATTCACGACCCGTTTAGTCCCACTGGGAGAATCGGTTCGTCTCTGCAGATTCGCGTAAATTAACAGTGTGATTGGAAAGTCCTTTATATAAAGACAAGGGTAAATTGTCACGTCCTTCAACTCCTATATCTCTTTATACGAAGAAATAAAATTCCTCGTAGTCTTGGTGCCCCCCGAGAATAAGGCGACGTCTGAGTCTGAGACACCCACACCTGACCCCGTAACGATTGTTCGAGAGTCCACCGCGACTACGACGACCAGTCACCTGATTCGAAACTCGTCGTCGCGACGTCGGCGACCGGGGTACGGGTTCCAACGGGTCACAGACCGTCTTGTCTCCAAGTCTGGAGGTCCGACTGGGGTGTCCTCGGAAGTCGACACTGTGACCCACCTGAGACAGAAGGTCCCTTCCCTCCCCTCCCGCAGTCAACAGACTGTAGGACCGGGGACACACAAAGGTAGTCGGAGGACCGACTCTGTCGGTGCACAGTGACGGACAGTGAGGGTAGTAGAATAGGGTGTTTCACGAACGTCCCTCTCCGACACTCAGTCTCGAATTGACGCGACCTCCCTCCCTCCGTCTCCCCGGGTGGGGTCCCTTGGTGGGGGAGGGCCCTCGCGTTCCGGTGGGTTTTGGTCCCCTCATGTCGCTCCAGCAGTAGTGGGTCCGCCACGGGTGTGGGTGGACGGCCACGCCCGCACTGAAGAGACCCTTCAGTCGATGGAGGGGTGGGGGAGTCCGATCGGGACGACCAGAGTGTATGCTCACCCACCGACTCAGGGAGACTCGGAGAGACAATGGTAGACATTTTACCTGGGTCACCCCGAGACCGCCCGACGGGCCGGTGGACACCACACCACTACACGTCCACGGGACACTTGACACCTTGTCCCTGTCCACACGGTGGGTACCGGCGTCTCGGTCGGTGACGACGGAGGAGAGAGGGGAGGAGGGGGACGTTGGGCACTTGAGGGTCTTGTGCGCCAGGTCCAGAGCTGAGAACTAGAGTGGTGGTCAATAAGTCCGACAGATTACATGTATAGACAGAGGGACGTTGATCTAATTACATTTAAGGCGATGTCCTTAAAAGAGATGTCTCGTCGTGGGTCCGGTCGAGAACATGGACCACCCCGATTCTTGTGTTGTGTAATCGACTTCCACATTCATTCGCTCCCTCCCTCCCTTCCTCCCTTCCATCCTTTCTTTCCCCCTTCCTTCGACGTCCATTTTCTCTCTCACTTACTTACTTACCTACCTCACCCCACATCCGCTCTCGCCCCTCCCTCCTTACTTACTCCCCCGACACCCTTTCTCTCGCTTACTTACCTACCTCACCCCACACCCGCTCTCGCCCTTCCTTCCTTATTTACTTACTTCCCCGACACCCTTTCTCTCACTGACTTACCTCACCCCACACCGGTTCTCACCCCCCGACACCCTTTCTCTCGCTCACTTACCTACCTACCTCACCCCACACCCGCTCTGTCCCTTACTCACTGACTTTCACACTCATACTCCTTCCCTTCCTTACTTTCTTGTAAGGCACTCTTTCTCACCAACTCAGTACCCGCGCAGGAGCCTCAACCCTCCACCCCCAATTCACCCACGACACCCGCACCCCCACACTCTGTTCCCTCGACCCTTTGGTTAGACTCACAAACCTCATGTCCTTAGTTCGGAGACGATAGGTTTGAGAGGACTAGCCTTCCGTCTTTCGTTTACCCCGTATCGTCCCCGTGAGTCCCTAACCCGACCATAAGGTACAACAGACGTGTGGTCGGTGAACGAACCGTCTTGAGTCCTTGGTTTGTCTAGGTCTGGTTTACTGTTGATTCGGGGACATAAGTTTGGGTCCTTGTGTCGGAAAGGAAAGGGTTACGGTTGGAGTGAGGGTTGAGGGGACAAGACACGTGGGGAGTGTGACGGTAGTGTCTTGAAGTCGTTTTCTTCGGTCCTCAGTTCCTGGTGGACGACAGACCGAGGTAAATACACCGAGCAGGTGTCGACCCTTTAGGTGTGTGTCTCTCGTTCCACTCGTCCACGACCCTCGACCCCTGTCCTCCCTCCCCGACGGCTACCCACTGCTTCTAGGACCTTCACCTATCACTAACATATTGCGGCTCATCGACAATGTCTTGACACGCAAAATTACACGTAAATTTAGGATTCGATCGACATAAAATAGTGTTAAAAATTTTTGTCGCATGTTTATTTATTTCATTCGTTCGCCCCGGTCGTCGACTCCGACCGACGAAGAAGATCCAGGGAAGTCAGGAAGTCGACCACACTGTTCCCCAGGAGTCTGGAGTGTCAGTGAACTCCACGACCGGGTCGACTTTCCTTCCCGGAGGCCCCTCAGGTCTTCCCGTGTCCACTGGTAGGTTCACAAGGACGAGAAGGACCCATAGACTCCAAGAGGTCGTCGGAGCACCGGTGGTCAGTGTGGGCTGGAGTGTCTTGCATACGAACTCACCGACACTACTGTAGGAAGAGAGTTGTCCCGACGGTTCGTCCGAACCAAGAAGGGCAGGAAATTGTGTGAGTTCGTCCTGCCACATTGACGAGACGTACCCATGTCTGGACCGTCTAAGAGTCCACCACCCCAATGGACGACACCACCTACCGTGTGCCCAAACCCCACCCTCTGTGTAGACTCAAGTTTGGAGACAAGACGTCGGCTGGTCGAGACCCCGGGGCTCTCAGGCTGAGTCGTAGTCGTTCGGAGGTGTAGGAGACGACACTCTGTCCTTTTCGTTAACGGTAGAGGGACCACCTGATCTACTCCAGTCCGTGTGTCTCGTCGGTCGCGTCGCGGACTGGGTGTTCACCTCCGATCGATGGCCAATAAGTAAGGTTCGATCAGGGAATAGGGCGCAATAGACTAAATTAGTAATCGTGTTCGGGCACCTCAACCGTCATAATTGCAGTTTCACTCAGGTAAACTTAAGACAACCTAAGGTTTCGGGAACGAGAGGTGGCAGACGGTGACAAACGAAAGAGAGGAGCCGGGTTCCGTCCGAGGACTCCGTATATAAGTTTATAACGGATTTCTAGTGGGGAAGAGTCGTGTCACGACCGACGGAGAAGATACTCACTACGAAGATGTCGTGCTCCTACTCAGGACTTGACTACGGTTGACTAAATCTTAGAGATGGACGGGGGAAAAGAACGGACCTCTTAGGGTGTCTGTCTCCGTGGACCTCCCGATACCGGGTACCCCAACGTTTCTCAGTCTGTGCTGAGTCCGCTGAACCGAGGTGTGTGCGTGGACGGGGTAAAATGAACCCGTATTATGAGACGAATGATTAGTGAAGGGACACTGCGATTTTCTTACGTCTCGAAGGACCTTGCATACGTCGAGATCCGTAGACTTCTCGTAGTCTGAATGGGTAGAGAGTACGGGAACCTCTGGGTACCTGGTTTGTGTCTCAGGGTCACCGGGGAAAGGGCCCCGTTGCGAGTCAAGAGGGCCGTGTAAACACATACCCGTGTGTTGTTTTTCACCTGTAAACAAACAAGGGAGACTGTTCCCGATTCGGTTCTAGGTGAACTTCGAGTTTTATTTTTCCCCTACTTAATTAACCCTGGTCTCAACTAGCGGTGTCAACTTGAGGTTCGTGTTTTCCTTAATCCCTACATTTTTCCCCCACCACGTCTCCCTCTCTAAAATTGTCTTTTTAACTACCAAACTCACAAAAGACCTCTTCGCTGTATTTTCCCTTTTAACTTACAGTCGGAGACTTTTCCCAAGGTTTAACGATAGACTTTCCCCTTTTTGTGTTAACTACTGCCAGGTTAACATGCAGACGAGTCTGGGTCCCGAAGGGCCGATGTCTATGTGAACCACGCCGGAGCCGTACGAATCCCTCCACACAGGAGAAGTCCCAGCGACCTGTGTCTTCTCTGAGGACGAAGACCCACGGTCTCCGTTCTCCTCGGGACCGTGTATAGCGGGTGACCGGAAGGTTGGGGGTAGTCATGGGAAGTGGGAGTACATAAGATGTGAATGACGTTGGAGACACCTTTGGTATTCTTTAGTCTTCTGTCGAGAGAAGGGAGGGTAAAATATGTTTTAACTCCTACCTCCCACCCCCGATAACCGAAGGATCTAAGCGGGTCTCTCTTTCGGTATGAACCATTATCTGGGGGTAGTACGACTACTTACCCCCAGGAGTTAAGAAGTGAGACCTGACCGGAAAAAGAAATGTCGACTGCTCTTCTTAGGTGACTTCCTAAAAATCGTCTCTATACTGTACTAGTCTAAAAACAGAAGACTTTCCTGGTGGGATCGATTTCGAACTTCTTGTCGAACCTCTCCCTCCCCCGTTCTCAGCTCCGTCCTTCTCGTCCAATTCGTCGGTGTCCGCGTTAGGGTCTTTTTCTCCCTTTCTGGGCTTGAACCTAACACCGTTACCTCTATTTTTTCGTCCTCTTTCTAAGTTCTCTACAAATCCTCTGTCTAGGATGACCTAAACCGTTGGTTGACTAACCTAACCGTCCAACCCCCACACCTCCTTTCCCTCCTAAACTCCTCCGACCGGGCCACTTACCGTACAGTGAATGTTTCCACCTCTTGTCCGTCCCCGGGAACGAAAGAAGGAGGGTCCACATAGGGACGGTGGATCACGTCAAGGATTACGTCTCGTCACCGAGTCATTTGCAAACAACTTACTTACTCACTCGTTCCAGTCCCTCGTCCGCGACCCTCCTCTTCCCCCTTTGTGGTGTCCTTCGTCAATGCTAACCGACAAACGCTCGAAGACACATCCCCTCGGATTGTCCGTGGCCCTATGCGTCCAGACTTCTGTTCTTCCTCCAGTCCCGACCTCAAATTCTAAGTCCTTAACAGGTAGACGTTCCTCGACTGTCGACACCACTGTACAGGATTGGTACACGAAACCAAATGGCCGAAGAAAACTCACCCTAATCCTCAGAACGGGTGCACACAGGTACACTTAATCCAGGGACTCAGTGTGTCTTGATTCCTTCTATGAAGACTAAGTCTAAGATAGAGGTGGAGATTGAAGTTGTTCGGTCCTTCGAATCGTCCGACGTGTTGGAAACCCGTCGCTACGGCCCGCCGAACCCGTAGTACGACTGTTTGGAATCTGTCCGTGGTTCACGAGTAAGGATGGCACCAAGGGTGTAGAAAGGGATTGTAACAGGCACGGTAGGATCCTTCCGACTTCCAAAGGAACGAGGGTGACCACTAGTTGTACGTCTTGATAAAGGTCCCCGACCTTATTCCACTTGTGTCTCCACACACGGTCCGTTCAATGCACGTTGTCCACCCGTAAGAAGTTTACACCGACTACGATTTCACTCCTTGACCTTGTCTTAGGTGCCAGGAAACAACAGACAGAAAGTAAAGAAACAACAATAACTAAAAACGAGTAAATTGAAAGACTTAAAAATTTGATGAAACTCGTTATTCGCTGTACTATGGGTATGAATTTCGTTTCTACTTATTTCAAAACCTAAGAGTTCCCAAGATATACTCAAGACCAAAGGTCCCACTCGTAAAACCCTTTCAGGGAAATAAAGTGACTAGGAGCCAAAGAAGTGCCCTTACTGTTTATTGAGGTCGAAATGGTCGAAAGATCTTGACATGTTTCCTGGGCTACGGTTCATACAGAAAGTAAGTAAGCAGGATGACAAATAAGTAGAAACACGGTACGTGGAACGACTTCTTACCCCTAGGTTGCCACTTATTTTTGTCGGTTCCTTGGATACGGATATCTCGAATGCCAGGTGCACCCTCTGTTCGTCTTTAGTTTGACAATGCGCTTACATTTTAACGATGACTGTAAGCTCTAAACTTCCCTTTCAAATGCCACGAAATCCTTCGGTGTCACTTCCTTTCACTTGTTAGATCTACCAGTCTCTAAAGGGACTCCTTCCCTGCGACCGCACGTTCACTGGATTCGTTCCTACTCTTCTCTCAGGTCACCATTTCTTGGGAGTGAAGGTAACGTCCTCTGTGTCCAAGCTAGGGACCAACCCCTTGAAACTAGGACGTACGGGACCCCACACCAGTTTTGTTTTGCTTGGTTCTCATCTTCTTTCCCACGGAGAGTACTTCTCCCTCGAAGTACACGTTTGCGAGGCACCATCTTTCGTTCACACCTCCAGACTTATCGTCTGTAGACTCGTTCCCACTGTTTCTGGGGAAGAGACGTATTTTGTATGTAAATAAGGAAAGACGTATCTATTGTCCTATAATGGCAAGAGAATGAAGAGTCAATGGGTCCCTAGAAAAGTGTCAAAGATGAATTAGAGAAAGTGATTAAGGGACCGACGAGTAGTCTCCTTTCCACAATTAATGGAATAATCACGAGGAGACGAAGAGACACTAGTGTTTCGCGAGAATTGAAAGAGGTGGGACCCTTATGGGGACCGAACAGTGAGACCGGGACACACGAGGGACGGAACCGGACAAGATTCGAGTCCCCTGGTCGTACTGGACCGTGATCTGGGAACAAAGTGAGGACCCCTTCGACTCAATTTGTCTGACGAGTCCCAGTCGAGTGTTTACCACCTAGGTCCTAACTTAACGTTCGGGTCCCAACGAAAACGGTGTACTGTTCCGGTGGTGAACGGGGTGCCCGGTGGGTTCCTCCTTCTTCCAGAAAATGAAGATTTTCGTACGGAATCGTAAACCAAGGTCTGTGACACCAGAGGATATTCCTTGGAAGAAAAAGTGCGGAGGTGAACACTTTGGGGTTTAGTGGAGAACTCTGTAATAGTCCTTGTTTTAACGTTAGGTGTCGATGTGAGACGAATGTGACCCGTCGGTCTTATCGTCTTTACTCCGTTTATTTTTGGGACTCTTATCAAGGATCTACCTTCCTCTAATGATCTTACTATGTTAGTACAGTATGGTTCTCTACCCTAGTCTCAAGAGTTGGTGTCCCTTCCCCCGTTCCCTCCCCCGTTGTGACTGAGGAATTGACCCACTAAATTGTTGGGTTTCTACTGGGTACTATTGAGACTTCCCGATCTACCGAGTCTCTCCATCAACGACCCGGGGAGACTTGGAGTAGAGTCTTGACGGACGTCTCGATACGGACTCTTATAGTGGTCGTTCGTATGAGAACCCAAGGTCTCACACTGTACCCAGTGAGAGTGTTGGTTGTAGACGGTTCCTTTACTTCCAGGAGGGTTTCCGGTCCAACCGAGTAAAAAAGAATGACTACTACGCACGAAGAACAGTTCAGAAAGGAGAGTCGAAATAACCCTTCCTTCCTACTATTATTTGATGTAATCCTAAGGTCGAGAGGTTGAGGTTCGACCCGTTGAAACCCGTTCAACGAATTGGAGACAACACGGAACCAAAGGAGGAGACCATCGTTTCTATTGACGTATTTTCTATTGGTAGACGTGTCTTCTGATTCTCCTAATTTCCACCACTACTACATTTTCGTGGGCCGTAAGTTACTTGAGGGTTATGTAAATCAGCAATGGCACTAACGGTTAGATACCGTAGGTCAGGTGGGACTTGAGTGATGGTTTGGGTAGAACAGACGTTCAACCGTACGGTGTCCCAATACCGATTGGAAACGGTTTGACCCGGTACAACCCGAAGATTTAGATAAAAACAACCATTTGATCTGACATTTAACGGTTTGATTAATAACTACTAGGTAGTGTGGATAATTTCTGGTGTACGTGTGTGTCTGTGTGTCTAGGTCGGGAGGCTGAGGTACGTAAATGAGTACCAGAAGGTCCCAGGATAAAGGTATCTAAGAATAGATCACAGCGACGGACTCCACACCGTGCCCTTAGACAAACATTTCGTCTAAGAGTCAGTGGACCAGGAGTTTAACCGGGATCCTGTCTGGTTATCCTACATTCATAAAACGGTTTTACTTAATACCTCTTAGTGTCACGTGACCTCCTCCTTATAAACGATACAGAGCCCATAGTCAACGCATAGAATTGAAAGTACAGTGTAAAGTTCGATACACTCCCGTCTTGAATTTTGGACTTATCGAGTATTATGGTAGAGAAGGGGTCGGAGTATATCATCCACGAGTCACTTATAGATTTCGCATTAGAGGGAAGGGTGTTGTCTGGTGGTTTAGGTGGGTCCTTACCGGAACGAGTGACACCACAGTGGACGTACCTGTATGCCTTTTGAAATTTGTCTAAAACGACTTACTTACTTACTTGTATCTCCTCAACCATAACTTTTCTATATTTCTCCTTTCTTAACCACGATTAAATACAAGTATGTCTGTTTACAAGTTGGATACGGGGAGTCGTACGTATTGATAGAAAGGTCATTCGGCGACTTTGTGACGATCCTCGTCACGTCAGACCGAGACAAGGTGGGGTATTCATGACAAAGGTAAGTTTACAAACTAAAACTCGACTTCCTATTCATTGGTAGACCTGGTCTCTTTATCCGACCTAAACGTAAGTAGACGACGTTACGAGACTTTAGACGAAGTTCATTAAGTGTCGGGAGATCTTTTGTAGAACGGGTTGGAGGGTCCTCTACGTGTCCGATCGAAGTAAACGAGTAGGGACTAGGTAGGGGGGTCGAGAGTAGGACTTAGGTCCCACCTTAATGGACTGTAACGTGGAGGAGGACAAAGTTAAGGAATGCGGGACGTGTACGGGGTCATTCTCGAGAATTGTCCGAACGTCGAAGACCGACTAAGACTTTTAGTTCAACGCCGTGAGTCCAAGACCTTAAGGAAGCTAGATAAACGTCTCGTTCGGAGAAACCATATATTCATACGTTGGTCGCGAGAATCGCACACTCTAGACTTGAGGAGTGGACCCTGCCACATAGGGTCCTCACGGACGAGGTTAAACAATGTGTCTTAAGGACGACACGATTTTCGTACCTCGGGACCCTCAGACGTCCCTTTGTACCTACGACAAGAACACCAAAAGAAGAAAATAATTAATCTTTTCGTCGGCGTTTGGATCCTCAGTAGGTAATTTCCGTGTAGTAGGTCGTTGTAGTTACGAGATTCCCCCTCTGCCACACTGAAAGACCAACCCTGGGTTGATTGAACCGAGTTTATCTTCTGTCAGTTAGGACGTTCATTCCTTGTGTTCGGAGTCTCATGGGGCGTGTTTCCTCCCCGAGTTGTTTATTACAGAGTGTCGTTCATTAGGTCTTTGTAGTTGACTTACTTATGACTTACTTTAGTAGTGTTGGTGACTCAAATGTGTTGGGTCTTTTTTATCAAGGTACTTTTTCATTCCATATTAAAACATCCACCTGGTACCAGTTTGGTCAGTTAGGATTTCCTTTAGTTGGGACTCAGAAGTAACCTTCCTGACTACGACTCCGACTTGAAGTTACGAAACCGGTGGACTACGGTTCTCGACTGAGGAACCTTTTCTGGGACTACAATCCTCTCTAACTTCCGGTCTCCTCTTCCCCCGCTGTCTGTCACTCTACCAATCTATTGTAGTGACTGAATTACCTGTACTTAAACTCGTTTGAGACCCTCTATCACTTCCTGTCCCCTCGAACCATACGACCTCAGGTACCCCAGTGTTTCTCAATCTGTGTTGAATCACTGACTTGTTGTTGTTGTTGGTACTAGTATCGAATAATTTACTTGTTTATTATGTGAGATGTATCTTTTATTACGTTCTTCTGTTGTCCGTGGTTTTATAATTATCACTAACAGGACCTCACCACCGTGTACTTATGGTAATAAAAAAGAAGGAAATCTAAAAGACATAAAAAGTTTAAAGGATATCAATTGAAGACACAAATGAAATATTTCCTTTTTAGTCAATTGAATTTTATATCAGGTCTGTCTACCTCCCCTGACATAATTATAAATAACCTTAGTTCGTTACACAGTGAAAAATTGACACACCGAACCCGAATAATACTGAACCAGAGTTAAAATCCGAAATATATGATCCCTATTATTATAGATGGTAAGTCCGTTCAGTTGTTCAACAACAACAACCAAATGTACTATACGACGATTCAGTGAAGTCAGCACAGGTTGAGACACGCTGGGGTATCTGTCGTCAGGTCGTCCGAGGGGGCAGGGACCCTAAGAGGTCCGTTCTTGTCACCTCACCCAACGGTACAGGAAGAGGCTACGTACTTTCACTTTTCACTTTCACTTCAACGAGTCAGCATAGGTTGAGAATCGCTGGGGTACCTGACGTCGGATGGTCCGAGGAGACAGGTTCACTTGTGTTTTACGAGTCGAGATATCACGAACGATAGTGTCATTGGGGGGTTGTCTAAAATCCACCTCTTTGTGAACAGTACTTGTGTTTTTATGAATTACCAGGACGTAATTCAGAGATGAGTCACTGTTCTTGGTGAAAGATTGACTTCGACATCGGGTACTCCTTCTATAAGGTTTGCCCTTAGTGGCCCATGGTAAGTCTGCAGTTTTTCCTTCGTAGTAGGTAACCTCCAGGTCGGATGTCCGACCCTTGAGTAGACTACTATGCTCTCCGTGCTCACTTGACGTCGCCATTTCTCGAAAGATAAGAGTTGTAATGCCTACTTAGAGGTTTTGCAATACGATTCACTTTCTTCGATCGATATCTTCTTGCGTGTTGATATATTAGGAAGATTATTGTTACATTGTCTCGTCTTTAAAATATCTTTCAAGTTCTTGTCAGTTTCGATTAGATGCCACTGACTTAAGTCTCGTCTTCAATACAACCCCAACTACCCGTCCCTCGTTTTCACCTTAAAGGCCCCGTGACCTTCACAAGGTGTGGAACTAGGACGTACCACTAGAGTGTCTTTGTGTACCTTTTTAAGTGACTCGCATCGTCCTCTTCCTCTCCCATCCTGTTTGACTCTCTCACCGGAACTGTATATGTGTGATGGTACGCCTTTTCTCTGTCGATAGCTCTTCGACGACATAACATGAGTCGAGTCGCGAGACACTATTGGATCTCCCCACTCTACCCCTCCACCCCCCTCCAAGTTCTCCCTCCCCTATGTACATGTGAATATCGAATAAGTGTGACAACGTACCGTCTTTGATCGTGTTGTAACATTTCGTTAATCAGAGGTTGATTTTTATTTAACTTTTTAAGTTTTAATTTTTTAAGCAACTCGTATGTACATTCTAAAAACGTAATATAATGTACATTCAATATGGAGACATTTCATGACAACTCTTTTATTTTTCCGAGAATTTGTTGATGACGTACAGACAATTAAGAGGTAGAGATACAAATAACGCACGCACACACGATTCGACGAAGTCAGTACAGGCTGAGACCCGTTACGATGCCTGACACCGGGTGGTCCGAGGAGACAGGTACCCTAAGAGGTCCGTTCTGATGACCTCATCCAACGGTAAAGGAAGAGGTCCCTTGAGAATCGTCAATCTGTTTTTCCCAAGAAAACTCCTAAATTGCTCTAGTACCACATAATTGAAAGAGAACGACGAAATTACTTAATGGTGTTTGAACCGTCGAATTTACTATGTTCAAATAATACGAATCTCAACTTTCAGTCCCAACTTTTTTTCTTAGACGTTCATAAGCAGTGAGTCAGCACCGTCTAAGAAACGTTCGTCCGAGGAGACAGGTACCCTAAGAGGTCCGTTCTTATGATCTCACCCAACGGTAAGGGAAGAAGTCCCCTAGAAGGGTTGGGTCCCTAGTTTGGACCCAGAAAACGTAACGTCCGTCTAAGAAATGGTAGACTCGGTGGTCCCTTCGGGTTTTTGTTCAGAGTTTCACGACCGTCCCGACGTAAGAAAAGACCTCCGGGGTCCTCTTTTGGGGAGGGAAAAGGTTAAAGATTCGAAGATCTCCGAAAAACGTAAGGAACCAAGTGCCGAGGAAGGAGGTGGAAGTTTCGGCCGTCCGATCGTAGAGAGACTACTAAGAGGACAGAAGTGTAAACTGGCGTCGACCCTTTCGGGGGGATGAAACTTTCTAAGTACATAAATTTAATTCGGATAAACGTATTAGGTCTTATTAGAGAGGTAGAGTTCCAGGAATGGGACTGAGTGTTGACGGTTCAAGGAAAACGGTAATTTCATTGTATAAGTGTCTACAATTCTGTACCCGTAGAAACGACTCGGTTAAAAGACGGGTGGTATATGTGACCATGAACCGTGGTACGGACCGAACATGTTATCCACGGACCCTTACCAATGTACGATTCTATAATGATGGTAATAACAATGTCGTCTAAGTTTCCTCAGACTCTCCTTTTACGGTCTTGGAGACCCTGGTCCTCCGTACGGTTAGTCAACATTTAGGACTCCTACGAGTCCAGAATTCCTTGACGAGGTTTTCTATGTGTGTAGATCTCAAGGGTAAACCTGTTTTCAAGGATTCTTTTGGAAAGAGTATTTGTGACAACGTAGGAGCATCCGACCGTCTTGTTTGTGACGGACCACACAGTCGTAGAGGTATGGTTGTCGATGTTGTCTAGGGAAAGGATTGGGAGACGCGGCATAGTTGGTCGACCAGATCAGACCGAGGATTGGCCACCACCCACTATTCGCGAGACATTTAGTGAACGTCTCTTGACCCTTGACCACCCCACCTTAGTTTTTACAAAGGGTTTCCAAGGGGGTTGAAATAATTGTGAACCCATCGATCCATCGGTCTTTTAACTTGTGTCTCATATAACCCGACCCGATACCTTATGTTCAAGAAACCTCCCGATCATTTGTAAGAGGGCGTAAAATTGGTCTGTAACGTTGTCTAAAACTGTCACAAACTGTAGGGGGAGGGGCTGGGGGTGGGTTGACGGGTGTGTGACCCACTCTAACGATAGAGGAACTGTCGTTCTTGGAGAGGTTTTTTAGTCGCAGTCAGAGGGTACGGATGCATTTACAGACCGGGTGTCAGTCCTAGATCCCGACACGACTCGATTCAGCAAAGTCAGTACCGGCTGAGAGACGCTGGGTCACCCGACATGGGGTTACCCGACAGGCACCCTAAGAGGTCCGTTCTTATGGCCTCACCCAACGGTGTGGGAGGAGGTCCCCCAGAAGGGTTAGGGTCCCTAGCTTGGGTGTAGAGGGAGTACAGAGGACGTAACCGTCCGTCCAAGAAATGGTGCTCACGGTGGACCCTTCGAGTCCAGATCATTCTTCATAATTTCTTACTCACCCACTTACTTACTTACTTTACCTTCTCTTACTACCTACGCTTCTACTTTGTTTGGATATGGTGTCTGGTTCCCACTACAAACCTAAGATTTCGACCTTACCGAGTGACCGGTTTGGGTGGTACGTAGGGTACAGTAAACCGGGGTCTTTGTGTCGGTGTGAGAAAGGAATTTCGTAACGGGTACCGACGAAAAGACGATGTTCTCGTCTCGTCCATCGGAGAAACAGGCGGTTCGGACTCTATAAATGATAGACCGGAAAATGTCTTTCACAAGTGACTGAGGATGAAATGTTATATAATACCATTGGGTAGACTTATTAGGACCCTGGAAAAGATACGTCGAAGTATCCGGGTCTTAGACTTAAAATTGGCCAAAGGGTTTCAAACTCCTAGGAACGTGACTTTCCTATCACTGGACTGAAGTGATCCCGTCACAAGATTTGGAAATCTAACTTGGTCTTAGTGGGTTTTCCGAACAATTTTATATCCAACAGTCCCGGACGGGGGTCTCAAAGACTAAGTCATCTCGACTCTTACGGGTGAAAGATCCGGAAAGGGGTTCTCTACGACTAAAAACGACCAGGTCCCTTGTGTGACTCTTGGTGACGGTCCCAAGAGTTACCATTGTTCCCAATGGGTTACCGATAGCGACAAGTCTTTAGTGAGGGTAACGTGTACAATCGTCACCTAAGACCCATCTTTTCCAAGATGAAAACCTTTAAACCTGACTTAAGAAGGACGTTGTGAGACCGTTATTTCTTATATTTGGGACTTACATAATCCTCAGGTGCCGTCGTTTGACACCCTCTCTTTCACTGACACCGACTTCATGAACCACTGACACCGACTTCATAAAAGTCGCCAGGGGTCGGAAGAACCATGATCTCTGACCAACCACCTTCTGTTAAAAAGGTGTCTGGTCCCTTTCCCGTTAACAAACCCCTGCTAAGTTCGTACAATGTAAATAACACGTGAAATAAAGATATTAATAAAATAGTAATCCGTAATCTAGGGTCTCCAACCCCTGAGGTTGAACATACCATAAAGTAGTGGATGGTTCAACTAGGGGATAGTTGATAGAGTAAATTTCGGGTCTTGTCGGAACACTCCTTCGTAATGGTAATGTTGTACTAGGAACGGGGGGCAAAAATTCTCTTACTCCGAGTCTCCCCAATGTCTGTTTCTACTCAAGAGGGGAGGGGAGGTGGGTCGACAAGTTCCTGTCAGAGGGATTAGGAGCTGAACGAAACAAGAAAGAAGAGAGGAATCGATGGTGGAGAAGAAGGGACAACTGAGAAAGTGTACACCGGAGTTTGTACAGGTTTAGAGAGAGTAGGACTTTTATGTGGGAAGGAACCTCTGTGACAAAGAAGGAGATCTATTGTTATGGTAGTGAGTGGAAGGGAGAAAGGCGGTTTCTCGTTCGTTAGGTGTAACCGGTTACCCTGACGAGCGGGAGGGAAAACGGGTTTCTCGACAGGTGAGAGGTACTCATGTGGGAGTGGAGGACGAGTGAGGAGTCGATAGTCGACCAGAATCAGGAGTAACGAGGTACCTTTGACGAGATCCGTCGTGACAGGTTGTTTTATACGTCTCTGAAGGGACCACCCAACCACTGATTCTGAGGTACGAGGGTTGCGTCTCCCGGCCCCAAGTTAGGGACCAGTCCCTTGACCTAGGATGTACGGTGTTCATTCTCGGTGACAAAATATAAAATATTTATATTTCTGTAAATAAATAAGTAAATAAATTTATTTATTTATTCGAATAAAATTTTATAAATATATTTAAATAAATGTTTATTGAATATTTGTTTTTTAAATGTCAATAAATATTTGTGTTCTTTTCGATACTGTTTTCATTTTCATATAATTTTTCATCTTTTTTTTTTTCATCTCTGTAGTGAAACAACTGTTTTTAGACATATCAGTTTCGATGCCAAAAAGGTCATCAGTACATACCTACACTCTCAACCTGGTATTTCTTCAGACACGCGGGTTCTTGACTACGAAAACTTGACACCACAACCTTTTCTGAGAACTCTCAGGGAACCTGATGTTCCTCTAGTTTGGACAGTTAGGATTTACTTTAGTTGAGTCTTATAAGTAACCTTCCTGACTGACTACGAATTCGAGGTTATGAAACCGGTAGACTACACTTCTCGACTGAGTAATCTTTTCTGGGACTACGACCCTTTCTAACTTCCGTCCTTCTCTTCACTCAACTGCTGGCTCCTACTCTACCAACCTACCGTAGTGGCTGAGTTACCCGTATTCAAACTCGTTTGAGGCCCTCTACCACTTCCTGTCCCTTCAGACCTCACGACATCCAGAGTTTCCACCTGTACTGACTCACTGACTTGTTGTTGTTGTACTGGTTTATAAAATTTTTCTGTTACGTACGATGTCTACATTAAAGTATATAATAGAATGTTTGTACACCTCAGTTAGAATCGTTACATAGAATAAGTTGGGTTATCTGGGTTTTGTAATAGTAAAGTTACACGTCAACGATGACTTGTTCTTACAGACTTCGTCCCGGGTCTTAGTCACAAAATTGTTCGAGATGTCCACTGACAATACGTCTAATTTCAAACTCTCAGTAACGAAATCCACCTCTGTTGAAATTATAGTTTCTGTAGGTAACTTGAGAGCAAGAGACAGTTCGTTGTCTTCTCAACTATGTCCTTTCCTTCAAGTGTCAGACCCACTCATGAAACTCAAGTCGGAAGTCCTACGTTGGAGGACCCGGAGGTCCAGTCAGTGACTTCAGAAAAGAGAGGAAATAGTGTGCTAAGGTCTTCTTTACTTGGATATTGTAAGTACCAGGTTTCGTTGTTCATACACTATGCGTTTTACGAAGAATCAGGACCTCAAACCTACCTAAGAAAGGTTCAGACTTTGGTCCTTGATATCGTCACAAACCACGTAACGAGTAATCGCTCCGACCTTGTCTCTGGTTACACCTTTTTAGGAGTTGAGAGAAGTGGGACGATTTGAACCAAATACAAAATTTTGTGCTTTCTTTCACGAGAACTCTATACACCTACTTCTATATTCGACCTATAAGATTCCTTTTCTTCGGAACTCCTACCACCTCAGAGTGAGTCGACAACCCCTCGGGATCTTTCTTAATTAGCTCTCCCTTTTGTTTAGACCTTGGGTCAACACCAAAACGGAATTGACTGACACACTTAAAAAATAAAAATTTAGAAAGGTCAAGTTCTTTATAAATAATTCGTAGAGACTACTCGGTCCGTACTCCGATCCGAGACCCCTGTACTATTTGTTTCGTCAGTTTCAGAGGTCGGAAGTGTCCCTCTAGTGTCGGTGACTCGAGAACAACCCTCTTTGTTACCTACAATAGTTTATACCAGGGAAGGGGACCCTTCGACTCTGATCAACCACTCCTTCTGTTTGTCTGGA
This sequence comes from Capra ibex, assembly GCA_006410555.1. NCBI lineage: Eukaryota > Metazoa > Chordata > Mammalia > Artiodactyla > Bovidae > Capra > Capra ibex. The sequence goes on from SJYO01052794.1 coordinate 5,009,260, forward strand.
ATAGTAACGTCCTGTTTCACCATTTATGATTTTCACACCTATACCTTTCCAGTCGAAGGGTCCACTGAGTCACCACTTCTTAAGTGGACGGTTACGTCCTCGGTCCCCAAGGTAGGGACCCAGTGTTCCTAGGGGATCTCTTCCTTTACCGTTGGGTGAGGTCGTAAAAGCGGAACCTTTAGGGTACCTGTCTCCTCGGGTCGTCCGATACCAGGTACCCCACCGTTTCTCAACCTGTGCTGACTCACTCGTTTACCTTCCCGGTAAGGGAGACCTTCTCTCTCCTTCTGAAAGAGTTCTTCAGTTCCCTAACACATCCATCTATCAACTCTCTCCGTTCTGACTTCCCTTTAAACTCTTCCCTCTTCTGTTCAATCTTCGATGAAGTCCCCAGGATCTTTCTCTACGACTCCCGTACTTGTTTGTCGTTCCACCAGTTCTACCTCCCCCGTCCGTCCTTGTTCACCCTACTCAATTTCCCCCGAGGTGTAAAGAACGGTAGGAGGGGTGACGATCGACCCAGGAAAGAGGAGGAGAACCTAGTTCTACCGGGACACTGACACGACAGTTATCTCTCAGGGACTTTATTTCTTAAATGACCACCTGAATTTTACTCTTACCTCTACTGTATTCTTTCTAAGTTTCTTGAAGTTTCACTTTCTTTACTGAGTGATGCTGTCTTTCTGGGTATTTTTTAATCGTTTCATTTCATACACTTTCTCTTTTTTTACCCTATCTTTTTTATGACTTCTTACTACCGATCTTTGCAGGGTTTGAACCGTTTTCTGGTTTTCAATGTTAAATTTTTCAAGACGTCTGGGATTTGTCTTATATACACTTCTTGTGGTACGATCCGTGTAGTGTCAGTTTTATTACTTTTAGTCCTCTGTTTATTTTAGAACTGTAATCGTTCTTCTTTTACTATGTATTACGACCCGACCTCCTTCGTGTTCGACCTTAGTTCTAACGACCCTCTTTATAGTCATTGGAGTCTATACGTCTACTGTCGTGGGAATACCGTCTTTCACTTCTTGATTTCTCGGAGAACTACTTTCACTTTCTCCTCTCACTTTTTCAACCGGATTTCGAGTTGTAAGTCTTTTAATTCTAGTACCGTAGGCCAGGGTAGTGAAGTACCGTTTATCTACCCCTTTGTCACGGACTGAAATAAAAAACCCCGAGGTTTTAGTGACGTCTACCACTGACGTCGTTACTTTAAGTTTCTGTGAATGAGGAACCTTCCTTTCAATACTGGTTGGATCTGTCGTGTAATTTTTCGTCTCTGTAATGAAACGGTTGTTTCCAGACAGATCAGTTCCGATACCAGTACATACCTACACTCTCAACCTGACACTTCTTTCGACTCGTGACTTCTTGACTACGAAAACTTGACACCACAACCTCTTCTGAGAACTCTCAGGGAACCTGACGATCCTCTAGGTTGGTCAGGTAGGATTTCCTCTAGTCAGGACCCACAAGTAACTTCATAACTACAACTTTGACTTTGAGGTTATGAAACCGGAGGACTACGCTTCTCGACTGAGTAAACTTTTCTGGGACTACGACCCTCCCTAACTCCCGTCCTCCTCTTCCCCTACTGTCTCCTACTCTACCGACCTACCGTAGTAGCTGAGTTACCTGTACCCAAACCCACCTGAGACCCTCAACCACTACCTGTCCCTCCGGACCGTACAACGCCAAGTATCTCAGAGTTTCTCAACCTGTACTGACTCGTTAACTTGACTTGACTATCTGTCTTTTACTAAGTGTCCGAATTGTTTGATATCAACTATTTCAGGTCCTGTGTGACCTTATTGTAGGAGTTTCACTACTTTCTTTTAAGGACTTAAGACATAACCCTCTTTTACGGAGACCTCGTACTTTCATAATTATTCATTTTTCTCACCTATATAGATCTACATATTGACTATGTGAAACGATATGTCGTCTTTGTTCACGTTGTAACATTTAGTTAATATGAGGTTATTTTAAAAATTTTATTTATTTTTGTTCTACTCAGGACCCAAAACTTTTTGTTTCTTACTTTCGTTCAATTTCTGAAAAGTTTATTTTCTTTTGTTTCTCCTAAGTAACGGTTATCTGGTCATGAAGTTCTTTATAGTTTCCTTCAAGAAGTGCGACTTCCCTTTAGTATGGTCCCCCTTTGGACCTAAGAAAGTCCTCGTTTATCTCTCGTAATCTTTACTATTTATCTTTACCATTTGTAGACCTATTCGTATTTCTTAATAAAAAGGAGAATTAAATTTTTTATGTATACGTATACCGACAAATTTCGTTTTTAAGAATGTAACAGAGGACGACAAGAAAAAAAAAAAAAAATGAAAAAATAAAAGAAAATAAAAAAATTAAAAATGAAATAAAATGAAATATTATGACATAACCAAAACGGTATGTAACTGTACTTAGGTGGTGCCCACATGTACGCTAGGGTTTGTACTTGGGGGGAGGGTGGAGGGAGGGGTGTTGTAGGGAGACCCAGTAGGGGCACGTGGTCGGGGTTCGTACGACATAGGACGTAGTCTGTATCTGACCACTAAGCTAAGAATGTACTATCATATGTACAAAGTTACGGTAAGAGGGTTTAGTAGGGTGGGAGAGGGAGAGGGAGACTCAGGTTTTCAGGCGATATGTGTAGACACAGAAAAAACGACAGAACGTGTGTCCCAGTAGTAACGGTAGAAAGATTTAAGGTATATATACACAATCATATGACATGACCACAAAAAGAAAGACCAAATGAAGTGAGACATATTAACCGAGGTCAGAGGACGTCAAAATTACATACATCTAAGTCACCTATAGTATGGTGTCGGATTTTTTACGACTTCCTACCATTTACCCGTATAGGTCACTTTACAAAGACGTAAAATGCACTTCACCATGTTATAATTTGGATGTATCGAACACTTTTAGATTCCTACAAAGTACATTAAGGGTTCCGTTAGTGAAATTTTTCCATTCTGTATATCAACTTTGGTTATTCATTCAATTTTACCTTAAGATTTTATAGGTGTTTATAAAAAATTCCATCCACACCGTCCGTCTTACCAGGGGTTTCTATGGACACGAGGTTAGAGATCTAGGATCCTTATACAGTAATGTAATTTTTTTTTTTTTTTTCTAACGTCTCATCAATTCCTGTAATTTTGTCTCTCTACTCGGGTGACTTGGGTCACATAGTGTATAGTACCACCGAGTCTGCCAATTCACAGACGGATGTTACACCCTCTGGGCCCAAGTCAGGGACCCAACCCTTCTAGAGGACCTCTTCCTTTACCGTTGGGTGAGGTCATAAGGACGGACCTCTTAGGGTACCTACCTCCTCGGACTATCCGATGTCAGGTACCCCAGCGTTTGTCAGTCTGTGCTGACTCACTGAAGCGAAGTGATTTTAGTATCTTGAAGGAGACCGACTTTAGTCTCTCCCCGCCGTCTCCTCAGTCTCAGTGTCAGTTTCGCATATTCAAGTCCTGGTCCGTAACGACCCCTGGTTGGGGGTGGTTCTCTGTCATTCCTTTACGTTTGAAGTCAGAACGTTGGGACTTCAGACACCAGTAAACAATGTCGTTGTTATCTATTATCTACTGATTACTCTTGGATGACGTATCGTGTCTCTTGAGAGGAATTACGTGATACCACTGGACTTGTCCTGCCTTCTGGTTTTCCCTCGTATATATACATATTCCTACCGACTGAGTGAAACGACATGTCATCTTTGATTGTATTGTAACATTTAGTTGATACACAATAACAAATCAGTGATTCAGTATGCTCCGAGAAACGTTGGGGTGACTGACATCGGACGGTACGAGGAGACAGGTATCCGAAAGGGTCCGTTCTTCTGACCTCACCCCACGGTAAAGGAGGAGGTCCCCTAGAGGGTCTGGGACCCTGACTTGGGTACAGAGGAAGTAACCGTCCACCTAAGAAATGGTGACTCGGTGGACCCTTCGGGTGTATTTCGTTTATATGAGGTTATTTTATTTTATTTTATTCTTTTGGTTATGTATTCTCTCTTTTCTTCTTCTCTTTCGTCTCCTGTTATTTTGCTAGATGGATTAGGTGTGTGTAGGTATCAGTGTAAATAGCCCTGACCTGATTTTACGTTTCTAATAGTCTTACCTAATTTTTGTCGTTCTGGTTGATAAACGAGAAAAATTCTCTGCGTGAAATTTATATTTCTATGTCTGTTTAACTTTCATTTAATTACCTCTTTCTGTATGGTATGTCGGTCATCTGTAATCCTCCGACCTCGTAGACATTATCGTAGTCTATTTTGTCTGAAGTTCTATTTTCTCATAAATGGTGTCCCTGTAAAGTATTACTATTTTCCCAGTTAAGTAGTCCTTCTATCTTGTAAGTATTTGTACATACGTGTATTATCATCTTAGGGGTTTATGAATTATCATGACTTCCCTCTTTGTTTATGGAGGTATTAGTCAAAGAGAAGTTAGTGTCTATGAATGCTAATGGATAAACGGATATTTAGTTGAGTTGAAAATTTTACATTAATTCGGAAGTTAATTTTTATTTATTTAAAGTTTTTACATTAATTCGAAGAAATTCCCTCTAAAACATCGATCGTATACAGTGAATGTATTTAATAGTGGTGTTTTTATTTTGTTTGGTATAAGACTTTAGGGTCGGAACCACGTACGGACGAGACTCAGGTGTAAGACAGTCCGACTCCGGTTTGGTAGATTTTCGTAGAGTAAGTGGACAGCGTAGGACTTAGGACCCTTTGTGACTACGTTGGGTCGAGGGAGTACACACGTTTCCTCCTCTGATTGACCAGAGTACAGTGTTTTCTTTCCTGACGTCTGGGTGAGTAGAAGACTAAGAAACGATCTTGGGTTTCCAGGTTTTAGGACTCGGTTAAGTCTCTCAATCCACTCATGCACACACACGTGTCGGCGAGTCAGCACGAGCTGGGAAGCACTGGGGTACCTGACGTCGGACGGTCCGAGGAGGTAGGTATCCTAAAGGGTCTGTTCTTATGACGTCACCCAACGGGAAAGGAGGAGGTACCCTAGAAGGGTTGGGTCCCTAGGTTAGACGTAGAGAACCCAGAGGACGTAACCGTCCGTCTAAGAAATGATAGTATGGTGGACCTTTCGGACCCACACATATAATATGTATAAATTTTAAAAGACACATAATACTACAAAACCATAGAATTTTTCGGAAAGGCTGCAGAATACCCTCTCTAACGTGGAAGACCACGATAGGTTAAGAATCTATACCGTTCCTGAGCCCTTGTAGTCTGAACCAAACAAACGACGTTTGTTTGGTCAGGTCTTGGTGTGTCGGAGAGAACCCGGGTATTTGGGGGCCTCCGTTACAAGGAAACGGTCTTAGTAGGTTCCTGGTCCACGGTACGTCGACGTGTGGTAGGGATATCAAATCTCGGGTGACTTTAATAAGTTTAATCGATTCGGGTTTGACAAAATGGGACAGGACGGAAAGGACCTTTGGGATTATTTAGTGGACGGAATACGAAAAACGAGGAGGGTCGAAGACGAAGGACTGGGTTTGGGTCACCGAGAGGAGGCAACCTGGACGAGACAGAGAACAAAGTTCCCTTGGTACTCATTACTTTCGAAAGAAAGTTACCGTGGTCGTAGGAGTACGACAGACAGTCAGTGGAAATATTTAATTCTGGGTCTGGTCACATGACCCTCGTCAGTCGGGGGTCCTTATAAGTCTCGGTGCAGACAAACAGGCTGTTCTGACTGCAGTAGTCGTCCTCAATGCTTTTGATCCTCCCTCGCGCAGTTAGGGTCATTACCTTAAGATCCGCCCGCGGGGATGCGGGTGGGACGTCCTCGGAGCCCCTCCTACGTCCAGGAGACTTCACCGAGTCGACCGTACGGAACATTTAAGTGAGGACCCTCCTTTCGGTGATAGGTAGTTAACCGGCCGGACCGTGGTGTGACCCACTCCTTACTCTAGAGCCTTAGGTACACAATAGTCTCTTTCCGACGGTGTTAGCACCTTATGTTTTGTCAAACAGAACGGATCCGAGGTGAGCGACAACACTTACTTGAAACAGGTTAAAGCGGAGACGAAGGTTTTCGATTCTTCAATTGAGAGACGTAAGGAATTAACTAGTGTCGCTGATTAGGGATTAGCTGGCCAACCAATGTACTAGAGGTAAGTCACACGTCGACCGGACGTTCTGGGGTCAAAGTTTTGAATGTGTCTACACCTAAACTCGGGACCCATACAATAAACGAATAACCTTTTTGGAACTACGACTCTTTCTGACTTCCGTTTTCCTCTTCCCCTCCGTCTCCTACTCTACCGCTCCATCGTAGTGGCTGTACCTGTACTTAAACTCGTTTGACGTCCTCTGTCGTAACGTCTGGTGGACGGTCCATTGCGTGCTTCGGGGAACACAGGCCCGCGTCCCTGTGTCCGACACACGTGTAAATCCCCGAGTCTTATGTCCTGTGACGGGTGACGTCCCGACTCAACTTCCGGCTAGAGTTCGTGTAAAAATCCGTCGAGACGGTCACTTAAAATTGATCGGACCGATTCGTCTTAAACGGTGGAGTTACACACGGGAAAGTCGTACGTTTAACGAAGGTCGATTTTGTTAGTTCCAGGTTTCTAAGTCCTTCTTACAAACTGGAAGTGGGATTGACGGAACGTCCCCGAAGGGACCACCGAATTTACCATTTCTTAGACGGATGTTACGTCCTCTGGGCCCAACCTAGCCACCCAGTTCTTCTAGGGGACCTCTTCCCTTACCGTGGACGATGGGTGAGGCCATGAGAACGGACCTGTTAAGGTACCTGTCTCCTCGGGCCACCCGATGTCAGGTATCCCAACGTTTCTCAACCTGTGTTAACTCACTGGTTGTGGAACCGCGAAGGAACCACCGAGTCTACCATTTCTTAGACGGACGTCTTAGGGTACCTGTCTCCTCAGGTCACCCGATGTCAGGTACCCCAACGTTTCTTAAACTGTGTTGAGTCACTGGTTGTGAAGATGAACGATTGACGATTTTCCTAAATCTATCTCCTGGTCAAGGTCTTTCTTGATAGTAGTGTCTAATGGTACATGAACCACATACTGTCAAATACTCGAACCACATCGTCTGTCCGTCTTTGATTATTCTGGTAATAAAAAATTGAAAATTTTTAACAAATGATCTATGTTTTCCCTTAAGTTTAAATGCGGGTTTGGTTTAGATTTATTTATGTTTTCCTCCTTTCTAAAGTTTACAGTTACCTTGTGTCTTTCCACTCAAAGAATTCGTAAATATAGAAACACAAGAAAGTTTCAAATTTGATAGTAAAAGTGTATATCACAAAATTTTTTTTTACAAATAACCTCATATCAACGAAATGTTACAGTACAATCAAAGACGATATGTCGTTTCATTTAGACGATATACCTATGTATATAGGGACTTCCGGTCAAACTAGTTTCATGAAAGACACAAAGGTCCACCGGGTCGTTTGTAAACAAAGGGTTTGTAACTAAGAAAACCTAGAAGGACATTTAACGGAAGGAGGCGAAACTTCAGGGTTTGGGGATGGGAACAGGAGAGAGTTTATTGTGCATTCGGAGTTGACGGATTGATCCAGGAAATAAGAATACCTCGGACGATGGGGAGGGGCATGTTTACATTAATTTAAACCAAAAGAGAACAATTACACAGAGTACAGTAAACTAGAAGTCTGGTTGGTCTTCTTTGACCTTTCTTATGTCGTCTTAAAAAAAAAAGTTGTCATCGTGTATACGTTTACGCGGGTAGGGGGAGACGGGGAGTAGTTTACTCGCTCACGTGTGTGTGTGTGTGTGTGTGTGTGACCTCAAACCAGATAACCGAAAGGGATCCCTTCATCTGAAACCACTTATGTGAGAAGAGAATTGGAGTTAGGGTTGAGATTCATTTGACTTTTAGGAAAGATTAACTGTTTTGTTCCTGTAAGAGTTAATACGACTGGGACCTGGAACTGGTGTCATTAATTCCTTTTTTCTCGAGGCCGTTCTTGTTCCGTCGCTACCAAACTTTTCTTTCGTCACCTGAACCTCAATCTTGAACCTAGGTCTGAGACGACGAAGAGTCGACCCCCTCAAACCTGTGTAAGGAGTGGAAGAACTCGGAGAAGACACGTGGTACTTTGTGGACCTACGATGTAAAGAGTCTACGATGGAAAGATCCTGTGATTCTACGCTGTCATAGTCGTTTCGTGGTTGGCGAGTGTAAAGTCTCGTAGGTACCTCTTTGACACACGAAGTCCCTTACCTCGACGTGCCCGGACCAAGTCGAAGAACAGATACCCTTGAACCCGTCCAGAGGATTGGAAAGAGTCGATGTAACTCGAATAGACATCTTTCCACTAATATTGAGGATCGGACCGACCCGAAAACATTGCCAGTAGTACTCATACACTTCACGAGGTGTCCCGAAGAGGGGGAGGAGAAGGAGGAAGAGAAAGAGGAGGATGTCTTTTCCAGATATGAGTCACAGTTGGAGTCTAAAGAGGGTGAGCCACTGGGCCCAGTTCGAGTGGTACTTTTGTTAACTCTCGTTATCCTTGTATGGGGTCTTCCGAAAAGTAAGGAAAAAGGAAACCTCTTTTCTTCTGACCCCTTAGTCGTCGTCCGCAGAGAGTCTCCCACTTTCGTTCAACGAAGGATGAGGCTCGACGACTCGGTTACGGCGTGGCCTTGGCCCCTACAGAAGTAGAGACGAAACTGCTGTACTACGCCGAGACCAAGGGGCAGAGTTTACCGTCCAATGAGTCACTCTGTCTCCCTCTCGTCGTCTACCTACACTGTCGTTTAAGACGAGACACGGGTGTCTACGAATATTCTGTAACTTTTCGACTTGGGTGCAAAGGATGAGCATGTCGTTTTGGACACTTCTTCGGGACTACAGTCGAACTCCTCGTACACCCTAGAGCGGAAAGAAAAGTTGGGGTCAGGGAGGGACGCCAGGACGACACATGTCGCATTTGCCTGGAGAGACCAACACTCTTCTCTCTCGTTCTCATCTGATTCTGATACTGTCCGAAATCAAATAAACGGACCCCTTCCTGGTCAGAGTTTTTCCTAGACTCTCAGATAAGGCACTGAATGATCATTACTGTGGTCTCCTGACGAAACGAGGAGGGTAGATACTTTACTCTCCTGGTTATTCCTGTCAGGTGCACCAATGAGACTTTTGGTTTAATCTAGTTTATAGAACCCGGAGAGAGGAAGAGTGAATGACAAGTGGTTAGTGTTGTCTGGAGCTGTCAAAGGTCTGGTACTAGTCGAAAAAGACCGGAGTCGTAGAAACAAACAAAAAAAGAAGAACTAAAAAAAAAGAAAGCAGTCGAAATAATACTATATGAACTGTATGTTACCCGAAGGGTCCACCTTGATCACCACCATCTCTTGAGTGGATGTCTGCGTCCTCTGTATTCTCCACGTGCAAACTAGGGACCCAGCCCTTCCAGAGGACCTCTTCCGCCACCGTTGGGTGAGGTCATGAGAACGGACCTCTTAGGGTACCTGTCTCCTCGGACCGTCGATGTCAGGTGTCCCAGAGTTTCTCAGTCTGTGCTGACTTCACTGAATCGTATGTGTACGAATAATTACGGGTTCAACAAGGTAGGGACCGGTTACCCCTGAAGTCTAACCGAAGACCCGAAAAACTGGACGTCAGAAACATTGACGAAACGAGAGACGAGACTTTCCTACGAGATCTTTCCTAGTCGGGGTGTGACACTTTTTCGGTTAAAGGGTCACCAAAGAGAGTCTCGGTTTGTCATAAATCTTTGGTTCTAGACTAAGATCTCCACGAATAACGATGATTCAACAGATGATAGGATCTCGTGTATATGTCTATAAAATTCAATTTTATGTAGTATGCAAGTAGGGCTATGAGAAATAAATTCAAGTCCTAAGCTAGAGTGTCTAGAGAAGAAAGAGAATACTGTTTTCTGAGTAAGAGGTACAGTAGTTGTATTAATTGATTAAAAGAAATAGGGTGTGATATGTACATGTTCGGAGTCCTTTTTTTTTTAATCATAATTATGATAAGGACTTTTATGACTTTTGTTCTAAAAAACGATAAGGAAAACAGGAATTCCTACGTAAGATGGACCTTATATGTTTCAAGACAAAATTTCTGTGAACACCCGAAGGGACCACCAGATCACCACTCCTTAGAAGGTCAGTTACGTACCCTGTAGTGAAACTACGGACCAGGTCCTTCTAGGGTGTACGACACCTCGTTGATTCGGACGTACGATGTTGATAACTCACGTCACGAGGTCTCGGGCCCTCACTGACGATCACTCGGGTGTGCGGCGCTGATGACTTCGGGTACGTGGATCTCGACCACGAGGTGTTGTTCTCTCCCGAGACGTCACTCTTTGGGCACAAGGTGTCGATCTCGCCTCGGGACGAGTGACGTCGATCTCTTTTCCGGGGGTGTCGCTCCGGGTCGTGTCGGTCTTTACTTACTTATTTATTTTATTTCAGTGAACCTTGTCGAGGAAAGACACACCAATAACGTTTTTAATCTAAAGGAACAAAATGAAAGGAAGATCATGAATCCTCAACGAAAAATTAAAGTAAAAAGTATTACTCTATTTTATGGATTTACAGAGATTTCAGTTTAGATATTTTTATCATATATCAGTTTCTGTAGATCGAAGATAAGGGACGTAGGAGAAAGGAGGAAGGAAGTATCGGTGGGGGACATAATATGTAAGCGCACACACACGCACACACACACACGCGCGCGCGCACACACATCTATCTTACGTACGCAGACACGATTCAGCGAAGTCAGCACAGGTCGAGAAACGCTGGGGTGTCTGACATCGGGTGGTCCGAGGAGACAGGTACCCTAAGAGGTCCGTTCTTATGACCTCACCCAACGACACGGGAGGAGGTACCCTAGAAGGACTGGGTCCCTAGCTTGGACACAGAAGACGTGAGATCCGTCTAAGAAATTGAGACTCGATGGTCCCTTCGGGGTCTATCTGTCTAATATGTCTATCTATCCGTCCATTTCTAAGAAAGTGATACATTAACAGAATAAAAAGTCATAGTAATAAGTCACGTATAAAAGTGTACATCCTTCTAAATAGAAATATAAAACTCCCAATAAAAATTTGTTATAGACAATTTCCAACTTGGCACAGGGGGTGGTATGGGGGTCTTAGGTACACAAATCAGGATTGGGGATAACGGAAGTCTTACACTGACATGAACCTCTGTCCTATAAATGTCTCCACTAGTTCAATTTCACTTCAGTGATCCCCTGGGATTAGGTCATACCGATGTAAGAATACTTTTCTACGAACCTCTATCTGTGTGTGTGTCGCTCTCGCAGCACACTTCTACTTCCTCCTCTGTCGAGTTCACTACGAGGGTGTTCGATTCCTCGTGGACCTAAAGACCTATCCGAGTAAGAACGACACTGTGAGAAAGTGGATGTTTATGTGTGTGTGTGTGTGTGTGTGTGTGTGTGTGCGTGTGTGTGTGTGTGTGTGTGGTCATGTACGTGGAAGGGAGTGTACATGCATACGAGGTCCACACGTGCACGCGTGTGTGTGTGTGTGTGTGTGTGAGTGAGATTTTTCGTTGGACTAAGACATACTCCAAGACGGATTTTGAGCTAATAACTGTCTTCAACGGACCAAACGGGTCGAGACTCTTACGAGGAATCAATGTGTCCTCCCTGTCTAAGGGAACGGTAGTTCTTCTTATTTGGTTTACCACAATAGCGTTGAAGGACGATACCCCGCCCGATTAAGTGTACAAGTAAAGATGTACCGAAAGACATACCCTACCCTTCTTTGAAGTCAAATAGGAGACCAAGGATAGACAGAAGTACTAGGCTTCACTACTGAGCAGTCACAAAATGTTCCCTTTATGCACCCACACTCCAGTAGTAGACCGGTTCGGGTCTCCATCAGCGTCAGTACCTCCGTGTGCCTCCTGAGGATCAATTAGCCGACCTTGGTGTCGAGACTTCCCTTTTACCGTCTTAAGTAGAGGGAAACTTTCGTCTTTGGTAGTAGTGGTGGCAGGAAGGATGGACACATGGTTCTATGTGACTATTCTTTCCTTTATGTGGACTATATTATAAGATGTGGTTTATTTTTTCCTTAAGATACTAGTTCCTTTTTTCTCCTATAACTCTCCGACATTATTGTTCCCTTTACGAATTCGATATTATGACCCAATGGTTTTCGTTTGTGTTTATTCATGTCCTAATAGAGTTTTCTATGAAATTTCTTTTTTATTTGTAACTTTTGATATAGTTTTATAATGTCATCACTACCATAACGTTCACGAAAAAGATAATATAAAGTGTCAAGGAAGATAAAATTTGTTGTACGTGAATAATATTATTGGTTTTCTAAAGAATTCTTTATTATATAAGATTAAAACAGTTACAAAACAGTCGAAAGTTCTAGATCTATAGTGAGAGGGAGAGGGTCTTAGGGATGGTGGAGTGTTTCCCTAAAAGGTAGGAGGTTTGAGAATCTTACGTCCTCCGTCCTTAAGTCATTAAACCACTGGTAGTGTTAGCGGACCGAAGGGTCCTCAGAGTCCTCAATAGTTTCTTAAGTGGACGGTCACGTTCTCTGTGCCCTCTACGAGCAAATTAGGGACCCAACCCTTCTAGGGGACCTCTTCCTTTACCGTTGGGTGAGGTACTAAGAGCGGACCTCTTCAGGTACTCGTCTTCTTGGACCACCCGATGTCAGTTACCCCGTGTTTCTCAACCTGTACTGATTCGCTGATTCGTATGTTGCGTCAAAAAATTTCCGTACATTTCCTCAAGGTGAGGTCGGAGCGACATAGTCTTAGAGACCTATACCATGGGTCCTTAGACCTAAAACTCGGTCGTATATACCACAGTAACCATATTCACAAGGTACCTGGGTGACTATCTGTAGATAATCCCTGAGTTGAGAGGTGACCCATGTATCAAACGACAGACGGTGTCCAATGACGTCCGGTGGGGTCAAGCTAAGGACCCGGCCCTTCTAGGACACCTCTTCCCTTTCCGATGGGTGAGGTCATAAGACCGGACCTCTTCAGGTACTTGATATATCAGGTATCCCAGTGTTTCTCAACCTTTACTGACTCACTGAAAATTTAATTCTTTAAATTTGTCCAATGACTAATTCTGTTTTCTCGGTACCGAACAGGGTCTCGAGAGATTTGACTAAGACCACTGACTAGTTGTTTCTACTGAGTTTGAACCCGATGAAGAAAGAAACAATTTTTGTAAGTAATACACCAACGTATAGTATCGGAGAAGTGAAGGTAGACATTAAGTCTTTGATTTCCCCTCCATTCTTTCGTTGATTTCATTGTAGTAAAACAGATGGCGATCTACGGGGATACCTTAAGGCGGAGAAGTGATTCTTATCGGAGGTGGACTATTTTCGATGAAATGCGGGTTAGGTTTACGTCATCTTAATTTACCGTTGTATCTTTTCATTTGTTTATACGGGTGGGTACAACTTTTACACCGTATGATTTTTATAGATCAGTGGAGGCGGAACTCGATTTGACTCTTTTATTTTGGTTACTGGGGTCTATCTTCGTTTACTGATCTGTGAAGTCGACATATGTAGGCCGAATTTGTTTTCGTTTCTTTCTCAAGAGTGAATGTACTCTTGACGAGGGAGATGAACGGGTCAGGTCTTCATTACCAGAATTTGTGAAGATCCTTTTAGGGTCACTTGAGTCTAGATCCAACCTATCTATATGGGTGAGGTCCTCCCTCTTTAGGGGTCCGTACTCAGTCAAAGAACTGGTAGTCTTTTCGATGAGATGTCTTTAGTTGTAGAAAGGTCTGATCCCCGTTCCTTAACACAGACGGGTTCTCTCCTTCGGGTTTTCACGTTACGATTATGAGTCTTACTAAATGGACTTAGTAGAGATTAGAAGTGTCTTTGGTAAAACGTCTGTTCTTTGGCCTCCGAACATCTTTCCATTTGGGTTCTGGGGCCAAAGAGAAGAGTTTGGGATTAAAGAGACGAAGGTTTCAGGTCTACTGAGGGTGCTGTGGTTGGATGGTGGATTGTCTCCGTTACCTTCTCATGGTCCAAGTTTCTCTATATGCCCGGTTTTAGTGTAGACTACAGTCGCCGTTATTGACTTCCTTCCTCTGTGGTTCTAAGATACCCTGACACAGAGGGGGCCTGTACCCTTCTTGCTCCTGGAACAATAGTTATACACAAACGCCCCTACGTACAGAGTGTCTGTGTAAAAACATTTTAAAATTATGTATTGTCACCTACTTAGTAATACCTTATGGTGAGTTAAAAAAATGTTAGACTTGTGTGCGTACATTGGTGAAGGGTTTACCTCTATGTCTTTTGGTGTACTTTGGAAGAAGGTCGGGGGAGGTTCAGATCGATGAGGAGGAGTGATCAGCGATTCAGCACAGACTGAGAAAAGAAGTTGGAGTACCTGACATCGGGTGGTCCGAGGAGACAGGTACCCTAAAAGGTAAACGGTAAAGGAAGAGGTCCCGTAGAAGGGTTGGGTCCCTAACTTGGACGTAGAGGACGTAACCCTCCACCGAAGAAATGGCGACTCGGTGTTCACTTAGGGGTGTCGGGGATTACCAATAGGAGATTGTTGGGTGGGGGAAGAGAGAGAGTGTGTGTGGGGGTGTGTAAAAATTGTTCCTGTTTCTTGTGAAATACATTATGGTGTCTCAGGGGACCATGAGGATGAAAACTATATTACACCGGGTTCGAGGGGTTCTTAGGTTACAAAAGTCAATCTTTCTACTCTTCCTTCTTTCCACATTAGTTGTCTGGATGGATCGATTGTTACAAGTAGGATATTGATTAGGAATACAAGGGAAGTTCAGCTACAACTTTCGAATTATGTAACCAGGTAAAGAGACGGAATTATTCCTCTACTTTAGAACCACTCACAACTTAGAACTATACACTTCGACTGGGACCGTCCCAAAACCATGGTAGTGGGACTTGTAGTTATTAGCAACGGGTCCCTGGTTTTAAAATCTCATTTTTACTTGCGACTAGGATCTAAGACGGATCTTCATCTTAAAACTCTTTTTTGAAGTCCGTAAAGAAAATTGTTCAAAGAAAGAGTATTTCCAGTTCACATTCTCTTCAAAACCGATTGTCTCGAACATTCAATCGAAAACTTATTATGTCGAAAGAACAAAATTGTTTACTGGACTATAAATATTATACGGTTACAAGAGTAATTTTTCTTTTACCTTTTTTCCGTTTACGGACCGTAAAGAATTACTCCGTGACGTCAGTCGTACAATGATCTCAATAGTCTAAATTACGTGGGTTGTTAGATTATAGTTCGCGATAATTGAGTCAAACGTATAATCCTCCTGTCCTGGGTTTCTCCTTTGTTACAGGGGTTCCACCTCTTTGTTAACTTAGAACCAGTAGACTGGGGTTTCAGATCGAGACTTAATGATTTACCAGGTAAACCATTTTGTTTCTGCACCAAAGGTCAAAGTTAGTACCAAGTATTACACCTCCGGAGAGTCTACTATTCTATCGAATCTTTCTTTCGACCTTCTTCACTTCTTTTCCTAAATAGACAGACCTTCGAGACCCTCAGATACAAGGGTGCACTTCTACGTTATCCCTACTCGATAAGATAAACGAGTCGTCTTTTTCCCGGTCGACGTGAGGTGGTCAATTGACGTTTGATAAACACAGGATAAAGAAACTCGGTAGTTTCCATTCTTTGTCCGGTTATATAAAGAGTCAAGGACTTCAATTCCTCTACCGTAGACACCGATTTTATTAAACGGGACAAAAGCGGAGAAGTTGGTCCCCGTCTCTTGTCCTGGTTGATTGAGTAAATGCCACTTATTGCAAGACCTATAAACGACTGTTTCGTCCAATATTCACCAAGAACTAACGTATGTCTCCAAGCAAAACGTAGTTGGTCCCGATTATTTAGTCCGGTTTCTCCTTAGTTTCGTTGGTATACTTTACGTCAAGTGTCCCTTTACAACTATGTCCTGTTTAGACTCTGTCTCTCCGATCTCATGTACTGTTCTGCACGCGGTCCTCTGTAGGCGTCCGGGGTGGCGGAAAGTTAGAACACACATTGTGACGTTAAAGGAAGTCATTCATTACCGCTATTTGAGAGTATCAAATTTGTTTGTTAAAACAAAAGGAATCCTTAACTCTGAGAACGTAAAGTTTAAAGAGGACACGTACTCTACACGGGGTAGGACATAGCTTCCACCCCTTTGTTTCCGTGTCTCATTAACCCACTGTAGGGGTTTCCACGGGTGAGTGGGACAGTTTTCCCTTTTGATTTTGGTTTCGGATTTAGACTGGATAAAGGTGGCAGTGCGGGACCATTTCTGGGGTCCATGGTTCAATTATCCCCGTTCTTTGCCGTTTCACGTAGTACTCACTCACATTCTACGAACACCTTCCTTCTCCAAGTCAGGACCACGAGTGATGACCTTCACAATCCACTACGAAATCCCCTCGAGGTCTCTCGAGGTCAAGAAACCACAGAGTTGTGTCTTTCTTAAGTCGTTCTCCGTTTCACTAACTATTCTTCACTAAATAATGTCAGTTTGCGACCACTCTGAATGTTCGTCCACCCTCTCTCCCACGGTACGGGACTCTTCAATCACCCGATGTCGAAGTGGTAGTTTCCTTCACACCTCACCCCTTTTTCTGCTGAAAGAAGAAGTAAGAACTCATCTACCGTACGTTTGTAATAGTCGAGAAGGAGGTCCAACCCGTCTCCACCAAAAAGAAACCAGGGATGTACCAGTTCCGTCCCGACACTTTATATAAAGTCCAGAGACATGTTACTCGTGGAAGGGTATTTAATGACAAAAATAAACACGTCTCTCGTAGAAGATCCCTAGTGATTGAATGATTCGAGTGACCCGTCGTACACCCAGAGTGCGGTGGTATCAAAATAACAAACCCCCGTACCGAGTTCGAAGGTAACACACAAAAAAAAAAAACGATTCGTTTCGACGAACGAAAACACCAATTCGTTTGGATGAGAAAATTCACTAGTAATTGAACGTCCCCAGAGGGTATAAAAAGGATGAATGTTAGGGGACACACCCGAGACGATTCAACGACGTCAACACAGGTTGAGAAACGAAGGAACACCTGACATCGGACGGTCCGAGGAGACGGATACCTGAAGAGGTCCGTTCTTATGACCTCACCCAACGGTACGGGAGGAGGTCCCCTAGAAGGGTTGGGACCCTAGTTTGGACCGTGAAGAATATCGAATAACCGTCCACCCAAGAAATGGTGATCGCGGTGGACCCCTCGGGAATGTTAGGGGTCACCCCAATTGATAAATTAGTCGATGAATTAGGGAACTAAGACAGAGATAGTGACAACTTTAGAGAGACACAAGACGACGTACAGGTAAAGTTGAGTGAAAACTTCTCGGTAAACGAGAGAATGTCCTTGACGTCTGCTTATGAATAAGAACTTGTAAGGCCCCGTTCTCTTCTTCTGTAAGTAGTGTACGTTATGGTAGGACGTACGATAATAGAGTGCAGAAACTGTGTTTACGAGTCGTTACTCCCATTACGACATCTTGAGGGGGAAGGAGTGTATTTTTTGTTTTTGCGAGCTAGAAGTTACTGTTCTAAGTAAAAGAAGGTTAAGGGTTCCGTTTGGCGACTTCTCCCAGAACGTAACAGACCGATGTTTTGGGTAAATAGACGAGGACCTCTCAAAGACGGGTTCTAAACTTCTCCACTGAACCCAATGGACAAGAGTATGACGGACACAGGTTCGAAAGACAGAGTAAGAGAAGGTCCGTTAGTTCGTTTTACAGTCACAAGGCCTCTACCACCTCAGGAAACACAGGGGTCCACTTTCCCCCTTACTCTCCCAGACTCGTTGTCCTAAGTTAGTTAATCCTTCTTTTGTAAGAGAATTGATTCAAGACAGGGTTCCTGACTGGAGGGGGTCTACGATTAGAAACACGCAGTTTCCTCACCCCTCTGACGTCTCAGTTAAGGGAAAAGATTTACGTCCCCACTCTGCTCCCTTGATAACTAAAGACAGTTTTGTCTGTCTCGCTTATCTTCTCTTCTGGTATCTGTCGCTTCCTAAACACATGTTTACCTTTGGTGGTCGATAGACGCTCAAAAAGAGACACTTCAAAGTCCGGTGCCCATGGACGTAATGGTGTCGTCCTTTTTTGTAATTCGTTGTAAGATCCGAACTGCGGAAGTACAGTAACCTAACGGAAAAGGACCTTTACAAAGGGCAACGAAGGTCAACGATACCATTACCTCCACAAGAACCAGTTCTACAACTACTGGTGTTTATTCGTTCTTTTGTCGGATTAAAGTCGATCGAAATATTCCTCGTTTATTTGTGTTCGACTACACGATCCCATATTGTTCCCTCCCCTGACTCTACCGTCTTGTCTACGGGTTTTCCAGGTCTCTCTACACGAAGTCCCCTCGACTCTTTAGAGGACTTTAACCTCTTTTACTTTTGATAATCTGAATTCACGTACAAGGACCCTTCTCTCAGGAGCCAAAAGCCGTTTAGGAGGTTCCATAGAAAAGGTGCAATGTTTTCCAGTCTGTTCCTGGGTTTACCGTTCTTCTTTTGACCCGTACACTTCTGAACCCCTCCCACCTCCTTCCCTGTTACCTTTTCATTCCGATTCGACTACATCGACTTTTTCTCTCAGACCCCTTGTTTGTTTTTTGTTCTTTAAAAATTCGTCCAAGTGTCTCCCCTTTACTTCTTGATCCTGAAATTCTTCTACAACGTCCAAAAGTGGAAAGTTCTCCAAGTTCTTTCTGATCTTAAAACAATTACAACAAACCGACTGTATCGTACTCCTTTAGAGTGAGAAAGGTCTGTGTAACCGTGGTTAAGTTCCTCCCTTTCCGAATGTTACTACACTCTCTTACTTCGTCCCGAAGTTTGGTCAGACTGGGTCCGACTTTAGAGGGGTTGTCCATTTACGGGAGTTCTACAACTAGTAGACTATAGTTGTGAAGGGAAGCGGAGTAGAGGGGTAGAGGTTGTGTGTCCGTGTGTGTGTGTACGTGTGTCGTATGTGACACTAATCTTTCAATGCTGTTCACTATTAGTTCAATTATTAAGAGCGTAAGATGTACGCTCTACGGAAAAGTCACGTTCCCCATTCACCAGGGATACTGGGATTAACAGTGGGGTCTCCCTATGTCTTCACTACAAACATCTTAAGAACACTTAGATTCTATATTACCCCCTCCCTGAACATCCCTCCATCTCTTTATTTTCTTGGTTCCCTTCAACCTTCGTGTAACTAGTTCTCTCTTGTTTCTCCACTTTATTGTCTGTTTCCTCCTTTTGGTTATCCGATCATCCTCCCTGGGTTTCTCTCGTTCCACATTCACCCTCCTCTGTTCCCTCCTGTGCCTTACTTTTTCCTCCCAAATCTTTCCTTTTTTCCTCTTTGCTTACACCTTTATTTCGTTATTTTCCTACCTTCCGTCCCCACGGTCCTTCCCAATTCTTCGTTCCGTTGGTTATTTTGCCGTCTCACTGACGTTCTGCCTCCCAGGAGAGGTTGTCAATATAGTAGTAAGCGAAGAAAGACGGCACTCCTGAGTCCACGTCCTCGTTCGGAGTCAGAGAAGACGTCCCGGCGTGGTCCATTTTCGTGAAGACGAAGGTGCCGGTACTTCGTTGGAGGGACCCGAGAGGGTTGATTGCTAAGAAAGTCTGAGTCCGTGTGTTCCTTTAACTCAAGTTGATTTACGTTTGACTTGAGGTCCTCTGGACGAGGGTGGGTAATGGTATGAGTAATTCTCTCTTTTGATTAACGGGCTCCGGTCTCACGCCTTTAGGTTGATCTGCACAAAAGGGTCCACTAGTCAGGGACTCGTCTAAAACCAAACGTGTGGACCTTCATTAAAAGGTTTAAGTGAACAGACGCGTCTTAAGGGGAACAGTCGTAGACAGTAGTGTGCATGCATTACCAACACCAATAACAACTCAAAGACTGAGGGGTTCACGTTATATTTGAGGTAGGTACCTTTGCCCGGTACTCATAAGAAATTAAGGGATCGTAAACCGAGTATTATTGGTGAGTAATTTATTAAGACTACTTATCTGGATCTCTTATAGTATCAATCATTTCATTCGCTGCGTCTCTTTCTGTTTATAATATACTATATTGTATACCTCGGATTTCTATTTATGTTTACTTAGACATATGTTTTATCTTTGTCTGAGTGTCTATCTCCCTTTTTTTGAATGACAATGGTTTCCCCTTTTCCCACCCCCCTCCTTATTTAATCTTCATACCTTAATTGTCTATGTTTCATGATATGTATTTTATCTATTCGTTGTTCCTAAATGACATTGTCCCTTAATATAAGTTATAGAATAATATTGGATATTACCTTTTTATAGACTTTATATGTATATATAACCTTACGTTTTAGTCCTTCAGTTCTTTGTGGACGTCATTGTCCGTTTAAACCGGAATCTCATACTTTACTTCGTCCCGTTTCCGATTATCTCAAAACGGTTCTCTTGCGTGACCAGTATCGTTTGTGGGGGAAGGTTGTTGTGTTCTCTTCTGAGATGTGTACCTGTAGTGGTCTACCAGTTGTAGCTTTAGTCTAACTAATATAAGAAACGTCGGTTTCTACCTCTTCGAGATATGTGTCAGTCGTTTTTTCTCTGGCCCTCGACTGACACTGAGTCTAGTACTTGAGAAATAACGGTTTAAGTCTGAATTTAACTTCTTTCACCCCTTTTGGCGATCTGGTAAGTCCATACTGGATTTAGTTTAGGGAATACTAATATGTCACCTTCACTCTTTATCTAAATTCCCTGATCTAGACAGTCTGTCTCACGGACTACTTGATACCTTACTCCAAGCACTGTAACACGTCCTCTGTCCCTAGTTCTGGTAGGGGTACCTTTTCTTTACGTTTTTTCGTTTTACCGTGAGACTCCTCCGGAATGTTTATCGACACTTTTCTTCTCTTCGTTTTTTGTTTTCTTTTTTCCTTTCTATATCCGTAGACTTATGTTTCAAGGTTTTTTATCGTTCCTCTCTATTTTTTTTTTTTTTTGGAAGGAGTCTCTAGTTACGTTTCTTTATGTCCTTTTCTTGTCTTACCCTTTCTGATCTCTATAGAAGTTCTTTTAATCTCTATGGTTCCCTTGTAAAGTACGTTTCTACACGAGCTATTTCCTGTCTTTACCATACCTGGATTGTCTTCGTCTTCTATAATTCTTCTCCACCGTTCTTATGTGTCTTCTTGACATGTTTTTTCTCGAAGTTCTGGTTCTATTAGTACTACCATACTAATGAGTGGATCTCGGTCTGTAGGACCTTACACTTCAGTTCACCTGGAATTTTTCGTAGTGATGTTTGTTTCGATCACCTCCACTACCTTAAGGTCACCTCGACGAAGTTTAGGACTTTCTACTACGACACTTTCACGAGGCGAGGTATACGGTCGTTTAAACCTTTTGAGTCGTCACCGGTGTCCTGACCTTTTCCAGTCAAAAGTAAGGTTAGGGTTTCTTTCCGTTACGGTTTCTTACGAGTTTGATGGCGTGTTAACGTGAGTAGAGTGTGCGATCATTTCATTACGAGTTTTAAGAGGTTCGGTCCGAAGTCGTTATGCACTTGGCACTTGAAGGTCTACAAGTTCGACCAAAATCTTTTCCGTTCTTCTTGGTCTCTAGTTTAACGGTTGTAGTTGACCTAGTACCTTTTTCGTTCTCTCAAGGTCTTTTTTTTAGATAAAGACGAAATAACTGAT
Organism: Capra ibex; assembly: GCA_006410555.1. Classification (NCBI taxonomy): domain Eukaryota; kingdom Metazoa; phylum Chordata; class Mammalia; order Artiodactyla; family Bovidae; genus Capra; species Capra ibex. Next base: position 5,031,065 of record SJYO01052794.1, read on the forward strand.
ACGGTTTCCGAAACTGACACACCTAGTGTTATTTGACACCTTTTAAGACTTTCTCTACCCTTATGGTCTGGTGGACTGGACGGAGAACTCTTTGGATATACGTCCAGTCCTTCGTTGTCAATCTTGACCTCTACCTTGTTGTCTGACCAAGGTTTATCCTTTTCCTCATGCAGTTCCGACATATAACTGTGGGACGAATAAATTGACTATACGTTTCATGTAGTACTCTTTGAGACCCTACCTTCTTCGTATTCTACCTTAGTTCTAACGGTCCTTTTTATGGTTATTTGAGTCTATACGTCTACTGTGGTGGGAATACCGTCTTTCACTTCTTGATTTTTCGGAGAACTACTTTCACTTTCTCCTCTCACTTTTTCAACCGAATTTCGAGTTGTAAGTCTTTTGCTTCTAGTACCGTAGGTCAGGGTAGTGAAGTACCCTTTATCTACCCCTTTGTCACCTTTGTCACAGTCTGAAATAAAAACCCGGAGGTTTTAGTGACGTCTACCACTAACGTCGGTACTTTAATTTTCTGTGAATGAGGAACCTTCTTTTCAATACTGGTTGGATCTATCGTATTAGTTTTCGTCTCTGTAATGAAACGGTTGTTTCCAGGTACATCAGTTCCGATACCAAAAAGGTCATCAGGACATACCTACACTCTCAACCTGACACTTGTTTCAACTCGCGGCTTCTTAACTACGAAAACTTGACACCACAACCTCTTCTGAGAACTCTCAGGGAACCTGACGTTCCTCTAGGTTGGTCAGGTAGGATTTCCTCTAGTCAGGACCCACAAGTTACCTTTCTGACTACGACTTCGACTTTGAGGTTATCAAACCGGTGGAGTACGTTTCTCAGCTGAGTAGTCTTTTCTAGAACTACGACCCTCCCTAACGCCCGTCCTCCTCTTCCCCTACTGTCTCCTACTCTACCGACCTACCGTAGTGACTGAGTAACCTGTACTCAGACTCACTTGAGGCCCTCAACCACTACCTGTCCCTCCGGACCGCACGACACTAAGTAACCCAGCGTTTCTCAGTCTGTGCTGACTCGCTGACTTGACTTGACTTGATTATATATGTATACAATAGTGACTTAGTGAAAAGGTATGTGAACTTTAATTATGTTATAACATTTAGTTAACATGTAGTTATTTCTATTAGTATTAAGAAAAAACTAACCACTCTTACTCATTTCTTTATCCCCACCCCTAGGGTTTGGGGTCTTAAGTCTCAAGAATTGTTCCTTTTGTCATGACGAGTAAAAAAAGAGTAGATTAAGAAGGTGGTCCAATAAAAATTGTAGCATTTTAATAAAGAGTATGTGACTTGCCGATTAACGATACTTCAAAGTTTGTCACCGAGTGTACCATTTCTTAGACGGACGTTTCGTTCTCTGGGTCCAAGTTAGGGACCTAACTCTTCTAGGGGACCTCTTCCTTTACTGTTGGGTGCGGTCATTAGGACGGACCCTTTAAGGTACCTGTCTCCTCGGACCACCCGATATCAGGTGTCCCAGTGTTTCTCAGTCTGTACTGGCTTCGTTGTGTGTGTGTATTGTGCGTGTGCGCTTCAAAATTCGTCTTCTGCGGTTAGAAAATGTGTTAACGAATTCGATACGAGAACGTAAGGAAATTCGTTTAGTGCTAAAAAAAAAAATAGTAGTGGTAGAAGTCTTAAATAGTAGGACTGTTGTTTCCTTCTTGTTGAAGTCGAGTCTTTTGAAAGGAGATTTTAGCTTTGTGACTGACGGCTCATTCTGAATTGTGTCGTCGAAGCCGACCTTGACCGGAGATTTTGAAAGATTGTGACCGTGTTTGGTTATTAGTGGTCACAAACTCTACGACATTAATTTAAGTCAAATAGTGTCACCCCTCTTCGGCCTTCGAATTTCGAGAGTGGCAAGTTGTGTGGGGTGCGTACGGGATTCCTTGCGAGGTTTCCCGTCTCATTACCACACTACTTGTCAAAGTACCTTAAGGAGGGGTCCCGGAGAGACGGAGTGACGCTCGGCGAAAGGCACGGACAAGAGTCGTGACAACCAGAGAAAGTGCGACGAAGAGCGAACGAAAGTTAAGGTCAGTGAGTACACATGAGTAAGTCACATACTTGTATCAGAGGAGACCGTTTAGATCTGTGACTATAGAACTGGAACTAGAGAAGTAGGGAACTGGTAGTGGGGATTAGGGTGTCGTTGGCGACACCACACTATTTAAACGGCCCAAGGTTCGGAAACGGACACGTAGCACTCGGATATAAATATATCTCTTAACATAGTTGGGTAGAGTATTGAAAGATGGATTTATTAACCTATCCGAAAGACAAGATATTGAACGACGAAAGTCCGTTTTGTTACAGAACCTCTGGGGCTTCTGTCACCATAGTCAAATTCTGAGGTAAAGTAAGATAGTCTAAGAAAAAAGGGTACCATGTCTACTCAGGATCTGGATGTTAGTTACAAATCAGGTACACACCAATAAAAACAACGGTAGCGATGTGCGGTGTGACGCCTGCTTGGAACTTTTGTACGGCTCCTTCGTACATAACTTACTAAGGTAAACACTTTACAGGTCTTACCCATTCAGGTGTGTCTGTCTTACGTCTGACTACCGACGAGTCCCGACCCCCACCCCACCCCGAAGGGGTCACCGAGGTACAATTTCTTAGACGGACGTTACGTCCTCGGTTCCCAAAGTAGGGACCCAGTCCTTCTGCGGGACGTCCTCCCGTACCGTTGGGTGAGGTCATAAGAACGGACCCTTTAGGGTACCTGACTCCTCGGACCGTCGATGTCAGGTGTCGCAACGTTTTCTCAGTCTGTGTTGACTTCGCTGAATTCGTGCGTGTCCCCGACGCCCTCCCCCCTTACAACTCACAGACGAGTCATTCATACCCCAAAGGTAAACCCACTATTTTTTACAAGACCTTGATCTATCGACACGACATTTACATGAATCACGGAACTTTTTAACGATTTTATCTTTTCGAATGTAATACCCATAAAATGACTGGATTTTGTTTACATTTGAACAATTTAGTGTCTAATACACAAAATTTCTAGTCGTTTACCGGGACATTTCAGAATGAAGAAAAGAGACACAATAACATATCACATGGAGAAAGATGCAGAGTAGGAGTTAAATAAAGTGATAGACACAGAGGGAGGAGAAAAAGAGAGAGGAGGAGGAGAGAGAAAACGAGGGAAGGACGTGAGAGTTTCGAGATAAAGGAAAAGTCCTAACACCCCTTGGACAAGGCTGGAAGGAGAGGTTAAAATACTTACCAAGACTGGTATCAGTGGTTACGAGGGGGTTGAGGGTGGGTTTTAAGTCCACTACATAGTCAAGGTTACTGTACGTACCGAAGAGGGAAGGACGGTGAGTCCTGACCGAAAGGCCTGCCGGTGTGCTCCTCGTATTTATACGACCCCCCATCCCCCTCTCCCCTCCTCCCCTCCCACCCGTATTCCTAAGGACCTTAAGAATAGGAACGTCAGTCCAGTTTCGGTCACCTTTGTGATGTAGGTATCTTGTTGGTTTCAATCTCTAAGGTCCCGTGACGTTAACGATAATCTGTTCACCTCATGAAGGGAGTCCTACTGAGTCTAGAAATGTGAATTCTGTCGAAGGGTCCCGGTCCTTCCTGTAAAAATACTCAAGGGTCAGGTTAGTCCCTCCGTCGGCTCTCGTTGTCCAAACCCATAGTCTGGGGACCGACTGGGGTTGGCGAATTAATTGCGTCATTGGGATGCATATAATTGAATCGAGAGTCTCGTTATAAAATAGTTGACATGTATGTCACTTACTTCACTTTCACAAACAACGAGTCAGTACAGGTCGAGAAACACTGGGGTGCCTGACATCGGACAGTCCGAGGAGACAGGTACTCTAAGAGGTCCGTTCTTATGACCTCACCCAACGGTAAAGGAAGGGGTCCCCTAGAAGGACTGGGTCCCTACCTTAGGTCCAGAGGACATGACGTCCGTCTAAGAAGGGACTCAGTGACCTCTTCGTGGGATTACTTCGCGACTAGTTTCAATTCGTTTTTACGTGCGTTATGTTACTTACGTTCGGGACAGTGTTCTACGTAATGAAAGGTAAACCACGACATTGTTCGGTAGTGTTCCAGTCACCGAATGCTGTTGTGTGTAAATAGTAGGGTGTTAACACCTTCGGTATCCAAGATTAACCCGAAGTGACGAGATTTCAGTTTCACAGGTATCCCGACACGAATAGTCCTGAGAGATCCCTTTTATTAACGTAACTAGAAGAGGTCGAAGATCCTAACTGGTGTAAGAAACCCAGAAAGGCGACGGCTGTCAGAGTTGTGAGACTGGAGACGGGGAAGAAGATGGCAGTGCAGAAGAGGAGAGACTGGGGCGGAGGAGGAAGGAAGTGAAGACTCCTGGGACCACTACTGTGACCCAGGGGGACTTCTTAGGTCCTAGTAAAAAGGCGGAGTTCTACGAATTAAGAAGAAAAAAGAAAGAAAATCTAAAAAACTACACCTTGTACAAATTTCAGAAATAACAATGTTATAACGAAGACAAAATACACAATCGAAAAAACCGGTACTCCGTACACCCTAGTAACGAAGGACTGGTCCCTAGCTACGAGGGGCTGGTCCCTAACTTAGACGTGGGGGACGTAACTTGCCGCTTCAGAATTGGTGACTTGGCGGTCCTTTCAGGGATTCTAGGAGTTAGTGTAGAAGGTTCAAAGAAAACGGTTCCCGCTATTGTACACATGTCTAAGGTTCCTGATCCTATACCTGTAGAAACCTTTGAGTAAGAAGACGGTCGGTACACACCACTCTAAGTTTACAATGGACGATGACGAAAAAAACGATGAGGATGATCATGTCTTTTTCTGTTGTAGAACAGGAAATTTTCCTTTTACTCTTCGCAAGCACCGAGTTCTCTCTCTCATTCTTAGACTATAGGAAAAGAATCTTAAGGAGATTTTAGTGGACTATTTTGTAGAGAAAGGAAAAAGTGGGTACCCGACGAACAAACGTCATAGTTCGCGACTCAATACAAGATTTTGAAATAATTCACCGGGACTTCAGGAACTCCGACGAAACCGTACCTTATCGGTTTACGTGCCTTCTCTCTTCGTCGTAAGACCCGCGTCACCTGTTAGACTAGATGTCCAAAGTAACACAACTCCCTCCTCTTTCCGTTTCCAATAAGAGGAAATAGGGAGTACGAAGGAAACGAAAGCTGTCGTAGAGTACGTGTGGAAAAAGGGGAAAAAGAGAGGAACAAGAGGAGAAAAGGAAGGGATGACAGGAGTGAGTGAGGGAAGAGAGAGGAGGAGATCCTTACCTACGTCATGACCCATAGAAGTCGAAAGGTAGGGGCAACGAAACTAGGCTCAGAATCGCCGTTGTATTTGTCGTCTGAAGTGCGTACTAGAGGACTGGGGACGACCGGGGTCCTTCAAACAGGGTAGTGGGTGACCAGGTACTAGACATCCGCTCCCTAGGGTTAGGAACTCTCTTTTTAGGTAAATTGACTTTACCCTTGTCTCAACGACACTACACTTCTCGTCACGGGACCCCAGTCGGGGGAGTCGAAACTTGAAGTGGAATGAACCCGTTCAATGAAAAGGAAAGAACCGGAGTTAAAGGAACAGACATTCTAGTCTCCGACCCACAATGTCAGAGTATCCAGAGAGAGAAGGTCGAGACTCTAAGACACGAAGATAGTTTTCTTCCAGACAGATTTGGTTCGAGTCTTCTCATCGTTACCGTGTCTGAAACCTTGGTCTGTCAGGACCCAAACTTAGTATTGGAGTAATGAATCATTGACTCATATAGGTGGTCAATCTTAAGTGGACCAACGTTCATTGTCTTTAAAGTTTGGTAGAATTTGTTATTTCTTCTATAATAGACCTGAATCGTCTACACTACGTCTTTCGTTACAGTTAGGTGAGGTCATGAGAACGGACCTTTTAGGGTACCTACCTCCTCGGACCACCCGACGGCAGATACCCCAGTGTGTCTCAGCCCGTGCTGACTTCGCTGAATCGTCGTCGTGGTCGTCGTCTACGCTTGATAACATATACCTTACCTATTTGTTCCAGGATGACGTATCGTGTCTCTTGATATAAACTATAGGACACTATTTGGTATTACCCTTTTTATACTTTGTATCATGTATATATATTTATATAATGTATATTATATGTATCTACTTAGTGAAACGACGTGTCCTCTTTAATTATGTTGTAACATTTGTTTGATATTAAGTTGTTAAAATTTTATTTTTAATTTAAAATTTTTTTTAAAAATTTTCTTTTGTAATAGTCGAGTACACTGATCTTACTGGTCACTGTTTCTACTGGTCCTATTGAAATTCAACAACCTGGTTACTATGGTAGTCCTAAAACAAGAAAGATGGTAAAACCAGACGTAAGGGACAATTTTGGTAGGAAACCTGTGTTCTGTCCTTGTGTAGTTCGTAAGGTTCTCGTTGTACGTACGAGAAGACACAGGACCCATTGTGTTTCTCAGAGAAGTCTTCCAAGAGTCTTCGAGGGGGTTGGTCAGAGGTCAGGGTAACAAGAATTGGTACTGAGTATGAATGGTTGTTTGGTTAGTGACACCGGTCACTTTCCCTTAACCACGACTAACTATATTCGGATTGAATATACCGGACAGAAGGGTTTCTTGTTCTGGGTGTACTCCGTCCTCACCTTTAGACTTCTTTTTGAGAACGTTAATGGTTTTCTGTCTCCTTACTTAAAACCCCTCTGTTGTGTTACAGGTGGAGTTACCGAAACTCTTATATAAATTGAAGAGACTCGGAGTCAAATGAGTAGATATTAGATCTTATTAAAGATGGAAATTAATCCGTCGGAAATTAATCTTAATCCTAATGGAAATTAATCCATCATCTATATTGTTACTAATAAATAGTACATAGGACCACACACCAAATGGGACCGTCGTCAAAAGGTCATTTTCCATCGATGATACTAGTTGTAACGATAGTTATAGTAATAGTGATATTTTAATTATATGGAAGGAAACCCAGAAGGGTTCGTTCGGAACTCGTTAGAGAGTCTACCGCAGTGTAAAGTCTACTCGAAAGGCTACTGTATTTTATTAGTCTATTTCTCTTAGTGTCCTTCTCCTCCATGGTCCCAGGGGCCCCGTAATATTCGTCGTCTCCTGCTTACAACTTGGTTGTCGGAAATCACCCAGGTCGGGAACCCTTGCGTCACCTTTGGTTCAAAACCCCCACCCCGTCTTATTAGGTTCACCTACGTGGGGGTCCATGTTGAGGTTGGTTCCCCACCCTTCTGAACTTACTTTTGTAATGAAGTCAGATGCCTTCTTGAAAATAACGTCCCTCTTGACTAATGTCTTCCTTATCAATGCACCCTTCCGTTCCTTGTAAAGTAAAGACCTCTGGTTTATTCGTAGCAGTTCTGTATCGTTTCTCTGTAAGGGTCTAGTCCGCCTACTCCCTCCATATCGGTGGATAGACCATGGAAGAAGAACACTCAGACCTTGAGGTACTCTCTTCAACATTTGAGTCTACGGATGGCCTTTAGTCCGTCAAATGTTTTGACTCAGTTCATCCCAACTAAATTCCCGAAGGGGTCGCTGAGTCGTCATTTCTCAGGTGGACGTTACGTCCTCTGCACCCGACCTAGGGACCCAGTCCTTCTAGGGGTCCTCCTCCTTTGCCGTTAGGTGAGATCACAAGAACGCATCTCTTGGGGTACCTGTCTCCCGTGACCACCTGATGTCAGGCACCCAGTGTCTCTCGTCCTGTCCTGACTTCTCTCACTCGTGCGTGTACGTGCGATTCCAACTAAAGTTATGGTCTGACCCCCCGAAGGGACCACAAGGTCGTCAATTCTTGTACGAAGGTTACGTCCCCAGGGTCCAAGGTAGGGACCAGCACTTAATCCAGATCTAGGGTGTATGGTGTTGATTTTTCTGGGGTGTACGACGTCGTTTCCAGGTCGTGTCGGTTTATTTATTTATAATTATTTTATTTATGGTCTGGATCTACTTAGTTTCAACCGTACAGCAGGGGTTCTATTCGTTGACGAACTGAGATCGAGAGATACCGGTATTCTTTGTTTTGTTACGAGAATTGAGAAAGGTATAAAGTTCTATTAGGTCTTTAGTCTAAAACACACTTCATAAGGATAAAATTTTCAACCTTAGAGTGAGTGTAAATTCTAAAGTACTTCCAGTTTCTCTTAGGTAAACACTTGATGTTAACGGATTACCCGGGGGTAGAGTACCGGAGAGACTCTTTCCATTAAAGGGATGGAAAGGATTTTCCTTCCGGAAAATAAATACAGTTTTAAATGGTTGTAAGACATTTCACATTTATTTGAAAATACGTAATTGATGGTCTTTATAGTCCGTATAACGATGACTCACTCACTCATCGATGTCTCTGATTAGTAAAGTCTGTAATCCTGAGACTTATCGAGAACCACGGGTAAATTCCCCTTTCCGTTATATTTCGTCACTTCATTTTACTCCTGGAGTAAAGGACCTCCGGAAGGAGACAGAAAGATATGTCTTTTATACCTCAGGGACTAGAAGGTAGGTAAAAACTCACCAGATCAGTTCTACGTCCCGTCTGTAGTAGGTTTTCAGATCTTTGTTAGTTACGGTCTCTCCCCTACCTCTTTTCCCTTGGGGGGATGTGACGAGGTCCCTTACGTTTCACCATTGTCGTCTTACCTCCTGTCGTACCTCCAAGGACCCTGTTGCCTTGTCTCTCGATGGCGTACCAGGTCGTCACTTTGACACCCGGAAACAAGTCTCTGCTTGGGGTTTCTGTGTGCGTGGGGGCCCAAGTGACGTCGTGCGAAATGTCATCGGTTCTACGCCTTCGTCGGTTTTACCCGGAGCAGTCTATGTGCCTATTTCCACAGAATGTTTGTGTGTGTATGTGTTTGCGTATGTTACGTCATAACGAGTCGGTATTTTTTGCGGAAAAGGTCGTTTTACCTACCTGAACTCTACTAGTATGACTCACTTCCTTCAGTCTGTCTCTTGTTGTTTCTCGGATCCTATAGCGAATACCCATCTTAGATTTTTAGTTACGTTTACTTGAGTAAAAGTGCCGTTTTTGTCTCAGTTCATGAATCCTTTGTTTTAATACTAGTGGTTTTTGTTTTCTACCTCACCCGCCGTGTTTAATCTTCCGACTAGAATTACATGTGGGTCATTATTTATACTTTTCACTTAGTCGTTCCTGGATGACAGATCGTGTCCCTGTAGATGCGTCGTGAGACATTACGGACACACCCTGTTCTTAGGCGTGTTCTTGTCTACATACATGTTTGTATTGACTTAGTGTAACGACATGTGACTTTGTCTGTCTTGTGACATTTAGATAAGATTATATTTTCTTTTTAATTTGAATTTTTCTTTTGTTCTCTTTTTGTCTCTCTCCGAGACCGAAGATTAAAGTTACCACTCCTTCGTACCTCACCAGTCCTCATCGCACCTTTTTTCTCTTTTCGGGTACACCCTCCACCCCTTTCACTTTCACAATCACCAAGTCAACACAGACTGAGACGCGCTGGGGTTCCTGTCATCTGGTGGTCCGAGGAGACAGGTACCCGAAGAGGTCCGTTCTTCTGACCTCACCCAACGGTAAGGGGAGAGATCCCCGCACAAGGACTGGGCCCCTCGCTTCGATCCAGAGGACGTAACATCCGTCCAAGAAATGACAGACTCGGTGGTCCATTGGGACCCCTTCCACACCTACCATTATTAATAGTGTCTCCCTAAAGTCTATCCTTTAGGGAAACGTGTCCTTTTCCTTTTCTGTAGTCGTAATCGATCCTCTTTAATATCTTGATTCAATCCCTTGAGTCCTTTCTGACATATCTGAAAGAGTTGGTAATTGTTTTTCTCCTTCTTACTTGTTCTTACTGGTACCTTACCAAACGTAATAAAACCGTTTCCTTCTGCCCTCTCGGTTCTTCAGTCACCCTTACATGGTTCGTCTAGACTCACGAACGTCTTCCGACTTTAGTATGTTCGAGGGCGAAGACCAACGAACCGTTACTCTGAGGACGAAATATGATTACTGTAGTCTTATTCATTTTGGGTACGTATACTTCGTCTGTCAGTGGTCTCCGTCTCGGTATACGTCAGATCCATTCGGGTACAGTCTCCTTTCAGACCACCTACCAAACCCACCCGAACACGTCGTTACTTACTCCAGTAATATCGTTTCTTTGACTCATTACTTAATCAACAACAACAAATTAGCAAGTCACCACAGGTTGAGAAACTCTGGGGTTCCTAAAATCGGGGAGTACAAAGAGATAGAGACCCTAAAGGGTCCGTTCTTATGACCTCACCCAAGGATAAAGGAAGAGGTCCCCTAGAAGGGTTGGGTCCCTAACTTGGGAGTAGAGGACGTAACGTCCGTCTGAGAGATGGTAGACTCGATGGTGCCTTCAAGATTACTTAAGCAATTATACTCAATAAAAAAAAATTTTTTTCCCCTAGTTGCGAACTCCTTCTGAGAGTCAAGATGACTCAACAGTCAAGAACGTAACTAAAACCAGTTCAGGAACACCTATGGTCTAGGGTATCAGTGTGTCGAGGTGACGGAGCAGGGTAGGTAAAAAGGAACAGAAAGGACCCTTCTTTAGTACCCTACCCCTTTCTCCCACCAAAGGACAGGACCAAGGGACACGCACGACAGAGTGACGGTGGGTGCCCGGGGTTTCCTTCTGTGCCCAAGACCCTACATAATCAAAGACGATCGGCGACATTGTTTAATGGTGTCTGAAATACCGAATTTTATTGTGCATAAATAAGTGAATGTCAACCTACAGTCTTCAGGATTCCGACTTTAATTCCACAGTCGTCCCCATATTAGAGAGGTCTGCAAGACCCCTCTTTAGGTAAGGGACCGGAAGAGACTGAAGATTTCGACGTCAGGAACGTAAAGAACCGAGTACCGGAGAATGAGGTAGAAGTTCCTTCTCCGTACGGGTACCGCATCGCAAAAAGAAGTCGATAGATTACTGAAGTCGTAGAGGAGATCCTGTTAGAGGGAGACAGAAGGAGTATTCTTATAAACACTAATATAGTGACTCAGGTATACTTATTAGGTCCTATTAGAAAGATGGATTTCTAGGAACCAAATCAGCTACACGAAAAACATATGCAGGAAAAACGGTATATTCCATTGTATAAGTATATAAATGTCTCAGGTCCGTAAGACTGTACCTGTAGAAGCGTCAAATCATAGGTCGGATACCTGAAGAAACCACCGAGTCTACCATTTCTTTGACGGACGTTACGTCCTCTGGGCCCAAGCTAGGGACCTATCCCTTCTAGGGGACCTCTTCCTTTACCGTTGTGTGAGGTCATAAGAACGGACCTCTTAAGGTCCCTGTCTCTTTAAACCACCCGATGTCAAGAACCCAACGTCTCAGTCTACGTTGACTCACTGATTGTGAAAGTGAAAGTTGACATAAAGAGACTTAAACTGTGTTAAGACTCTGACCTGGTTTTCCCCGTGACAGGTTATAGATCCAATGTTCGTAATTGGTTACTTTTATTAGTAAACTTTTTTTTTTAGTGTTGGTCGTGGTACGTAGAGAATTTCATTAGTAAAGTTCATTAATGAAGAAACAGTCGTGAATAAAATCAAAAAATTTGAAAAATAAAGTATAATCCCATATCGGCTAATTGTTACAACCACCACTATCAAATCAGTGATTCAGTACAGGTTGAGAACACTGGGGTACCTGACATCGGACGGTCCGAGGAGATTAGTGATTCAGCACAGGTTGAGAATACTGGGGTACCTGACATCGGACGGTCCGAGGAGACAGGTACCCTAAAGGGTCCGTTCTTGGGTGACCTCACCCAACGGAAAGGAAGAGGTCCCCTAGAAGGGTTGGGTCCCTCACTTGGGTCCAGAGAATGTAACGTCCGTCTAAGAGATGGTTGACTCGGTAGTGCTATCAAAATACACTTGTCGTTTTCCTGAGTCGGTATACATGTACGAGTCTCGAATAAAATTTATGCATAACTACGAATTTCATCGTTCCTTCTAGTCTATTGTTTTCGGTGACGATAAGACTCGGTGACATCAGAATTTACAACTAAGGAGTGGAGGAGAGAGAGAGAGTGTGTGTGTGTGTGTAGACGATAAACATGACCATTTGAACCCGTTAATGTGGTTAATTGTTTGTGCTTATATAGTAGAAAACAATGAGTATCAGGAACGATAAAGGTAAGATTTCCCTTTACCTACTCTTTAAAGTCTTACCTTCAGTGTTTTAGTTTACGACTGCAGTTCCTACACTGTACTCACTCACTTCGCCAGGTCCACTCTTTCCGCCGTCCGTTGGACCGCCCGCGTCTGGGAAAGGTCTCTTTCTTCGGTGATAAGTGTGGACGATGTAATGACGACAAAGTTTTCCGTCGTAGTCGTCTCACAAATTTGAAAGTTCTATTCGGTTTTGGGGTCTTAAACTACATTATAAAGACCCAAAATCCTCCTACCTCCGATTTAGTCTTGTGGTACGTCCGGTTTACTGAGCTTTTGGCATTCAGTTCTGAATCCGTTGGATACTGAACTGTGGAACGTTTGAGATAGCATTCAAGTCGATTCACGAAAACACAAAGGTTGGACTTCTGTTTTCCTCCTCCCAGAGTGAGTGACCGTACCATACCAGTATAAGTATATCTTAAACAAAGAAAACGGAGACGTGTAGATACATGTGTACGGACGACGACGACGATTTAGCGCAGTCAGCACAGACTGAGACACGCTGGGGTATCTGCCGTCGGGTGGTCCGAGGAGACAGGGACCCTAAGAGGTCCGTTCTTATGACCTCACCCAACGGTAAAGGAAGAGGTCATGTGTGTGGATGTGTTTGGGTTAATAAAAATTTTGGTATTTAAGAATTTCCCATCGAAAATTGGAGTAGAATGTCGAAACTGGTCGCAGTTGGTTATTAACAAAAGGAAGTCACTTCTAGACACGTCCCTACTCTCAACCTTATTAATGGAGAAAATATACTCTCTTCTGTTCGGGGTGGAGGGTTACGTCAAATTGGTCGGAGCGACTAGTTAGATTCAATTTACCAGGGTCCTTGGAGCCTGTGGTTAGGGTTGACGTCGGTCTCTCCAGTGCAGGAGGATTGGATTCCAGTTGTAAACTTACCTTAATGTTTATTCGTAAAATAGGTCTAGACTTTTGTGTTAAAAATAAAGAAAAAAATTGAAAAATAAAACACAGTCTTATATCGACTAATTACTACGAGACTATCAAAGTCCACCTGTCGTTTCTCTGAGTCGGTATGTATATGTAGATAGGTAAGAGGGATGTTGTGTGAAAAATTTTTTCGTTGGGGTTTCCGGTGCAGTTATTTATTTTGTACAATTGTTGTTTTTGGTATAAAAGTCTAACACCCTTCTAGACACGTGTTCTTTTATTTTGTCCCGTGACTCTCCCTCACACTACTTTCCCTCTCTGCTCTTCCTACACCGTAGGACTTCTCCACTGTAGGGGTGACACGAACAGTGAATCCCCTGTCCCTTACATCTTTGTGTCTCCGGGTCCCCATCCTTCCTCGGACATGTAAATTCCCCGTTTATCTTCCAATACCAAGGACCTAGTCCTACACTCTTCTTCTCTACCCGTCATTGCAACTTAGACTCGATAACCGTCTCCGGTTCACTCTTAATACTCTTCCGAAAGTCAACCTTCCAGAATTTGACCTTCAGAATAAATGTAAAAAATTTAAATAAAAAATTAACCTCCTTTTAACGAAATGTTGCATAACCAAAGACGGCATGTTGTTCCGTTCAGTCGGTATTAGTGTGTATATAGTAGAGGGAAACCTCGGGAGGGAAGGGGCGTAGGGTGGAGAGCGCCAGCAGGGTCTCGTGGTCCGACCCAAGGGACACAACGTATCGTTGAAGAATGACCGATAGATAGAATGTATGACATCACATGTATGCAGTTGCGATGAAAGAGGCAAACAGGGTGAGAGAGGAAGAGGGTGACACAGGTGTCAGGTAAGATGTAAAGGTAAGGAAGGGACGTTTATTTAAGTAGTCATGGAAAAAAGATCTAAGGTATATATGTAGAATTATATACTATAAACGAAAAGAGAGAAACTGTAGTGAGACATATTATTCGAGATCCAAGCAGGTGGAGTGATCTTGACTGAGTCTGAACAAGGAAGAATACCAACTCATTATAAGGTAACATGACGTTAAAGATATAGGTAAGTAGACGACTACCTGTAGATCCAACGAAGGTATGGAATCGATAATATTTATCAGGACGATACTTGTAACCCCATGTACACAGGAAAAGTTAATACCAAAGGAGTCCCATATACGGGACACCACTTTGATAACCCAGTATACCATCAAAATAAGGACCAAAAAATTACTTAGAGGTATGACAAGAGGTATCACCTACATAGTTATATGTAAGGGTGGTTGTCACTTTCTCTTGAGGGAAAAGAGGTGTGGAAGAGGTCGTAAATAATAAACATCTAAGAAACTACTACCGGTGACATTGATCGAAGGGGTCATCGAGTTGTCATTTGTTAGGTGGACATCACGTCCTCTACACACCCAAGGTAGGGACCCAGTCCTTCTAGGGAACCTCCTCCTGTACCGTTGGGTGAGGTCACAAGAACGGACCTCTTAGGGTACCTGTCTCCTCGGACCGTCCGATATCAGGTGTCCTAGTCTTTCTCAACCTGTACCTCTTTCGTTGCCGTGGGGTGAGGTCATGAGAACGGACCTTTTAGAGTACCTGGCTCCTCGGACCATCCGACGTCAGGTACCCCATCGATTCTCAGCCTGTGTTGACTCGTTGAAGTGAAAGTGAAAAGTGAAAGTACGTAACCTCTTCCTTTACCGTTGGGTGAGGTCGCAAGAACGGACCTCTTAGGGTCCCTGTCACCTCGGACCACCCGACGGTAGATACCCCAGCGTGTCTCAGCCTGTGCTGACTTCGCTGAATCGTCGTCGTCGTCGTCGTCTTCACTGAATCGTCCACGCGTACGTACGTAAGACTGTCCATACTCCACTATACTACAAAAATTTTACGAATAAGACGTTCAGTCAGATGGAGAAACTCGGAGACAATGTAGGAGAGACTCTACGTCGGACACAAGAACCTGAGAATCTTTCAAGTTGACCTAGAGCCCGTCTTCGTAGATCGTATGTCGTCCATGAGACTTTCCCGCGACTTCGGTTCTTCTAACCTCGGTCCAGTATTATTGAGATCTCTCCTCCGCCCCCGACGTCAGGTACCTCCTTTTGACGACAGAACGTGGGACTCTCGAGAGCGAGGATTCTCTCTGATACTAAAGTACCGGTGCAGGGGGGAAGGGTTCAAAACTACAGAAGACCGAATCGACGTCGAGACGGGGTTGATCGTAGGATACCGTCGAAGGTTGTCTTGCTTAAACCAACACAGTACGACTCTTTAGACAGAAGGTTATGTCTACATTGTCCAATCGTGTGTTCCTTGCCTGATGACCACTGGTGGTCCCAATCATTCTGTCTTAAGATCTTCACACTTGTCACACATCGGTGGTGGAGGGGGCGTAAGAACACCCTCGGTTCATCCACCCACACAACAAACGTCGTCATTGTTGGCTTTCTAGTTTGTGGTCCGGGTACTCTTACCACTAAAGAGAGATCCGTAGGTTGCCTTGCTAATCCGTTGTAGATGAGTTTTGTCCCGAAGGGACCGCCGAGTCGTCATTTCTTAGTCGGACTGTTCCGTGCTCTGCGTCCAAAGCTAGGACCCAGTCCTTTTAAGGGACTTATTCCTTTACCGTTGGGTAGGATCATGAGAGCGGACCGTTTAGGGTACCTGTTCGTCGGACCACCCGATATCAGGTGCCCCAGTGTTTTCTCAACCTGTACTGACTCGCTGATTTGTTGTTGTTAGATGAATGCTATCATTGTGTTGGAGCTAATCACCCTTGATTTCTGGATCCCAAACTCAGGACTAAGATAGGTCAGACAGGGTCGAAGGGCGGGAACCCACTCAGTAAATAGTTGCGGAAGCGAAAACTCCGTCTCTCTCATTGTGAGTCCAAAAACTGACGTACCTCCAGTCGTGGGGATTAAGACCGAAACAAGTTCCCGGTTGACATGAACGTTTCTTGTCAAACTTTGTGTGTCACAACTCACTCCTTCTGTTCCGCGTCTTGTCACATACCTCTACCGGTGGTAAACACTTTTCTCTCACTCGCTATATAAGTAAATAACAACTCTTGTGAAAGACATGGGCCCTGCACCCTATGTCGTCACTTGGTTTGTTCATGATCACGGTGCCGCAAACGTTCTATTACCTCTTTGTGTCTCTCATGTGCACTTTTGTCCAATATATAGTCCAGCACTATTCTATATCCAGGGTGTAATTACGAACTTAAACCGACTTGGTACACTTTAACGGTTATACGGTGGTAAGATTGGATATTTGTTCCATTAAAGTGCGCCAGATTGAATTATGTATGTGTCTGTGTCGGTCACCAAGGGGGTCCTTCCCTCTAATACCTTCCCCTTACAAACGAGATAGGCACCACCCGACTAATTAAAAAAATGGTGTACGTACATGACGAATAAGTTTTGTTTATAAAATTTTATATATTGGTATTCTCGTATTATCTTGACCATGTGACTCTCTTCGTTTTCCATCTAATTCCTACCTCACTCCTAATTTTCGATTCTCCTCCACCTAAAAAAAATTGTGACTGCATCTGTCACTGTCACTGTATGACATCCCCCATACGAGTTTTCATACGAGTTGGGTTTCGGTATTCACCGGAAAATAAATCTCAGTTGAGTTAGGGGTTCCTGTCTCGTTATGGATCTGTGTCTAGTCCTCTCCGGTCATCATTGCCCCCTCTCTGGACCTACCCTACCCCACGTCACCTTAGGCACGGAGCTAAATGGTCGTATGGACGGGGTCCACCCCGAAGGGAGTATTGAGTCAGCCATTTCTCAGACGGACGGTACGTCCTCTGGACCCAAGTTAAGGATCTAGTCCTTCTAGGGGACCTCTTCCTTTACTGTTGGGTGAGGTCATAAGAATGGACCTCTTAGGGTACCCGTCTCCTCGGACCGTCCGATGTCAGACACCCCAACGTTCATAGCCTGTGTTGAATCATTGATTTGGTTGGACACTAAGAGCACCCAGAAAGAACACAACATGAATCAGTGAGTCAGCACAGAATGGACGTGAGTTAAGTGACTATGTGTCTAGCGTTTTCCGGTGGGTGAAGGACAGAGATGGGAGGTACAAGAGTGACAGAGAGAGTTTACTCGTTTTGGACGGTTGGAGCAGAAAGGACGCCCTTTACTTATAGTGACATAGTAAGGTCGTGTCTTGTCTTCTCGGTCCAGTGTTCCGGTCTCCGTTTGGGACGTCCCTCTCTAGTATACCCTGTCTCTACTCGTTCTCCGTCGGTTGTGTGTCTCCGACCTGGACTCAAAGGATTGCTACGACCGGACCGCACCTCGCCGGTGAAAGAATCCCGGTCTGGGTCTGGGTCAGGGGACGCGAGAGACTCACAGGGGAGGCTCATGTGGATAGTGAAACTTGAGTCAAGTTTAAGGACGAGGATGTAGGATCGAAACACGGGACCCCGTGGGACTACTCTCACAGAGGTAGGAGGTCCGTCTATTCTGTTACGGATGGAATTCCACTCACAGAAATAAAATAATAATTAATAGACCAACAAATAATAGGACACGTGAACCCGTTCTTATTCAGGGTGTCTCCCGTTAAGTGAGTACGTATAAAAAGACTCAGAAGGTCTTGAAAGTTCTAACCTCGAACAAGGTCACCGTTCTCTCACAAGTCAGAATTCTTCTAATTGTTGTCACGGATGGAGACCTTTAATAACATCTTAATTTACACGAGTACACATCCCTCGCAATCATCCAAGAAGTATTTACGAAGGGGGGGAAAAAAACCGGTGTAGTACGTCGTACACCCTAAAATCGATGGGGTGATCCCTCACTTGGGGACCGGGGGCGTAATCTTCGTGTCGCAGAATCGGTGACCTGGTGGTCCCTTCAGGTTACGAAGGGTAGTAATAATAGGTAGGTACTTCTGGTGCCTACACGTCATAGTCGTTCACTACTGAGTCACTTTCCCGTCTGGAGCTTGGAGTCCGTGGATTCACCGTTTCCCAGAATAGCACGGAGAGATCTTCCGATTCGAACCAGGGGTCCCTACTACACATAAATGCGACTAGAGAGTAGGTCCTCACGGTGCAACGTGTCGACGTCCCCCGCCGTAAGTATAGTAGAAGGTACCCGTAGTAGAGGGAGCCCTTAGACCTCACCTCTTTAGCACCGTCTGGGGTACACGATTTCGAAGTCAGACGACCCAATAGTGACATCGTGACAAAGGTACCACGGGTGGGGTGGTGAAGTACCGGTCACGTGGGTCGGTAGTCACGGTGTGAGAGGGAACCGTCGATGGTGGGGGTGTTCGTTGATCCCTCTACGGGTGTGGGGAGAGGGGTGAAAAAGACTAAGTACTTAGTCAATCCTGACATGTCTTTATACACACGGAAAGGAAACTTCTACCAAGGATAGTAATTATCGTCCATTTACAATTTGATTGAATAGGTGACGATTTCAATAAACGGGTCCCTGAATACGATCTATCTTAGGATCTAAACCTCCACTCTCCCTTGAATCTTTACGAGATTCGGAGGGGGTAGAAAAAATTCTCCTCCTTGACTTAGGGTCTTTCCTTTTACCTGAGTTGGTTCAACCAAGTCGAGTACATGTCGAGAGTGGAATTCATGAATCGTTCTAAGGTCCCCTGGATACCTTAGTTGACCTGGAGTTGATACTATGACAGGTACCCCAGTTTCGATTCCAAAAGGTAATCGGTACATACCTACACTCTCCACCTGGTAATCCTTCCGACTCGTAACTTCTTAACTCCGAAAGCTTAACACCACGACCTCTTCTGAGAACTCTAAGGAAATTTGACGTTCCTCTAGTTTGGTCAGTTAGGATTTCCTTTAGTTGGGACTTATAAGTGACCTTCCTCTCAACGACTTTGGCTTCGAAGTTATAAAACCGGTAGACGACGTTTCTCGGTAGAGTAACGTTTTCTGGGACTAACTTCCGTTTTCCTCTTCTCCCGTCGTCTCTTGTTCTTCCAGTCTGTCGTAGTGACTGAGTTAGCTGTACTTAGACTCGTTTGGTGTCCTCTGTCACCTTCTGTCGTCTCGGACCACACGACGTCAGGTACCCCAGTGGCTCAGTCTGTGCTGAATCGCTGACTTGTTGTTGTTGCTACTGACTGTTGATAAAGTCCATTTTACTATGTCGACTGCAGCGATTGGTAAGGAAGAAGACGCTCATCGTTGTAGTCTAAAGGAAAACCCGTAGTAATGGATGGGAGAGGTCAGTTTCACCCTAGGTCTAGTTGGTTCGTTTAAGTAAGGGAGGTTATTAAACTTAAAGGTCCCCTTTCTGTGTACCAGTCTCGACTAACTGGAACCCGACACACGACTTCATTGACGGGTAGGCCGGGACGAAGGATCCAGGGGTCTCTCTGGGAGAAAGGACAAGACCTTCTCTGTACGAAAAGGTCTCGTAGGGACTTTGGATGGTAACTTACTAAAAAATTACATTCAATGGGGTTCAACCAAAGAAGAGGGACGAGAACTGACATCTTGGTCTCCCACCCTTGGACGATAGACTACCTCACTATAAGTGGTTCGTAGGAAGCCTCCACCGAGTGGTACTACGGGAGGTCTCGGTGAATGGTGGGTGACAGACCTGGTGTGCGTGTTCATGAGTTGGTGTATGTTCCGATATGTGACGAGGCTCGAAGTGACATTGTGAATAAAAGGACTTCCAGTCTCTGGGATAGTGTCTATTCTCTAGGACGAAGGGTCACCTGGTTCACCAGTCGATACTCCACACTACGGTGGTTAAACAGTCTTAGGGTCAAGTTTACCGCCGTAAATATTTACTAAAGTCGAAAAACCATTTGATGTCACGTAAGTTTCAGTAAAGACATTAGTGCAGTAAGAACTCGTGGACACAAGACTTTACAAAGGGACTCACCCTTTCTTTACTTTCTCTAAAGGTAAAATACGAAACAGAAGGTATAAAAGACCGGGTCATTACTTGTCTCGAGTACGAGCCATTATTCAACTTTACTTGACTAATACACTGTAGTACGTTCGTTACGTTAACTATGAAATTTTTTTTTGGAAAGTTTAAGAGGGAGTGGAGGAAAAGAGGACCAAGGTCAGGGGGTTCTTTCTTTCGAAAGTAATTATCTCGATTGGGAGTAAGTATACGATTTGAGTAAAGATCAATACCTTATTAACATCCTGTTGATCAGTTGACCAGTTTGGAAAATTAAGTCCACAGTGTGTACGTTTATAGATGTCACTTCTCTGTCTCTTTGATGTATTTCGGGTAAGTCATCTGAGATTTTCCCACCAGTACCCCCACCCGTCTTATTACCAGGGGTTTATTAATACAAGTGTGGGATTAGGAACCTTGAACACTTATACAACGGTATGTACCGTTTCCCATGAAACGTCTACACTAATTCCATTCCTAGAAAAGAAATAGATTAAAAATTTTAAATAAGTAAATAAAAGCCGACACGACCCAGAAGTAACGACGTGTGTCCGAAAGAGATCGACGCCATTCCACTCGCCCCCAGGAACACCATGAGCCCAAAGTGAAACGTGACCAAAGAGAAGCCCCCCTCGTATCGGAGATCCCACGTGTCCGAGTCACCAACGGCGAGGGTCCGAGGTCTTTTGTCCGAGTTATCAACACCGTGTGTTCGAATCAACGAGACACCGGACACCCTAGAAGGGTCTCGTCCCTAACTTGGACACAGAGGACTTAACCGTCGTCTAAGAAATGGTGCCTCGGTAAGAAACCCGACGGGAAACCTGACGTCGGGTGGTCCGAGGAGACAGGTACCCTAAGAGGTCCGTTCTTATGACCTCACCAAACGGTAAAGGAAAAGGTCCCCGAGAAGGGCTGGGTCCCTAACTTGGGCCCAGAGGACGTACCCCGAGAAATGGGTGACTCGGTGAACCCTTCGGGAAGTTCGGTGATTGACCTACCATTAAACGATCTTTTTATCCTTTGGTTATGTGGGTTCATAGTCAACGTTTGTCGACAACGTCAAGACCTTACGACCGGGGTAAACGGTCGAGAAGACGGAACAGTCTCCATCGAGTTTAGATTTATCAAATGACTCTTGACTAAACTAAAAAATTGTGAGACTCCGGGTCTCGTACAGACACCCGACCTAAGTCGAATGAGGGTACTTTCGTAAGAGAAACACAATAGTGTCCCTTCCCGGTAGGACGAAGACGGATTTGCACAGTGTACTACCCTCGACTGATAAAAGTGTTCGCAGTAGGGGTATGGATTCTCGAAACTAAAAAGTCTTCCAGACGGTGGAGAGAGGGTGTCTTCTCAGGAAATCTGCAAACTACTGACGAAAGTGTACCGGAGACGGAAAGAAGAACTCTGGAAACGACCTTAGTGTCAGGAGAGACTAGTGTATGACTTAAAGGAGTACGGGAAGAATTTACTTCACTGACCGTAGTTGGACGTATGAGGACGAAGTCCTGGTTCCTGTCGTTTGGTACCATTGAAGTCAAGACATAGAAGAGTTTCCGTCTATTATATTTGATACGAATTTTAATAAATTAGAAAGGGGTCCATTTCTGTAAAAGAGGTCGTTTCTCTTTTTAGTGAGGTTCACTGGAGACATACCAAACGGTAAAGTGAGGGAGGTTAGAGGAAAGGGAAGGACCTTTAGTAGTTCGAGAACTCAGTTGAAGATGAGTCGGGAGTTTAGAAGGAGTTTCTTCTGGAAGGACCTGAAGGGACCACCGAGTCACCAATTCTTAGGTTGACAGTTACGTCCCCTGTGTCCAAGCTAGGGACCAGGTCCTTCTAGGGTGCACGACTCCCCGTTACTTCGGGGACGTGGTATTGATGACTCGGACACGGGATCTCGCCCTCTGTGTCGGTGACTTCGGGTACACGGATCTCGGGTCCGAGACGTTGCTCTCCTCGGGGACGTTGCTCTCCTCGGGGGCGTTGCTCTTCGAGCGCGTGTCGTCGCTTCCCATCAAGGCTGAGTGGAAATGATCTCTTTCGGGCGGACGTCGTTGTTTCTGGGTCGTGTCGGTTTTTATTTATTTATTTATTTATTTATTTATATAAAATTTTCCTTTTCTTCGGGAGGGACTGGTCGATGTTTAGACCTAGTTTGAGGAGGTCACTCCCAGGAAAAGGAAATATTGTGAGAGAGGCATTCATCTGCGTCAAGGGTGTCGACCGACAAATTACAGACACTGGAGGTGATCTGATATTTGAGACACCCTTATCCCGGATTTAGATACAAACGAGTGGTGGGAGGGACCGTGGATCAGATCGATTATTTACCCATCCAGCCACTTACACACCCTCGTAGAATGAACAGTAATAAGACGGAATAATAATTGTGTTTACCTTTAAAGTGGGATAATTGTAGTAGACCAGAAAAAAAAGTACCTACTTATGGTGGTGGAAAGTTGGACCGTGAACGTCTTATTTAAGACATTTACTTTACGGTCTGAAGTTATGAACACAGTGAACTCACTGTTGAAATAAGGTGTAAGGTCAAGCCACTGGGTATAAACTTCGAACTAAAGTGAACGGAAATATACAAGGAAGGAGGATCGAAACGGCAAATGACTAACCAATTCTTTTGGAACCTAGAAGCAAGTCAGTTGTTTGTGTCGGACTCGCCGATGATACTCGGTTTGGGTTCCCCGTCGACTTCTATTTGTCTTCTCTTTTCGTACTGGGACTGGAGTCTTGCGAGTGTTAGTTCATTCTCCCTGTCTCTGTATTTATCTACTAGCACATTGATTCACGATAATAATCTTTTTCAACCCAAGACACGCTTATCGTCCCCAATTGTCCACTCTTACCTTATCGTCGGGGTCTGTTTACCTTTTCGTAATGTGTTCGTACCTCCACAGAGTCCTTCACTGTTCATAAAATTCACCAACTTTGTGTCCACTTTCACTTCTCTCTGTTCGGACCTTTCGATACTTACCTCTCTGAATCCGTCTTCAACTTCACTGTACCTAAAATAGGTGTTCCTTACCGAATAATTATTCTTGTACTATAAACGTAAAGTCTTTTTTTCAAAAAAAAAAAGGAAGATCACAAATACCCTTCTGCCTGCCTATCTTCCCATTCTCCCGTAAATCTTCCAACAACATTGTCGGGTTTACTCTTTATTGACCTCAGAATATTTTGTATCCTCCTTTCCTCTCCTTCGGTGTCTGGGTTTTCTGGGTGTCACAAATAGTTTGGCTGGGTTCATGTCCCTGGACACCGTATGGTGGTCTCTGACGAAGATTCTACTGAATGAAGTTTAATTATCACTGTGTTACTGATCGAATGAATTCTTTTTTTTTTTTTTTTTTTTCCTGAAGGACGACTAAGACTTTCGTGAAGTTTAAAACTCTTATGAATATAAACCTTTCAGCGAAACGGGAATGTCTGTGTCAACGTGATCTAATTAAACGTACGTGAATTGTAACGTCGTCTTCGAATGAAGGTTCGTAAAAGTCGACGAGTCAGTAGGTAAGGGGTGTAAGGAAGTTGTTTGTAAATGACTCGTCCATGATGAATGGTCCGCGTGTCGTTGACGTCCCTGCCTCCATTTTGGTTAGTCAGAGACGAGACTCTTTCGAGTACCAACCGGGTCCTTTACTCGTGGGGTCCGTCATCACAATCAGTGAGTCAGGATAGGCTGACAAACGGTAGGGGTGCCTGTCTACCGTCTGGGAGTAAGTTATTGTGCCTCCCGAACGGGACTCGTTTCCTTCGACCGCTCCCAGTATCCCCGTGGATTGGGTCGGATACAACCCCATCCCTTGTCCGTGGAACCTATAATCTTTCCGTGGAACCTATAATCTTTCAACGAGTTAAGAGTTGACTTGCCACTCACAAGGGAGGGAGTGGGGTCCGTCGGGAGTCGTGTGTCACACCTGTCCAGTCCAAGTCTGGGGGTGAAGGACGTGATCCTTCGTGTCCTACGACGTAGGTTACAAACATTCCCCGACGGTGACACGAGGTTGACCTCTCTTTTTCAATTTTAAAAATATATTGGAGGACGAGGAAGACGGAGACATTGAGTCGAACGAGGAACGTTTCAGATTTAGTACATCCAGAGTCTTTCACCCCTGAGAGTTATGATCGTTGACCTCGAATAGGGTGAGTGGGAGGAGGACGAGAAACGTTAGTGGAATCGGGGACGTTTGTACGTTTGGGCGATTTAGTGCGGACAGACACATATTTTTGACATTGGGGAAACAGGTCCCGAGTCTCGAACCTCCCAATTGAGGAGACCCGGGCGGCCGCATTATCTGGACTCAAGAGGCTGAGAGGCTGACACCACGAACCGAAGAGCTCATGACCAAAGACGTTGTGTTGGTATTTGGGTAAAGACACATGTTGCGTCTACCGCGAGTTGTTTAGTACACGGACTACTTCCGTCGCTCGGGACAGAAGGGGCCAGGGACGACCCCGGTTTCACAGACCGTGTCACTGAGACTCTGCTTACCTATTGACTCTCCGACCCACAAATCAACCAAGGAGAGGGTGAAAGTCACTGTTGCAACGGGGGACGTTCCCCATCACCCCCGAAGACGTAGAGACTGAGCTGGTCTTGGTGGGGACTGGGNAGCTGGTCTTGGGGGGGACTGGGGGGGGGGGGTGACAAGGAGCGTGTCCGGTCCGTCCTGCCTCGAGGGTGTGGAAGAGACGACTAAGAAGTTTACAGTAGTCAGTATTACCTCTTACCGGGGTCCGGTAACGACGAATTACCCGGTACTACCTATTTGTGTTTTCGACCCTTCTCGACACAAATAGGTGCTCTATTCTACGGAGAAAGACAGGAGAGTCTCCATAAAGATACCCCGTGTACTCCAACTCAGGTCTCGGGTAGTACTCGGGTTTCGTCTCCCACTTGGAGGGGAGATATCCGGTGTTCTATTGGTACCCTTCTACCTCTTTACCGATAAAAATTCTCCGACCCCTCCTTCTGTCTGTTCATTTATTGCGACACTGCCACGGCAGTACCCCGTCGACTAGTCAGACCGTCAGTCTCTTCCGATGGACCCCTTCTGCTACCGACTTCCGTCCTGACCTTTAATGAAGACGTGTCTCACAGTGGGGTCACCGACCAGATCTCGGTCTGTCGGATTCAGTCGTAGAACCAAACCGGAGTAAGATCGACGTAATCATCTTTCAATACTTTTGATGAGACTCTTTACACTTGTTATAGTTAAGGATCAAGTCCTCCAACGACACCCCTGACATGTGTATTTTCCGTACTTTTGCTCCCTGAAGGGACCACCAGGTCACCGGTTCTGAGGAGTGAGGGTTTCGTCCCCTAGGTCCAAGTTAGGGACCAGTCCCTTGATCTAGGGTGTACGGGGTTGATTTCTTGGACGTTGTTTGTGACTTCTCGGGTGTACAGGGTTGATTCTGGACCGCGTCAGTTTATTTATTTAAAATTTTTAATGTAATGGTATACATTTCATCTGTCGGTCATTCCTTTAACGAAATACTGAGTCCCTTGAGTTTGGCCAATGTTGGCTCTCCCCACCCTACCCCTCTGTAAGTTCGCCCTCTTCTGTATCCCTTTGGATACCGACTAAGTACAACTACAAACTATCTTTGTTTGTGTTATGATATTTCGTTAATAGGAAGGTAATTTTTATTTAATTAATTTAAAATTTTTAATTTTTAATGTAAAAAATTTTTCGTACTCTTGTTCGGATTTTGGGTCCCTCATGAGTTATTTGTAACCAGTAATAGTCCCGACCCTGGACCCGTTTCACTTACTCTATAAACGAAACCCATGTCTTAAATTCTTCCACAGTTTTCTGAGTCGTTATTTCTCTTGTCAACTTACGGTGTGAAAATGTTTAGTTTTATTTACGTTCTTTCTGGGTACTACTTTCTTTATGGTCTTAAACTTTATTTCTGTCCCACACTGGGACGTAAACAGACTAGGTGGACCAACCATGGCTCAGGATCAGGGCAACCTAGGAGAAAAATAAATTTTCAAGTTATAAAACAAGTAGTATCTTAAGTAGTATCTTATGTAATTAAAGACAAGAAGATTCATAACGTAGTTTCGTCGTAGATAGAACTGTAGTCAAAAACCGTGGGGGGAGGAACTTAAGACAAGGGTTTCGGTAACGAAGTAATCCAGTGGCTCAGAACTGAGACTACGTAAGAAAGTTTAAAAAATACTCATGTACAGTACAAATATTGATCTCTTTTCCCAATTCTACTGTTAAAATTTCTCTTCTTAATAATTTTCCTCCGAACTAACCCTCCGTGAATCAGGTCGAACTCTCCGTTTCGTTTTGTACACCCGGTGAAGTTTGTGTTTTGGTTTTACTCTCTGCTATTTATGGACGATTCATTTTCTGCGAATGAGGAACCTTCTTTCCAATACTGGTTGGATCTGTCATATAACCTTTTGTCTCTGTAATGAAACGGCTGATTCCAGGTAAATCAGTTCCGATGACAAAAAGGACACCAGTACATACCTACACTCTCAACCTGACACTTCTTCCGACTCGCGGCTTCTTAACTACGAAAACTTGACACCACAGCCTTTTCTGACAACTCTCAGGGAACCTGACGTTCCTCTAGGTTGGTCAGGTAAGACTTCCTCTTTTGGGACCCTAAAGAAATCTTCCTTACTACGATTTCGACTCTGAGGTCATGAAACCGGTGGAATACGCTTCTCAACTGAGTAACCTTTTCTGAGACTACGACCCTCCCTAACCCCCGTCCTCCTCTTCCCCTGCTGTCTCCTACTCTACCGACCTACCGTAGTGCCTGAGCTACCTGCATTCAGACTCACTTAAGGTCCTCAACCACTACTTGTCCCTCCGGACCGCACGACGCTAAGTACCCCAGTGTCCCAGTTTGTGCTGACTCGCTGACTTGACTTGACTTGACTTCACTTTGTGACCACCCACAATATTTTTAAGACTAGTCCTCCTCTTTTTCCCTCCGACCACAAATGATCCCTCTCCACCCCAACCCCTCCATCGCGGTCTTCCGTCCATGGGCCCCTCGTCGGGGGTAGCATTGACTGTACGGAAGGTCGGGGACCTCCTGTCGAGTGGGTGTGTAGGACGTGACACACCAGGTCCGGAGTCGAGGTGAGACTTCGGTCTGGACGCACGTCTGTCCACTCTCCAGGACCTCCCAGAAGTCCGACGGATGGACCCTCTGTGAACGTGTCTTCCCGCCCCTCGGAGGCTAGGTCGATCGTGACTCCAACGTACGCCCCCAGAACTGGTCCCTCCAGCGACAGGAATCGACCGGACAGGGGTAGAAGTGGGTCTACGTCGTGTGGGTCGGGGTGCGACATGACACTTCCACTCGCCCTTCCTTTGAGCGAAGAGTAACGTTTCGACGAGACTGACGGGTCTAGGGTCTGAGTCTCTGTGGGTGTGAAACCTGTAAGACTATTATTTGGGTCCCTATGTCGAGATTTGCGAGGCAGAGTCGTGTCCGACCCCAACGTAAGTTACTGACACCTGATTTGGTACCAAGTCTAGGGTGAAAAAAAGGGGGTTTAGGGAGATTCGGGGTTCTTTTGTTGAGATAAAAATTCTTTTATACAAAAATTGTTCTGGGTTACTCTACTACGGGATTTCGACCCGAAGTGGCTCTCGAGTCAACCATCTCTTAGGGGGACGTTACGTCCTCTGGGCCAAGCTAAGGACCCAACCCGTCTAAGGGACCTCTTCCCTTTCCGATGAGTGAGGTTGTAAGACCGGACCTCTTAAGGTACTTGACATATCAGGTACACCAGCGTTTCTCAACCTGTGCTGACTCGCTGAAAGTGAAAGTTCCTCTACTTCCCGGAGGGACCACCGAGTCACCATTTCTTAAACGGACGGTTACACCCTCTACACCCAAACTAGGGACCCACTTCTTCTAGGGGACCTCCTCCTTTAACGGTGGGTGAAGTCATAAGAACGGACCTTTCGGGGTACCTATGTCCTCGGACCACCAGATACGTCAGATACACTAGTGTTTTCTGAGCCTGTGCTGAGTCTGCAGGTTGTCGCTCTATAGGTAAGAGACTATTCAAGTACCTCTGTCCCTAGAGACTCTTTGAGTCTAGGGTCAAAGTCGAACACTAGAACTTGTTTGCCGGTCCGGACACAGAGTCAACGGGGTTGTTATTTTCTTCCCCCCTTAGTGAGGGTGACGACTATGTAATGACCATTTTACCCGTCTATTTGTCAGGAAAGGACGTGCCGTCCACATTCTTATTTTACTCTACCACGCCAATTTCGTTCGTAAGTCGTGTTACGGACCGTACACTGTTCACAAGGTGCGTACTCTCAATAACAAACAATAGCAAAATATTAGTAACGACAGCACTAATAATAATAATAATCCAACATTCCTAATCTTAATCTAGTACGTACATTTCGTAGGTAGTGTCAAACCGTACGCCGTCCTCGTGTTATTTACCATCCATAACAGTTTTCCTACCGTGTGAGAGGCTCCGTAAAGTTTCTCCTTTCGCTTTTGTCATAAAGATTCGTCTGTAGGCACCCGTGTGAAATTACATTTCTATTTTCCGTAAAGATTAATCGTAATAAACGTATATTTGTTAAATAGGTGGGTCTCGTCCTTTTGTCAAACGAGAGTTCACCTAATTCGGTGGGGGTGGGGTACGGGGTTAAAGGAAAAAATGATGAGTAAACAAGTCGTTTACAAAAAAAGACTCTAACATCGGTCCAATCGAAGTCGGGTCCAGTCTTTTCTAAGTCTTGGTGGCCGTAGTCCTCACCACCGAGGACCTCTCTACCACTTTTTTACTTTCTTCACTGTTTAAAATAAAAGGACCCGAGCTTTTAGTGGTACCTACCACTGACGTCGGTACTTTAATTTTCTACGAACGAAGAGTCTTCCTTTCGATACTGTTTGGATTTGTCGTATAATTTTTCGTCTCTGTAATGAAACGGTTGTTTCCAGACAGAGCAGTTCCGATACCAAATAGGTCATCAGTACATGCCTACACTCTCAACCTGGTATTTCTTTCGACTCGTGGTTTCTTAACTACGAAAACTTACACCACAACGTTTTCTGAGAACTCTCAGGGAACCTGACGTTCCTCTAGTTGGTCAGTTAGGAGTTCCTTTAGTCAGGACTTATAAGTGACCTTCCTGACTAAGACTTCGACTTTGAGGTTAAGAAACCGGTGGACTATACTTCTCGAAAAGTAACCTTTTCGAGAAAAGATTACCAGAAAAGTAACCGTTTCTGGGACTACGACCCTTTCTAACTCCCGTCCTCCTGTTCCCCAACTGTCTCCTACTCTACCAATCTATCGTAGTGACTGAGTTACCTGTACTCAGACTCGGTTGAGATCCTCTGTCACTTCCTGTTCCTTCGGACCGTACGACGTCAGGAACCCCAACGTTTCTCAGACTGCACTGACTCGTTGACTTGTTGTTGGTGTCGAAGTCGGGTGTCCGGTCTTTCCTAAGTCTTGGTGTCTGTAGTCTTCACCACCGAGGACCTAAGTGGGGTGTCACTGAAGGTCCGACTTCCTCTTTAATAGGACGTCTTTACTTTTCGGGGACTTCGAGACCCGAGTGCTAGACTTTCGTGCAAAGGGGTCCCCATCGACCAAGACTTGTAAATCAGAGATTGGAACCAGTTGAAAAATTATCTGAGGTGAAACCCGGTCTTCGAGCCCATTTGTAAGTCAGAATCCTCTATCCGACCGGTCACAGCATTTTGTCGAGAGACATAAAAAGATGTGCAAGCACCATCAAAACATTTATTTCTCTTCTCTCTTCGTCTAAGTACGGTCAGTCCGGTGACTCGAGTCACAGTGACCTTAGTGTCTCGGGAGTCCTCCGACCCACCAGGTTCGGGACGAAGAGGCGGTCAGTGACTCCTACGTGCGTGTGTCCAGGGAGTTAAAGTCTGCGTCGAAGTCGGAGGTCCTCGACGAGACTGGAAGGGAAGGACGGGTCCATGGTCGAAGGAGCAAGGAAAGGGAGGGAGTGGTAGGTCGATCCTCACGGACTCCTGAAGGTGATTGGTCCGGAATTCGTCTCCCCAAGGTCCCAGAACATCTTTCCGTCCCCGAAAGAGATCCCATGGTCTTCTCGTCGTTCTCGGGACCCGATCCTGACGTCTGATCTAGACCGAGGCACCACTTGGGACAGAGAGCCTGGAAGTCGAGAGGTAGTCATTCTTTACTGTTTCTATTCCTTGTAGTAGGGTGAACTTAGGAAATTTCTTGTCAAAGTTCGCTTTATTACCTGTGTCTGTGAGTTGGAACCGATGTGTACTCGTGGTGCATCCCATGTAAAACCTTTAAGTCTACAAGTCCGAGGTAGAGTCTTGTTAATTAACTCTGTTGGAAGACCACTACACCCAAAGGGACCACCGAGTCTACCATTTTCTTAGATGGACGTTACGTCCTCTGGACCCAAACTTCTGAGGGACCTCTTCCCTTGTCGTTGGGTGAGAACGGACCTTTTAAGGTACCTGTCTCCTCGGACCATCCGATGTCGGGTACCCCAGCGTTTCTCAGTCTGTACTGACTCTCTGAAAGTGACAGACCACTACGTTACATACACGTCCCCACCCTCCACGTCCCCACCCTCCACGTCCCCACCCTCCACGTCCCCACCCTCTACGTCCCGTTCTCTTTCTCCTACATCACCTCTTCGTCACACACACAGAGTTCCTTACAATAGCTGAGTCTCACGCCAGGCACCTGGACCAACAATACCAAAGTCCTGTTGTCGTTATCTTTGACTCTCAATTCACAGATCTGTGTAAAAATCGTTAAACCGTGACGACGTTACAGGTTTACATTCTGGCAAACAGGTCATTAATAAAAAATAACATAAAATCTTTTCATAGACTGTTATTTTTGAGTTATAAAAAAAAATTACACCTAGAGTAGTAGTGACAACAAAAATCTTCTTGACCACATCCCTTCGTCCTGGTTGGAATTTCAGTCTACTGGTAGGTAGTTCTGGACCGGAGATAGGAAGTAAGGCACGTACGTGGAGGTACGAGTGACATCGAGAAACCCAAGTCAAAGGAGTAGACCTTTTACTCTTAAGAGTATGGACGGAACGTAATAAAAAGGTCGTTCAGGTCTTTGGATAATACATCTTTTGTGGAAGGTACCACATCCATTTGGTTATTTATATTTTGACTTCCAGATGTATAATACTAATGTCATGTTTCATCCTCCAATCACGTACCCCGTGTGTCATCCTACGAGCTATTATGTCTCAAAATTGATGACTCAGACTTGTCGGTTCCTCTTGCACCTGAGACCTCCGTTCTCTAGTTTACACGAGTGATCGATAAACTCTATTCCGGTTACTCAATTCATAAAGTTATGAGTCAACGTTTTAATCCCATTTATTAATGTCACATTGGGTACTACAACATTCCTACTTTATTTTAATTCATGTATATTCATGGTGCGTTTCACGAACCGGGGATAATTCGTAAGTCACTTATCGTAATAACAGGAGAGTATTATTAGAGGTAGTAATAGGAACGATGAGAGGACGGTCCACATCATCCCTAGGATAGACGCAGTCGGGGTCGTGTCTCCTGGTGTCCACGTCTCAAACCTGTGCAGTGACTCGACACGACGTAGATCCAGTCCGGGGACGTGAAGACTTTGGACCAAAATTCTAGGCACTTTTACAAATTCGTTTAGAGTCGGAATCAAAGAGTAGATATTTCGACATTTAGTGTTATGACTGAGACTTCTCGGAGATACCTTTGGCATGGACTACACGCGCTAAGGTGACGTAGGGTACCCGAAGAGGGAGAACGGAGACTCGTGGCGCGATGTGGCGAGTGGTTCTTCGAAGTCTGAGCAATTGTTGATTCGTCAGAACCAACCGACTCTAAGTTGCCTAGGTCTAGACCCTCTTCAGGAAGGTCCCCGTCCACCGACGGTCTTGGGGGTCTCTTCGTAAGGGTTCCTGAAACGCCTGGTCTGTGACCCACCGACCCTCTTCCCTCTGGTCTCAACCCAGGAGACTCTTTGGACACGGAAGGGTCGAGAGCCCATGTAATTCGTGACTTTCTGCCTACTGTAGTTACCTACCTAGGTCGTACCTAGGTAAGTTGTGTATAAATGACTTGTGGATGGTATAAAGTCCGTGACAGTATCCACTACCTCGATCGGGAGTGACTCGAATGAGAACACCTCCTCCATGTCGTTTTCCGTTCATGTATGTGAGTAATTTTGTCATAACTCGTGGATAACATACATCCGAGGCGGGAGGATCTTCGGGGAGACCTAGTAGGAGATTCCCATCTAGATAATAATAGGGGTAAAATCTCTTTTCCTTTCACTTTAGGTTTTTCGATCGGGTTGTAGAGTCGTCGACCATTCTCCTCTTCGGTCCTAAGAGCGGAGTCGTTAGGCGACGTCTGCGACTCCTCCATCTAAGGTTGACTCAAGAGGGTCCGATTGACATATGGTTAAGCATTTGTTTGTTTTACTACTGGTGGTCGACGAGGACCATAAGGTCAACGTAAAGTTTCGAGCTCTTGTTCCATAAAGGTTTAGTCCTTATTAACTCGGTCGATTCCGTGACCGAGATATTCGTGGTCCTCTTCGGTTCACCTGATGTAACCTGTCTATGGTGTACTAGATGACCACTAAAAGATGTCATAAATACAGACCATATATAGACCCACGTATGTTCATGCCAAAAGTATTACTGAGAAGTTTTAGTCATAATACTAATGTCGAAATATCTACTCTTTGAATCCGACTCTAAATGAATCTTTATACCGTGTTTAGAATTTTGGTCAGTCCGTCGTCTGGTCCTAGACTTGTGGTTATACTCAGATAAAAAGATGAT
The DNA here is from genome assembly GCA_006410555.1 of Capra ibex. Classification (NCBI taxonomy): domain Eukaryota; kingdom Metazoa; phylum Chordata; class Mammalia; order Artiodactyla; family Bovidae; genus Capra; species Capra ibex. The sequence goes on from SJYO01052794.1 coordinate 5,064,069, forward strand.
AACGTTGACTACCACTCTTGACTCTTGAAGAGTTATTGATAACTACTTTCTTTATCCATACCACCTTAATTTACAGGTCTTTCTCGTAAGACGATAAAGGGATACAGGACCAAGTTACTGAAGAATACTCTACTTTCAAAAGTCACATACACCTATATTTACCCGTAAGAACAGAACGATCAACATGGACGTCTGTCTTTATTATCCTCACTTTTACCTGGGTGAGTAAAGGTATCCGGGAGGTTTCTTCGGTAGTTGTATGCCACAGAGTGAATTAGAAGGTTGTCGGGACCCTCCACCCGTGACCATTGTAAAATGTGTGTTTCTTTTACTCTAGGGGTTTGTCACTTTTCTGACTACTCTTTACAAATAATTTGTACCCGAGATACGGTCTTTGAAACGTGTAATACGGTAAATTAGATGTACACTTCGACAGTACCACAGGCAACAAGTCTTCTCACTCAATCCCGGGTCTCTCCAATATACTGAGTAGGTTCCAATCTACCTACCAGTAGTCCCGGTCTTAAACTTGGGTTTCTGAACGGAGTTGATGGTGCCGTAGGTCTAAGAGGGGTCCTGTCTGTTCCCGAGTGTAATTCAGGTAGTCTAAGGGTAGTCTATGGACGGGCAAGTAGCCTAAACACCGAGTACGATCTGAGAATACTTCTGAAATAACTACGGTGTGTCTCAAGATCCGTTTCTACACGAAGCCTGAGTCTGTCGGGTACAGGAATGACGGAGCAGAGACGGAACACAACGGACAACCTTTAGTGTGTTATCAGGTGCCGCCTGGACCGGAAGTCTGAGAGTAAGACGTCAGGGTGACTTCGGTGTCTCAGTCTCACTATAGGTCTGCTCTCATGATTTGTGCTCACCTTTCTGGGTGCAAGTTCGTATTAGGGGCTGAGGAGTGAACGACTTCCGTCCGTGTTTTCGAGAGGGGACCGAGTCGTTCCTAAAACATAGTTCCTTCGACTCACTGAACTCTCTGGTGGATACCTGTGTCTTATCGATAAACCAACAACCAACGAACGAGTAAAAAACTTCTTTACTTTACTCGAAAATTAAGTTCGTGTCAGAGGGTGTTTTACTAGGTTCCCACTTACCCTATCAACTTCGCCTCTCTCCGACCTCACCGACTCCCTACACCGACCTCTTCCTACTCTCCCCGCCTTCTGTCTTACTTCTCCTCTTCCCTTATCTCTCTCTTACCTTCCTCTACCTCTCCTCTCCCTCCCCTCTTCCCCGTTCTCGTCTCCTCCCTTAACTCTCTGTGTGTCTCTCCAATCTGTCCGATTCTTCCTTTTCGTTAATAATCACCACGTCGACTTAGTATTGTGAAAGTACAAATATTCTTTGAGTACTGAGGTCCCAAATTTCTTTCCACAATCAGAGTTTGAACGGTCTAACCCCTTCGTCGTCCTGAGGACCTTACACAATTTCATTCCTCCGGTCGCTTGGAAGATTAAACTGAGGTCCTTTTGTTAAACGGGGTCCTCCCTTTTGTTTGTACGTTCTCGTCGGAGAACCCGTCCCAGGTGGGTTCCCGTAACTGTTCTCGGTAGGGCGGGGGTCACACAGGGGACACCACTCTCCGTCCGATCCCCTACGGTTCCAAGTACCTCCTTCTATGTCGGAACGAAGTCTCCTTAGAACGACGTTTGGGACCTCTGAAGGTGTGTTTCGAGACCTGTCTCAACGTTACTGCAATACATAGGCTCCGTCACCTTCAAAGGAGGTCTCCTCTTTCCCCCCGTTCACCGAATTCGTTCACTCCGTTTCGTTCGACCGCCGGTTCAGGACCTCAGTTGGGGCCGTCCGAGAGGCTGAGTGAACTGTGACAGACCGAGATGTAAAAGAGACAAAAGTCAGGTTGGAAGAAGGACCAATATCTTCGAGAGATACGAGTGGTATCCTTTTTTGTGTGTTTCGGTCTTCCTCCGTTTCATCTGGAAGTCTTAGGAGGGTGAGCCACCGTCCTAAGTGCTGCCGAATCACTAACTCTCGTCCCAAGTTTAGGTCTGGATCCAAGAGTGATGCACTTACCACACCCCGCTCAGTGAAGTCGAAAGACGTGGAGTAGCCGTACTGTCTTCATTGTTTTACAGTTTTTTATTTTAAGAGCTCCGTGACAGGTGATCCCTGTCCTTCGATGACGATAACAATAAATAATAACAATAAACCCACCTCAGAGAAAAAGAGACGTAAAGTTACACCAACTACGTTTCACACACGAATCAGCGAATCAGTACAGACTGAGAAAACACTGGGGTACCTGACATCGGGTGGTCCGAGGAGACAGGTGCCCTAAAGAGTCCGTTCTTGTGACCTCACGTAACGGTTAAGGAAGAAGTCCCCTAGAAGGATTGGGCCCCTAACTTGGGTTTAAGAGGACGTAATGTCCACCTAAGAAATGTCGACTCGGTAGTCCCTTCAGGTACGTTACATGGGTTGTATGTGTTTTCCAAACCCCTTCTTTTTCCTTTTTTTTTGTCAGGAAGGATTTAAGTTAGGAGTCTAGTGAAACAGGGGACTAGGTTTTTCTCGTAATCCTGGTTAGAGACTGAGAGGGAAAGGTAGTCGACTTCTTGGACCTCTACGGGAAGAGTCGGCGTGTCCGTTCGATCCTCCTCGATGTCTCTTAGGCTCTCGTCTCGTGGGGGTCGTCTGTACCCGGCACTGTCGAGAAATTGTCGCTGGGGTCCCTTTTAGTGGTTGAGGTGAGTTAGTCTCCGTCCAGTTTGTTCTTGGTGTGGATGAAAAGAAAGAGAAGGGAGGGGGATGGTTTTTTTTTTTTTTTTTTTTACCCCTTCACACTTTCGTCCACGAAAGTCTAAGAAGGATAGTCGACCTCCTTGGAGGCCCGGAAACTTGTGCGACAAGGGAGTGAATACCTACGAGAAGGAGTTCAAAGACCGTCCTTAATGTGGGAGAGGATGTCCGAGACAGACAAGAGTTTACCGAGGAAGAGTCGTTTCGGGAGACTACCGAGATGAATTTTGACTTAGGGGTAGCGTGGTGGTGGGATTGAGAAGAAAACAGGAAAGGACGGGGTAAAAAAGGGAGCACGAATAGTGGTCGACTGTACAAAGTATGAAACAGAGGTGCGAAGTGTGTGTGTGATGTCACAGCGGTGTTTCTTCTGTGTTCCAAAACGGACAAAACAACCGTCGACATATAGGTGTCGTAAGTGGCGGATATCTTCAGAGAGTTTATAAGAAACAACGTACTTTCTTACTCAGTAATTATCGAAGGGGGTTGGGTTCTGCATACGTACTTCCACACGACGACGACGATTCAGCGAAGTCAGCACAGGCTGAGACACACTGGGGTATCTGCCGTCGGGCGGTCCGAGGGGGCAGGGACCCTAAGAGGTCCGTTCTTGTGACCTCACCCAACGGTAAAGGAAGACGTTACGTACTTTCCCTTTTCACTTTCAGTTCAACGAGTCAGTACAGGCTGAGAAGCGCTGGGGTACCTGACGTCGGAAGGTCCGAGGAGGCAGGTACCTTAAAAGGTCCGTTCTCATGACCTCACCCCACGGTAACGGAAGAGACCGTACTTCCACATTCCCCGGAATTTTTCTTCAACGGGTATAGTGTCTACTCTTTTGACACCAGTTCCCCGAATCTTTTGAATCTGTTCCCCGAACAGATTCTGGAGTGTCGTTTCAAATCGTCAAATCGTCCGTTCTTGTGGTCATAGACTTCTAGTCACCACCTTTACATTACCCGAAGGAGAGGTTCCTTACAAACAGAACCGAACAGAACCAGTGCTGGAGATACTAGGGTTCTCGTCCCATCCTCGGACCGAACCAGACGTGACTGGTCGACCCACTCCGACCGCACAGACAGTCACTAAGGTAGAACGGTAAACACTTCGCCTTACTATTTAGGAATGGTGGTTGGTCAACGAGACTCATAGTCATCTTACAAACAGAAGACACCACTTTCCCCATGGACTATTCCGTCCTCCCCGAGAACACTCTACAATGCCCTTCATAAATTCAAGGCCCCCCCGACCGGGTCACGGAGACACAGAAGGGAAAGTCTGTTCGGTCCCTACGACAGAGGACATTTCCTGTCTCGCTCCCGACGACGTGGGCACTTGGTCCGAAAGACGAACCAGAGAGGAGGAAGGAGGATCCGTAAGACACAGAACTACTCTCCCGGGAAAGGTCGAAGACAGACAGGGGTACCGGAACCGGACCTGTTTAGAGAGACCTTTCGTAGGGAAAAGTGCATGTGAGTCGAGGGGGGTGTCTTCGGGTCCACCAAGTCCTGATACTGATCTCCTACAACGACCAAAAGACCACAAGACACCTCAACGACCTTTCGGTAGCAGTAGTGACCACTGTCCGTGAACCGGAGGTTTACGGGGTACGGTGTGTGCAAGACACCTGCCGTCGTGTATCAAAGTGAGTGAGAAGTGTTGTTGAAACGCTCCATCCGTGATAACAATGTCGGTGAAGTCTTTGTTCTTTTAAGTCCGTAGGTGTAACTCGAGTTAGAAATTAACTTGAGGAGTTTCAAAGTATCAGTTATTCACCGTCTTACTACTAAGTTTCTATTTAAATCGTATCTCCCTTTTCTCTACTACCGATAGACAGGTTTTACACACAAGGGGAAATCCATTTGTCACACCCCACACCAGTGAAACCCTCCATCGACGGTAAGGGTCGTAGGGAACAACCCACACCGGTGTACTAATCAAGATTGGTTATCCTGTGTTCGGTCGTAAAAAATTCTCCACTCTTCAGAGGAGGGGTGAGAGGGTGGAGACGAAGGGGACCGACTGGAACCTTTTGAGACCTCTTCCTGTCTCGGTGTCCACCATCCTTGACCCAGAAAGTAACGGGGTGTTTTTTTTGACGAATGACTGGACGTGACCTGGTAACGTACTCACTCTTTACTCGAAATGATCCTTCAGTCTCTAGTCGTTTGAAAAAATATATTTTTCGATCCGTCGTTTATACAAGTCGAAATGTCAGAGACAGTGTCGCTGGGTTGAGACGGGAACGTCGTACTTTCGTAGGAAACCGTTAGACATTTGCTTACTTACATCGACACAAGGTTATTTTGAAATAAATGTTTATTTTGTCTGTCGGTCTGAACCGGGAGTCGACATCAAACCGTTTGGGCAACTTTGACTCCCACCAACTCAGTAGACAGTACCATCGATTACAATTAGTTCATTGCAACCCCTCTCCTCTCCTCACTAGTGTTTGTCAGGAGTGACCAGGGGACTAGTAGGTACTGACATGTGTCTCTTTCCCTAGAGGGTCCGGGTTGGGGTAGAAGGAAGGGACTCCGGACTCGCCCGGTACTTAGGTCCGGAGTCCGAAGTGACAACCACCTTTTAGTCTTCCCCCTCAGAGGTTTCCCCTGTAAAGGGTCGGATTAGTGTGTAGAAGGGTTTCCGACGGCAGAATATCTCCGTTTACTTTTTGTCGTAAAATTTTTCTCCTGTCTTTACGACTTATTTTGTAATTTATCTTTTTGGGTTACATCGTGAATTTTCAATTACGGAGTTGTAAATAAACTCCCCTACTTCACGACACTAATTTTCCCCCGGACGGAACAAGTATGTTACCGAAAAGCGTATTGCGTCAGTCACATTTGTCTTTAAGGTGCTCCGACGTCCCAGGAGTCTCAAATGACGACCACCACCTTTGCCTACCGTCCGTTCCACGATACGACCTGTACTCCTTTGGAAAGGTCTGTGGAAGGTGTAGAAGTGTGAGAATCCACTTTAAAAAAATTGGTAATTTATGACATGTTACCCCAAAGGGAACAGTGAGTTATGATGACAGTCAAGACCGTCTTTTATACTGTCTGTGTACGTAAGACCCAAAGGTAGGGGGAAGAGACGAGGCCTGCGACTACACTCACGTAATCGTCGTAGAAGTGTCGGTTCTACGACGGAGGAACCCTCTGTGACTTCCCCACATCGGTGACGAGAGAGGTCGCGACGGTACGAGTCAGGGGTGGTATCGGTACGCCTCGGCTCACACTTTGAGTGTTCCATAATCGAGGTCAGAGGACGGACGCGAAAGAGGAGGTCACGTACTAACTCGACGTGGACCTTTAGGTCCGTAGGACTCTTCAGGATGTGTCCTGGACCGGAAAAGTCTGTCTTTCCATAACCAACACCTAATGAAAGATGGACGCTAGATAACATTCGTATTCTACACAAAAGGAAACCCGAAAAGGTAGCTACTTAAGGTTTTCCCGGAGAGGGTGGAAAGAGAAGGAAGCTCGGGAGGGGGAGGAGAAACGACCGACTTAAAGACGAGAGTCCGGTTCTCTGTAATGAACCTTTGATTCACGTCCCACTAGCAGATAATTGGGTCGTTCGACAATAATTGTAGATGTTAGAGTCTATGACAAGTTCGAAGTTCTCAGTATCGGTACTCGTTTTGTGTGAACGACGACAGTTCCATGGATGTCAGATCACCCTTTCTGCCATTTGTTTAAATATTAAACAGTGGTAAAGAAAAAAATTCATTTCGGAGAAACCAAAATAAATAAATAAGACCGGTGTGAAGTCCCGTGTACCTTAGAATCAAGGGTCTGGTCCCTTAGTTTTCATGTGGGGGTACGTCACATTCGCACCTCAGTCGGAGAAATCAAAGTAAATCAATTAAATTAAAATAAATAAATAAAACCGGTGTGGAACCCTGTGCACCTTAGAACCTTCGCACCTCAGTCCGAGAAACCAAAATAAATTAATTAAAATAAAATAAATAAATAAAACCGGTGTGGAACCCTGTACACCTTAGAACCTTCACACCTCAGTCGGAGAAACCAAAATAAATCAATTAAATTAAAATAAATAAATAAAACCGGTGTGGAACCCTGTGCACCTTAGAACCCTCGCACCTCAGTCGGAGAAACCAAAAGACAGAGTACGAGACGAGACCCCGCCCGAGACGATGTCACCGACGGTTGTATTTTTATACGATTGTAAGTACTCCGGTTCCTCTGTAGACTTGAACCCTTTCTCCAAACCCATGGACCTTAATCTCTTTTTATAAGGAAGACGAAGAACTGTCCTTTCGATACTGTTTGGATCTGTCGTATAATTTTTCGTTTCTGTAGTAACAACTGTTTCCAGGTATATCAGTTTCAATGCGAAAAAGGTCATCAGTACTTACATACACTCTCGATCTAGTACTTCTCTTCCGACTCGTAGTCTCTTACCTACGAAAACTTGATACCACGACCTCTTCTGGGAACTCTCAGGGAACCTGTCTTTTCTCTAGTTTGGTCAGTTAAGATTTACTTTAGTTGGGACTTGTAAGTAACCTTCCTGACTACAATTTCGACCTCGAGGTAATGAAACCGGTGGACTACACTTCTCGACTGAGTAATCTTTTCTGGGACCACGACCCTTTATGACTCCCGTTCTCCTCTTCCCCTGTTGTCTCCTACTCTACCAACCTACCGTAGTGGCTGAGTTACCTGTACTCAAACTCGTTCGAGGTCCTCTGTCACTTCCTGTCCCTTCGGACCGCACGACATCAGGTACCCCAGTGTCAGTCTGTACTAAGTGACAGACTTGTTTTTGTTAAGGAAGACGGTGAGTCAAGGACAGTGAAGGGTCGAGAGTTCGAAGGTTACCGGACAAAGTGAGAGACTTATTTTGGACTTAAGAGTCGCACCGGAACTTCTGGGGCGTGCCAGACGGAGACGGAGAAGTGACGGAAGGAGGACTACGTCGGGGCGATGTATCTTAGGTGCGAGCGAGTGACGGGTGACTCTGCCCGCAACGGAGGTCCGACAGGTCGGGTCGTCGGTTGACACTCTTTCCGTCTCTCCTCCGTAGGAGGAGGAGGGTGGAGTGGTCCAGTGACTCGTTTCTCCTCTGTCTCCGTCTACCCGGGGAAGAGACGGAGAAAAGTTTAAAAAAAGGAAAACGGGGTCCGGGTTGTTGGTTGGTCTTTGTACACGATCTTCTTGAGAGTCCTACCCGGTCTTGGGACCGTATCTACCTACAGGAGGCTTCGGTCCGTTGGCACCCTCGGCTCTAATCGACTCCTTTCCCGTCCGTGTAGGTGTGAAATAGACTGGTTTAGTGCACCGAGGGTCTCTGTTGACGGGTAGTGAGAGACGGAAGTCCGTCGTGGTCACTAGTCCCCTCGAATCGTTGAACGCCGTTTTAACCGAGTCTCCACCACCTCGGTCTACGACCCCTCTTCTTAGTATTGAACGACCGATTACCCGTTCCAGTCCTGTATTTCCTCAGTGAACGGAAAATTATCGAAGTGCACTCTCTTTTGATCTTATAGACATCTCCTCCAGACAACGAGAACCGCAAGAATTTCTCGAAGTTCGAGTTCCACGGGGGTCGTAGGGGGCGTATACGTACAACAACGACAACAGATCCGCGATTCAACACAGGCTGAGAAAACGCTGGGGTACCTGATGGTGGTCCGAGGAGACAGGTACCCTAAAGGGTCCGTTCTTATGACTTCACCCAACGGTAAAGGAAGAGGTCCCCGAGAAGGGTCGGATCCCTAACTTGGACGTAGAGGACGTAACCGTCGTCTGAGAAATGGGGGCTCAGTAGTCCCTTCGAGGATGGTATACGTATATGTGTATACAAAAAATATATACATGTGTCCGTGTATATATACGTGTGTACATATCAATGTGTAAGTCTACACGTATATATGTGTCTGTGTTTATATGTATATACATGTACATATGATATATTGTCTGAATACATCTGTGTACGTTCGTACATAGTTATTTACGTCTTTCTATATGTCTACATATTTATGTTTCTCTCTGTAAGTGTGTATAAACACATCTCTATCTGTAGGTACTTACGTGTAGATCTGTGTGTTTACGTACATACATGTCGACTATAATGTAGTGCAAGTGAGATTTTTTTGACAGTCACCAAGAGTACTCCTTATTTGGTGAAACCCGGATTCTAGGGATGTGACCTTTGAGTGGGAGGAGTGTATGTTGTTCCGGGAAGAAGTTATGAACGTGAAAAGAAACGGATAAGATGTGACCACATAAAGGTCGAAGGTAGTAAGGTTTTAGTAGAAACCCTAAAAACGGAATAGACGTTCGGTGGATACAATAATCGTTGAATTGTAAAAATTTTAATTCAATCAGAAGTGAATTTATTTAAATAAAACTTTATCTTAAAATAAACATCGTGATATTCACATTTTTGTCATAGCAAGTAGTACTGTATTTCAGTCGATATTTACATTTATGTTTATTTAATGTTTTATTACGACCACTTAAGATCGTCATTGTCCTCAGACTGCTTTTAGAAGTTGGTCTCAGGATACTGTAAAACAAATTTTACCTCTTTTCGATCTCGACCTCTTTACTATGGAGGTCGATTCAGAGATAGAACTGTATTAGACCCTTCGACCTCTATTCATGTTTCCCCCAGACACTAAGTCAGTTAAATTGGACCATAACCACACTAGGGAGACAGTAGAGTTCTTCGTGGTCACACGTCGGGTGTGAAACTCTTTATGATCAACTCACAAGTCACTAAACAACCGACCCTCGTAGGATGGTCCAAGTCGGTTAAACTCACAGCGTGTATGTTTAGTGTGTACCTACGTAGTAGACTATCATTGACAGGGCTTTGAGGACGGTCCAGAGGGGCAATCCGTATTTGAGTAGGACCGAAAGTTTAGGGAGTGTTGTCTTGTAGAGACCGAAGTAGGAGTGAAGGGTGACACACAGACATGAATGAAAAAAAGGGTGAGGAGAAGGTTGTGTCTGAGATGGGAGACCCGTTTGGCCTAACGAGGTAAGGGGGATTTATTCGGAGTCCGAAGGTAGGGAGGGACGGAGACGAGGTAGACTTTGCAGGGAGGGACGACTTCCGAGTGGGTAGGAAGTTCCGGGTTAAGCCCTCGACAGAGGTGACACTTCGTACGTGACTGAAGAGGTGACAGAAGGTGTGGATTCGGTCACCGAGAGTTTATGCTCACAGCTATTTGTGGTGGTCTCTCAAAGACTAAACCCCTCCTCCCGTCAAGAGACGTATCTTCGGGTTCTTAAACATAACGGTCTACTACGACTACGACGACGAGACCCCTGGTGTGAAGCTCTTACTGACATGATCTGTAGTTGCATAAAGACGCCTTAAACTAAAAGCGTCTTTTACGAAGTCCACGTTCACCACTGACTCCCAACAATTTCGTGGATGATTATTGGGGAGTGAACACAATGACTCTAGTTCCCCAGAGAGACTTTATCTGCTCCGAGAGGGGGAAAAATTAGTAGGATAAATGAGACTGACATAATTAACGATCCTGACTAGGTGTCGGAACGAATTGAGTTACTTTGATTCGGTACGGACGCCCCGTTGGGTTCTACCCGCCCAGTACCACCTGTCCAGACTGTCTTACACCAGGTGACCTCTTGCCTTACCGTTCGGTGAAGTCATAAGAACGGAACTTTTGGGGTACTTGTCATATTTTCCGTTTTACTATCCTATGACTTTCTCCTTGAGGGGTCCAGTCATCCACGGGTTGTGCGATGACCTCTAGTCACCTCTTTATTGAGGTCTTTCTTACTTCCCTACTTCGGTTTCGTTTTTGTTATGGGTCGACACCTACCCTGACCACTGTCTTCGTTCTCGGCTACGACATTTCTCGTTATAACGTATCCTTGGACCTTACAGTCCAGGTACTTCGTTCCGTTTAACCTTCACCAGTTTGTTCTCTACCGTTCCCACTTGCAGCTGTAAGATCCTGAGTCGCTTGATTTTACCTGACCTTACCCACTTAAATTGAGTCTACTGGTAATATAGATGATGACATCCGTCCTTAGGGAGTCTTCTTTACCTCATCGGTAGTACCAGTTGTCTTCTCAGGCTTTACGTCATGAACCTACGTTAGAGTTTTTGCTGTCTTACTAGAGATAAACAAAGGTTCCGTTTGGTGAGTTATAATACCATTATGTTCAGATACGGGGTTAGTCATTGCGACTTCTTCGACTTCAACTTGCCAAGATACTTCTGGATGTTCTGGAAAATCTTGATTGTGGGTTTTTTCATCCTTCAGTTCTTTGTGGACCTTATTGTCCGTTTAAACCGGAACCTTATGTCTTACTTCGTCCCGTTTCTGATTATCTCAAAACGGTTCTCTTACGCGACCAGTATCGTTTGTGGGAGAAGGTTGTTGTGTTCTCTTCTGAGATGTGTACCTGTAGTGGTCTACCAGTTGTGGTTTTAGCCTAACTAAGATAGGAAACGTCGGTTTCTACCTCTTCGAGATATGTCAGTTGTTTTTGTTCTGGTTCTGGACTGACACCGAGTCTAGTACTTGAGGAATAACGGTTTAAGTCTGAATTTAACTTCTTTCATCCCTTTTGGTGATCTGGTAAGTCCATACTGGATTTAGTTTAGGGAATACTAATATGTCACCTTCACTCTTTATCTAAATTCCCGGATCTAGACTATCTATCTCACGGACTACTTGATACCTGTCCCCAAGCACTGTGGCATATCCTCTGTCCCTAGTTCTGGTAGGGGTGTCTTTTCTTTACGTTTTTTCGTTTTACCGTGAGACTCCTCCGGAATGTTTATCGACACTTTCCTTCTCTCCGCTTTTTGTTTCCTCTTTTCCTTTCTATATTCGTAGACTTACGTCTCAAGGTTTCTTATCGTTCTTCTCTATTCTTTCGGAAGAAGTCGTTAGTTACGTTTCTTTATCTCCTTTTCTTGTCTTACCCTTTCTGATCTCTAGAGAAGTTCTTTTAATCTCTATGGTTCCCTTGTAAAGCCTGAAGGGACCACCGAGCCTACCAATTCACAGATGGATGTTACACCCTCTGGTCCCAAGTTAGGGACCCAACCCTTCTAGAGGACCTCTTCCTTTACCGTTGAGTGAGGTCATAAGGACGGACCTCTTAGGGTACCTACCTCCTCGGACTATCCGATGTCAGGTACCCCAGTGTTTCTCAGCCTGTACTGACTCACTGAAGTGAAAGTGAAGAAGTGAAAGTGAAAAGTTCCCTTGTAAAGTACGTTTCTACCCGAACTATTTCCTGTCTTTACCATACCTGGATAGTCTTCGTATTCTATAATTCTTCTCCACCGTTCTTATGTGTCTTCTTGACATGTTTTTTCTAGAAGTGCTGGGTCTATTAGTACTACCACACTAGTGAGTAGATCTCGGTCTGTAGGACCTTACACTTCAGTTCACCCGGAATTTTTCGTAGTGATGTTTGTTTCGATCACCTCCACTACCTTAAGGTCACCTCGATAAAGTTTAGGACTTTCTACTACGACACTTTCACGACGTGAGTTATACGGTCGTTTAAACCTTTTGAGTCGTCACCGGTGTCCTGACCTTTTCCAGTCAAAAGTAAGGTTAGGGTTTCTTTCCATTACGGTTTCTTACGAGTTTGATGGCGTGTTAACGCGAGTAGAGTGTGCGATCATTTCATTACGAGTTTTAAGAGGTTCGGTCCGAAGTCGTTATGCACTTGGCACTTGAAGGGCTACAAGTTCGACCAAAATCTTTTCCGTCTCCTTGGTCTCTAGTTTAACGGTTGTAGACGACCTAGTACCTTTTCCGTTCTCTCAAGGTCTTTTTGTAGATAAAGACGAAATAACTGATACGGTTTCGGAAACTGACACACCTAGTGTTATTTGACACCTTTTAAGACTTTCTCTACCCTTATGGTCTGGTGGACTGGACGGAGACCTCTTTAGACATACGTCCAGTCCTTCGTTGTCAATCTTGACCTGTACCTTGTTGTCTGACCAAGGTTTATCCTTTTCCCCATGCAGTTCCGACATATAACAGTGGGACGAACAAATTGAAGATACGTCTCATGTAGTACTCTTTGCGACCTGACCTTCTTTGTGTTCGACCTTAGTTCTAACGGCCCTCTTTATAGTTATTGGAGTCTATACGTCTACTGTGGTGGGAATACCGTCTTTCACTTCTCTTTGATTTTTCGGAGAACTACTTTCACTTTCACTTCTTACTTTTTCGACCGAATTTCGAGTTGTAAGTCTTTTGTTTCTAGTACCGTAGGCCAGGGTATTTAAGTACCCTTTATCTACGCCTTTGTCACCTTTGTCACAGTCTGAAATAAAACCCCCCGAGGTTTTAGTGACATCTACCACTAACACCGGTACTTTAATTTTCTGTGAATGAGGAACCTTCTTTTCAATACTGGTTGGATCTATCGTATAAGTTTTCGTCTCTGTAATGAAACGGCTGATTCTAGGCAGATCGGTTCCGATACCAAAAAGGACACCAGTACATACCTACACTCTCAACCTGACACTTCTTCCGACTCGCGGCTTCTTAACTACGAAAACTTGACACCACGACCTTTTCTGACAACTCTCAGGGAACCCGACGTTCCTCTATGTTGGTCAGGTAAGACTTCCTCTAGTTGAGACCCACAAGAAACCTTCCTTACTACGATTTCGACTTCGAGGTCGTAAAACCGGTGGAGTACGCTTCTCGACTGAGTAACCTTTTCTGAAACTACGACCCTCCCTAACTCCCGTCCTCCTCTTCCCCTTCTGTCTCCTACTCTACCGACCTACCGTAGTGCCTGAGCTACCTGCACTCAGACTCACTTGAGGCCCTCTACCACTACCTGTCCCTCCGGACCGCACGACGCTAAGTACCCCAACGTTTCTCAGCCTGTACTGACTCGCTGACTTGACTTGACTTGACTACACCGTTTCTTGGTATCCGACTCACCGAATTTGTTGTCCTTGAGTAAGAGAGTCTCGAGACCTTCACTTATCGGGGTTTCCGTGGTCCAGTCGTCCAAGGAAGACTCTTGATCCTGTTTTTTTTGGAGAAGAGTGGAGAGAGGATCGAAGACCATCGGAGTCCACAGGGAACCGAATGTCTACTGTGAGAGGGTAAATACGGTATTATTTTCATAATCGTCCGAACGGTCCACCGAGCCATTTCTTAGACGGACGGTTACGTCCTCTACGTCCTCTGTACCCAAGTTAGGGACCTGATCTTTCTAGGGGACCTTCTCCTTTCCCGTTGGGTGAGGTCCTAAGAACGGACCTTTTATGGTACCTGTCTCCTCGGACCACCCGATGCCAGGTCTTCCAGCGTTGTCTCAGTCTGTACTGAATCACTGATTTACTGTTATTATTGTTTTTATAATCAAACATGATGAAAATTTTTTAATATGCACAGAGGAGTAATAGAAGAGACACATACTTAGACTGAGACAGAGGTTCAAAAGGGAAAAATATTCTTGTGGTCAGTAAAACCTAATCCCAGGTAGGACTACTGGGGCAAACTTGAACTAGTGAAGACATTTCTACGACAGAGGTATACTCCAGTGTAAGGCTCCAGGACCCCCAATTCCTTGAGAGGTGTCTCACCCCTCCCCCTGTCAATCCGAGTACTGTGGAACAGTCCACTTTTTTTATGGAGACTAGGGACCTCCTAGGTGTGACACCTCTTTTTGTTGAGTGAACGGAACTACTGTGTAGTCGAGTGTCTGTAGGGAGCAGGGGTCAGGTTCGTAGTCTTAGACCCGAGGACCTGTTAAGACGAGCCCACTCGTTTTCACCTAACGAGTACAGTAATACGTTGCACGACTGGACTGACCGTTAAATTTACTTTCCCGTGGCCATCGGTCCTCTTTGTGACCGATGGGTAGAGCGGTTACGAAAAGAAGTACTTTATATTTTCGCTGGGACAATATATTGGTGTAAGGTGACGTGGCTCAATTGATTGTCCTAAGCTTCGGGAAAGTACCTACGCGCCACTACCGGAGAGGTGACCGACACAATTCTCGTGGGTGAGGGACGGGGGGTGTCCGAGCCGGAACGGGGGGAGGTAGAGTGGACGGAGAGTCGTATGTCGTGTCAGAAAGATTTTTCGAATAGAGTGGTACCGTAGGGGGCGAATTTGGCGAAATTCCCGGAAGGACCAGATTTGAGGAATCGTCCGTAAACTCCCAGAAGTTATAAGACGTACACTGTCAGAGAGTTGAGGACAAAGATTCGAGAGGAGGATGGACCGGCAGGGAGGTCCGTTCGTCTCGCAGGAAGTCGAAGAGAGCCCGGGGTAGTGCGAGGGACCTTACAGGAAGGAAGGACGAGACGGACCTGGTGCCGTGGTGACAGGAAACCCCATACCTATTAGGACGGAGCACGTCCCGACAGACACGTGACGTCCCGACAATCGTCGGAGGGACCGGAGACGGGTGACCTACAATCATCGTTAAGGAGGGGTGGAGGTCAAAACTGTTGGTTTTCAGAAGGACACGCTTGTACGATTCAGCGAAGTCAGTACAGGTTGAGACGTTGGGGTACCTGACATCGGACGGTCCGACGGGACAGGCACGCCAAGAGGTCCGTTCTTATGACCTCACCCATCGGTACGGGAAGAGGTCTAGAAAGGTCGGATCTCTAACTTAGTCACAGAGGACGTGGCCGTCCCTCAGAGAAATGGTGATCGTGGAGGACCCTTCGGGGCCTCTTAGAAGGATCTATGACGGTTTACATGGGTTCGGGTCTATTAAGGCTGACCAAGAAATTTTCAGTCACGTCACGGTGGAGGAGGTCCTTCGAGAGGTCGGGGAGGAGGTCCAGGGTCCCACGGTACAGGGTAAAAATTGGTGTAGAGAGTGGTACGTCCAAGTAACACGCAAGGGAAACCAGTGGGAGGACAATCGGCCCTGGTGCAGACGAAGATAATGCACGGACCCCACGACCGCGCCCCGGACGGATTCCTTACCCCGAGGGTAACACCTACCTCACCTACTTTTCCGTTCACTCACCTTTTCTCTTTCTTCCTCCCACCAGAACAGGGGACCACAGGCCTAAACTTCTCCAAAGAGACACAGGTCGCACAAAGGAGTCGGAAAAAGTACGTGTGGTGAGCTTCCGCTCATTCTTACGTCTTTGTACCTTCGTCATATATACTGAGTGTGGCGTCGGCCCATGGTTTGGCCGAAAGATAGGGGCCCCAGAGTCCATTTCCAGCAAAACAATTTTGGTTTGAGGGACTCAAAAGAAAATTTTCTATTTCCACGGAAAAAAAAAAAAAAAAGGAAAAGGAGGTTCTTCGAATTCAGAATTTCTGCAAACGATTTCGATTAGGGGGGTCCGTTCCTACCCTTGGTCCGAAGGTTACGACGGTGGATGGCTCGTCGCGCCGTGGGTTATGGTTCGCGTCGCCTCCCTCCTCGGACCTCCCGCCCCCGCCCCGTCGAGGCCTTCTTCCCGCCCCAACCGGGTCCCCGTCGAGGTTCGAGGAGAGGGGAACCCGCGGTCCGTCTTTAGGCCGGGGAGAGAGTCGACGCTTCCTAAACCCGACTTCCTCTCTCTTCAGGAAAGAGGTGTGAGGTGTGTGTATGTATGAGTGTTGGGATGGGTGAGTGTCGTGTGTACGGGTGTGTATGGGTAAGTGTAGTGTGTGTGTGGCTTATGTGTATGTGTGTGTGTGTGGTACGTGTTTGTAGAGCGTGAGGTGTGTGTTTGGGATGTGTGCGCAGTATGTGTTGAGTGTCTGAGTGTGTAAGTGTGGTGTGTGTAGGGGTGATATATATGTCTGTGTGTATGGAGTCTGTTTGACATACAGAGTGTGAGGTGTGTGTTTATGTGTTGGGATATGTGTCGAGTATGTGTTTGAGTGTGAATGTTTATGTGTCTGTACGTGTATTTATGTGTGCAAGTGTGGTGTGTGTGATGTGTATATATTCGTGTTTTGTGGTCGTTTGGTACTGTGTCAAGGCAAGTCAGTGAGTCAGTACAGACTGAGAACCGGAGGGACAGGTAGTGATTGAGGGTCTTGGATGAGTTTGAGCACAGGTAGTTCAGCCACTACGGTAGGTTGGTAGAGTAGGAGACGGCAGGGGAAGAGGAGGTCGGAAGCTGGAAAGGGTCGTAGTCCCAGAAAAGGTTACTCAGTCAAGAAGCGTAGTCCACCGGTTTCATAACCTCAAAGTCGAAGTTGTAGTCAGTAAGGTCACTCATAAGTCCCGACTAAAGAAAATGTTACCTGACCAACCTAGAGGAACGTCAGGTTCCCTGAGAGTTCTCAGAAGAGGTTGTGGTGTCCAGTTTTCGTAGGTAAGAAGTCACGGGTCGAAAGAAATATCAGGTTGAGAGTGTAGGTATGTACTGGTGACCTTTTTGGTATCGGAACTGATCTTTCTGGAAACAACCATTACAGAGACGAAAAATTATACGACAGATCCAACCAGTATTGAAAAGAAGGTTCCTCATTCGTAGTAAAATAAAGTACCGACGTCAGTGGCAGATGTCACTAAAACCTCGGGGGTTTGTTATTTCAGAGACAAAGGTGACAAAGGAGTAGACAAACGGTACTTCACTACCCTGGTCTACGGTACTAGAATCAAAAGACTTACACCTCAAAATTCGGTGGAAAAAGGTGAGTATGTATGTAAACACGAAGATTAAGAGAAGTGTAGACGGAGACTGGGACTTTTTCGGTAAGACCTCTGACTCTACGTCCACGACCCCTCTCCCGACCCTCTAGGGAGCCACGAGGTCTCTGTTCTCACTAGAGTTGGAATTGAAAGGGACGCAGAGTCCAACCCCTCCCCTTAAAAGAGACACGAAGGACATTCGGGAAGGGTCGGAGGAGGACTGTGATTTGACAGAACTGTTTCATTGGTGCCAACTGAGTGAAGGGTATGTGTCGCTAATAGACTCACCCACCTCAAGGTCCACAATTAATTGTTGTTAATGAAAAAAATGAAATTATTTTGAATAGTGGAAATATCATTTTTTTTTTTTTCACTTAAATTAAAAATTCTGGAGCGAAGGAGACACTCTGGTAGGGTCACAATGTTCACTAAGAAAAAATATTCGATTAATAGGGTTGTTGGGTCGGATGTTTTCCATACTACGACTCATCCTTAAGGTCCTCCTCTTCATACGTTTCAATTAGAATTATTCAAAACCTAGTATAAAAGTTACATGATCTACCCCACACCCGAACTATTAATCCCTCTTCGAAGTCATTTCAAAGTTATTTTACTGTTTAAGAAAACATTTCTCTAATGAGTGAGACGACATGGATGAGGGATTTCGATGTAATAGTATATCGAAACTTGTTCGATTGGTCCAAAGAATTCCGTTCTGTGACAGGGGGTTCACGAAACTTTATCCTCATAGGGAATCCGTTCGTAGACCCACCCCGGAGAATTGATCGATGTTCAGGAGACCCTCTAGTGAAAAAATTTACAGATAAAAATAAATAAATAAATAAACCGACGTGGTCGAGAATCAACACCGTGCGTCTGAGAACTATCGTGTCGTACACCCAAGATCAAGGGACTGGTGGCCCCTAGTTTGGGTCTGAGGGACGTAACCTTAACGTCAGAAATCGGTGACCTGGTGGTCCTTTCAGTGACTCGAACAAAGAAGTAGACGTTTTACCTCTATTATGACAGACGGAGGGTCCTCACGATATTCCCCCATATTCATATATATATGTACATATAAGTGTATATATATATATATACGTGTCCTAAGGAACCATAGAGTCTTCTATTTCCTAGGTGGACGTTATGTCCTCTGGGTCCAAGTTAAGGACCCAACCCTGCTAGGAGACCTCTTCCACGGTGAGGTCATAAGAACGGACCTCTTAAGGTACCTGACCCTTCGGACCGTCCGGTGTCAGGTACCCCAGTGTTTCTCAGTCTGTGCTGCCTCGTTGAGTGTGAAAGTGAAAAGTATATATATATATACGTATATGTGTCACACACCATACAGCTCGAGTGCGAGACAGCGAGTCAACACAGGCTGAGAAACACTGGGACACCTGATATCGGGCGGTCCGAGGAGACAATTGGGATACCTGTCTACCAATTGGGGTTCGTTCTTATGACCTCACTCGACAGTGAAGGAGGAGGTCGGGTCCCTAGCTTGGGTACAGAGTACGTCGAGGACGTAACCGTCCACCTAAGAAACGGTGACTCGGTGGACCCTTCGACACACCATGTATATCCATGAGCCACTTACGATCGACTGTGGAAACCATACGAGTACAAGAAGGGTTCGGGGTTAGGGGTAGAGACTTACTTATGTAGATTGGAAAAGGTACCTCGGGTCAAGTTTGGGGTAGAGAAGGTACTTCAGAGAGACACTCACACGTTACCTTCATTTGGTAAAGGTGGACACTAGATGTGGGCGGAAGGTCGTGAAACAGGGAGAGGACCCCGGGTAAATCGTAAGACATAACATTACAGTAGAGGTCGTGTCGAATATGAGGGAGACATGGTATTAATGGTCCCAGGTGTAGATTGAGTAGGGGCACCCGGGGAGCCGTGGGTCTTCTTACTCTTCCTGAGCCGCCCACGCGGAGTCAAAGACACTCAATTCCATTGTCGTACCGTCTGGACACCAACCAAGGGGTAGTACGAGAGGTGGGTCTGGACTCTTTTGACAATACTAGACTCTTTTGACAAGAGTCTGTTATACCATAAAGACAACGTAGTGAGTTAACCATCAAAATTTTACTCAGGTGTTAAAAAAAATATGTGAAGAGAGGGAAAGCTTTCCACTCCGGACTAAGGGAGGTTACGGGAGTCACCAAGTGAACGTTACTTACCTTATACCGTCTTCACTATCGACCACCAAAGACTCTACGTTAGTTGGTTTGGTGGCACCGAAGGTGGAGAGACAGAACCTAGTGAGTGAGACCTTCCTAGCCGACCGTCCTTGTAAGTTCATCGGGGTACCTCTTCAAGAGTTTCTCTTATTTACTTCGGAGGACGGGCGTCGGTAGAACCGGTGTCGAGAAGGTCGGAGTCAGGTCGGAAATAAATTGATGTTGGTGCACTTTCTAGTGTTTGATCTTAGAGGGTCGATTCAACGAGGACTTAAGGACTGGGTGTCTTAGACACTCTATTTCCACAAACAAAAGTTTGACGATGCAGACCCCTATTAAATAATACGTGGTTATCGTTTGATTATGTAAGGTAGTCGTGTACCAAGTCCTTAAATTTGGCTAGGACCTTTCGCCATGTTACTCTCCTTCGACGGTTCCCTCTGCACCCAAGACCCTTTCCGAATGAATGAGTAAGGAGGTCATGAAACCGGTGGAGTACGTTTCTTAACTGAGTAACCTTTTCTGAGACTACGACTCTCCCTGACCCCCGTCCTCCTCTTCCCCTGCTGTCTCCTACTCTACCGACCCACCGTAGTGGTTGAGCTACCTTAACTCAAATTCACTTGAGGCCCTCTACCACTACCTGTCCCTCCGGACCACACGACGTTAGGTACCCCAGCGTTTCTCAACCTGTGCTGACTCGCTGACTTGACTTGACTTGACTTGACCTGACTTCCCCTGTTTCAGAGAGAACACGATATTCCTTCAACACGGATCTACACTATCGGGTTTGGAGTCTTTAGTAAAACCTTGGTCAGATACTCACTTCCGTCGACGTTCCTGTCATCACATCTCTTTCATTTTTCGACACAAGAAAAAACTAAACAAAACACCAAAAAAATCCGGGTCTGAACGCCGTACACCTTAGAATCAAGGAACTGGTCCTTAACTTGAGTGCGGGAGACGTGACCCTCGTACCTCAGAATTGACAACCTGTCAGTTCTTTTAGGGGTTTTCAACACAAGAACTACTACTGGGACTTCGTGACTGAGATGCCCAGGGTTTCGGACTGGATGAAGTCTCAAAGACCAGTACGTTTTATTATTTGAGGAGATAGCATATTCGTTGAAGCTCAGTTTCAAGAGAATGTACATGGATTTGTGTAGGGTCGAGTAAGTTTCCCAATGCAAATTACCCGTTGGACATAAAATGTAGTCCGTGATAGATACGGTGAGGGGTGTCGACTAAAGATTAGAGAGACCCAGGTTGTTAAGTCTATAATAGTAGGAATAAAAAAATTCTAAAAAAAAAAACTACACCAGGCAAAAATTTTAGAAATAACTTAAACAATGTCATAAGGAAGAGAAAATCCAAAACCAAAAAACCGGTGTTCTGTACACTCCAGAATCGAGGGGCTGGTCCCTAACTTGGGTGTGAGGGACGTGACCTTTCGTTTCAGAGTTTGTGACCTGGTGGTCCCTTCAGGAATAGTAGGGATAAACTTTCTACTTCTTCAACTTTGAGTTTCACCAACTTATCTAACGGGGTCCAGTGTGTCGATTACTCTCTGTGTCGAACCTAAGTCATATACTGACAACTTGAGATTCAAGTGTAAGAAAGGTTGTGTGGCGTGACTATTCCTTTTGCAGTACGACTCTATCGTGGGGGGTCTAAGTGAGTCCTTCCGTCAGACCTGATGTCGTTGTCGTTCAGGTTTGGAACTTACGATTGAGGAGTCGAAACCTATCTCGGTTTGTAGCGGGAGACGGCACGTCGGAAGGGTTCCGACCTGTCCAGAACTACACTAAAAGGTGAAGAGTGACATCTTCCACAATAAAGAGTTATAAGATGTTTCTGTGGTGGTTGGAAGTTAATAGAGTCGCCCTTTACGAAGACGGTGGTAGATCGGGAGTCACATCCGAGGGACGAGACTTGGGGGTGACATGACTGTTGGCCTTGGTGAATCCAATCAAGATTCCCTAAAGTTTGACTAAGTTCGTATGATTGGACGGGGATAGTCGGGGTGACAGACGAAGAATTCTAGTTTAAGACTACAGTTTAAGAAGAGAACATGTCGAGGACTTAGATCTATAGTTTTATCATCCGTATTGTACTTAGGGATTGTATCAGAGTCTAACAGACCAGTTGTCTTTTCCCGACGTTATTATAGAAACGTTAGTACAGATATAACAAAAAAACCACGTGACTGTTTAAACTGGACGGACGGGAGAAAATATGGAGGAGGAAAGGAGTACGGAAACGAGTCAGAAACACTTCAGAAAGAATTGTTATAGAGGGTTGGGGATTTAATTCAGTGACACGAAGTCTGGTGTTACTTCATATATAGAAAGACGTGTATAGAAATTATTTTGTTCTTTAAATAACGAAACACTAATAGACGAGAACTTTTAGAGAGACTCTTAGTCTATACGTTTTTTGGTGTATGAAAGTTGAGGGGTTCATGTTTACCGACCATAATCATCTTCGCATTATTTAGAGCTCCGTTATCTATTTACGTAAATGTTAAGTTTACCGTGGGTTACAGATGACACAAAGACATTGTCAATAGTGTCAATTGTGTTTGTCACACAAACTTTGACAGAAGAGAAAACCTGACACTCAAAGGCTCTCGTTCCTTACCTAAGAAAGGTAGTGATACAGAGATTGTAGTTCCGTTCGTAAATTTATAAACATGGATTTACACACTGTTGACAGTAGACAAATCAATTCGTAATTAACCCATTGGGTAAGGGGCTAGTTGCTGGTTACTTAATAACTCGTTACGTTTCTTTAACGAGAACTTAATCTGTAAATGATATGTATTAGTGGACCGTCTTTTACCATGTTTTTATTGAAAACTTTTTGTAACAAACCCTGGTAACCAACTACAGGATCAGAAGAAGTTCAACCGTTGTCGAGGAACAGTTCACCGGTTTCGAAAGGAACCACTGAACGTTACGTTCCGACGTCTGGACTGAGGTCCTAAAGACTATTCCATACCGGATACTTTTACATAGGACCCTCAAGTTATACTGTTTCACCGTAAAATTTTGTACGTCTGTGGATATTATCATTATTATTAGTATATCTATGGGAGAGGGTCTTTTAATAGTAAAGGAAGGTGAGTTTTACAAGAGGAAAGGGGATACAAGGGGTCCCCAGAGACCGATCAAGTACAACAAATCGTAGTGTCCGAAGTAGAGTCCGGAGAACCTTTGACCAGACATGTCGAGTCCGACGTCTTCTCTTTCCAAGTTTCACCCTGTGTCGAAGTGGCAGTTAAGTAGGACTGACTAGAGGACGGTCTCCACTGCAGGATAGGAGTCCCAAACCGTCGATCGGACTACCTCTATTCTTTACGGTCTGACCCAGTCTGGTTACCGGGCAAGTCCGGTGTCGTGACAGACCGTCTCCGTAGGTCTCTGCAAAACATCCTTTCTCGACGTGCACGGAGGATACTTCAGTCAGTATTTTTTACACGTTTCGGGGAGACGTCATCTAGTAGGACACCGGGTCGGTTGAAGGTACTCGTGGGGGTTGGTAAAGGGTAAAATAAATCCACAGATGGGAGGAGGTACTTCGAGTCTTTGTTTCGGAAAACGGGATGCGATCCAAAGAGTTAGAGACATGGGTGGCTGTAAAACTTGATCTATTAAGAAACGACACCCCTGGGAGGACACGGAACACCCTATAAAGCGTCGCAGGAGTTCGGGATGTACGATCGATGATCACCGTTATGGATGTCCCATGTGTTGGATCAACACTGTTGGTTTTTATAGAGGTCTGTAACAGGAACCCCCTCTTTCCCCTGTTTTGACGGGAGTCCCTTCTTGGCGACGTGAGTGTCATTGAAAGGAGTGAAACAAGGCACCAAAATATCTGAGCTCAGGGTGTCGACTACGTCTGCGATAACCAAGACGTGACTTTACGGGAGTCTATAGGAATGGTAAGGTCATTCTGGGTAAACTGAAGGTTATTGGTTGTGGACGTAGAAACACCCTCTCGTCGAGACGTCTACAACTGGGGAACAACGGACCTCGACTAGGTGGTCCGTATGACGTGGGACCTTGTCGGAAATTGACTACTGATTATCCGTACCCTCATATTTATCGGGTCGGCGGAGTAAGGAACCATTCCTATTAATAGTCCGTACCTAAGACGTAACTAAGGATCTTAAAGGGACGTCCTTATGTAAAGTACCTCTTGTTTGTGTACCTGTGGTTCCCCCCTTTCCTCTCCACCATCCCTTAACCCTCTTACCCTAAGTGTATGTATGTGATGACCGTAGTACATATTTTGTCTGCTAATTACTCTTGGATGACATATCGAGCCCGAAGGGACTACCATTTCTTAGACGGTCGTTACGTCCTCTCTGGATCCAAGCTAGGGACCCAGTCATTCTGGGAGACCTCTTCCCTTGTCGATGCGTGAGCTCATTAGACCGGACCTCTTAAGGTACCTGTCTCCTCGGACCGCCCGATGTCAGGTACCCTAGGGTTTCTCGGTCTGTCCTGATTCGCTGAAAAAGTGAAAAGTGACAGATCGAGTCTCTTGGGAAGAGTCCCGAGACACCACTGGATTTACTCCGTCTTGAGGTTTTTCTCTCCCCTATATACATATACATCTCGTCTAAGTGGAACGATGTATCGTCCTCAATTATGTTGTAACATTTCGTTGATACACATACTCGCACACGAGTCAGCACAGACTGAAAAACACTGGGGTACCTGACATTGGGTGGTCCAAAGAGACAGGTACCTTAAAAGGTCCGTTCTTTATGGCCTCACCCAACGGTAAAGAGGATGAGGTCCCCTAGAAGGGTTGGGTCCCTAACTTGGGTACAGAGAACACAGAGGACTTAACCGTCCACTTAAAAAATGGTGAAGACGGTATTTTACCTTAGTCAAGTTCACCAGGTGGTCAAGGTTTGTGTCAGTCGTTGTCGTTCTTCGTTCGAAGAGGGCGGACAGGGTTCGTGTTAGGGTCTGAAGTAAGCCTATACACTCTTACACAAAGAACGTTTGACTAACTAAAAGATTTAAACTTAATTGTGAATTCTTTACACGGACCTATCTAGACACAGACGGCTTATCAGGGAGACAGGACCCTTTGTCTGTCTGTCGATAGTCACAGGGGTCTACGACTGTATGGGCTCGTGAGCCAGTACGCCCGTACTCGTAAGGGACCTTTGCCCGTTCGTCGTCCGATAGGAGGAACTCGACTATGAGATTCGCCGAGTTATATAGAATTAGGTATTTCCGAAAAGGAAAGAGGTGAAGTTGGACATTCCAAAAGCAAAGGATTTTGGACAGTTGTTGCGAACAGTGTCTCCCCGCAGTGTTAATCTAGCCGTAAATATTTCTGACGTAAACGTCGTCACCCTTGGAGTATTGTTACGTCAAAGTAAAGAGTCTAGTGGCAGTTTACGACTTTTTTTTTTTTTCTTTTTGTTTGAGGTTCTTGGAGAAAGTAAACGCGACTCTCTAGGGTTCGATGGACAAAATGACTACTGAAGTCATCCTTTTGACGTCTTAGTATTACCTGACTTTTCTCTTCAGGGATTTCCTGTTCTTCACTCCGGCCTTCTGTTGTAGTGCGTGTGGTTTTTGTTACAACAGTCCTCTAAGCACTCCGATAATTTAGAATGACACCTCCTTTTGTTGTGTCTTTATTAGGATTACTATCTACATAAGGGGTAAGCCTTATCACCTCTTTTCCTTTGATGAAAAGTTTCTCGGATAATGTAAATTAGAAGGGGAGGTCTGGACGCTCCCCGAAGGGTCCTCCGCGATCGCCAATTCTTGAGTGGACGGTTGCGTCCTCTGTACTCTCTACACCCAAGTCAGGGACCCAACCCTTCTATGGGACCTCCTTCCGTACCATTGGGTGAGGTCGTAAGAACGGATCTCTTAGGGTACCTGTCTCCCCGGACCACCCGATATCAGATATCCCAGTGTTTCTGGGTCTACCTGTGTTGACTTCGCTGAACCGTGTGTTCTGGACTCTCCACCCGTTTCGATTGTGTCGAAATTTCTACTCTACCTCCTAGGTGATACCTTTTGTGATACCTCCGAGGAGTTTTTTAATTTTTGTCTTGATGATATAGTGGGTCGTTAGAGTTAAGACCCATAAATAGGTTTCCTTTACTTTTCCATAACTTCTCTATGTACGTGAGGGTACGAATAATGTCACAATAAGTGTTATCGGTTCTATGTCTTTGTTCGACCCAGGTAGTCGTCTCTTTACCGATGTGTCTTTCACCAAATAGGAATGTCCCCTGATGATAAGTCGGTACTCTTTTTCCTTCGGGACGGTAAACGACGTTGTATCTATCTGAAACGATACGACATGAATCAGTCAGTTAGCACAGGCTAAGAAACACTGGGGCACCCGACCTTGGGTGGTCCGAGGAGACAGGTACCTCGAAGAGGTCCTTTCTTATGACCTCACCCAACGGTACGGGAAGAGGTCCCCTTGAAGGGTTGGGTCCTTAGTTTGGCCCCAGAGGACGTAAGAAATGGTCGACTCGATGCTCTCTTCGGACCTATCTGGGACTCCCGTAATGTTATTCACTCCAGTCGGTCAGTCAGTCACTTTCTGTTTATGACATATTATAGTAAATGTACACGTTAGATTTTTTCAGTTTGATATTTTTGTTGTCTTAGTACTAATGGTCTTCGATCTCCTCCGACCTTTAACCCCTCTACAACAAATTCCTATGTTTGAACCTTGGTCATCTATTTATTCAGGACCTCTAACTTGCGTGTCACATACTAATGTCTGTTGTTGCAACGACGACAACGACAAATCAGGGGTCCCGCACAGACTGAGAAGACACTGGGACACCTAACATCGGGTGGTCCGAGGGGACAGGTACCCTAAGAGGTCCGTTCTTATCACGGTAAAAGAGGAGGTCCCCTAGAAGGACTGGGTCCCTAGTTTGGACGCAGAGGCCGTAACCGTCCTCCCAAGAAATGGTGATTCTGTAGTCCCTTCAGGTGTCTGTTATTATGACATAATATTTGAAGATTCAACGATTCTCTGATCTAGATTAACAAGGGTGGTGTCTTTACTATTAATGTACTCCGTTGTCTCCACAATCGAGTATAGTGTCACTATTGGTATAAGATTATATATTCCATCGTTTATTTGTCCGACATATGTAATTTGAATGGTTTTTTTTACAATACAAGTAATAAAGAGTTGTTTTTATTTATCTGTCCTCCAACTCGGTCTCGACCTTAAACTAGGACCTATTCATAGTTCGGACCCGAGGGACGGTGCGAGAACGATTCAAGATGAATGACAGATGACACTCGAAGGTTACCCTTCTCAGTTCAACGTTTACTCTGTGGTCGGGACAGTCGTTCCCCGAGGGCAGACGGGCTCCCCTGGCCTTACTGTTGACCGAGTGGACCCTCTCCTCACCTGTTTCTGTGTTTGATAAAGTGTCAACCTCCCTCCCGTGCGAGTGGGTCCCGGCCGAACACCGTTTCTGGAGAACCTTCTGCACCCAGTGTGCGATTTGTGTTTCTACCTAAACAGTTCCGTCGTTTAGAGACGGACCCTCGGAGATACACATCTGTAACCCAGGGTGCGGGTCATTTTAGTCTGTCACTCAAACCCACTTTCGACTCTCAGACGTACAACTTGTTCGGGGTGTCCATTAAGACTACGTCCAGGTCCCGGTACGAACCTCTTTCTCAATCTGTCCCTGTCCACCTCACCTCCGTGACGTGAGCTTTGAGGTTTGAGTTCCTTCGAGTCTAAGTTCTTTTAGTCTACCTGAGTCTGTCCACCAAAGACATCTACTCATCGTCTCCTATAGTACCTACTCCGACAAACTAGGTGTCCTGAGATGTACAGTCCGATTTTGCTTTCAATGATATATGACTAACTCGTAGATTACGTATAGTCTAAGAGACCAGTAAAAAGTACACAGTTAAACAAATTATAAGTGTTTTTAGAATATTCCTACAGGGTAAAATTGAATTAAACGAGTCTTAGTCTGTTCGTCATTCTCTTCTTGACCCTAACCCCGGACTTACATACAGATTCCGGGTCTAAGGAAGACGAGAGAGAGTAGAGAGGGCACCTGACACTCAGTGTTTGTCTTGTCTCAACGACTACAGAAACCTCCTCTTTTTCGTTGTTCAAGTACCTCTTAAAATTCTCCAGGTTTGGAGGTAATTCAACCCGACCGGACCTCTCTTGTACCTCGGTGTTAATCTGGAGAAGCGGAGCAGATTTGGTACGGAGGATGTCAATTCCTCGGGACAGTCACTAGTCCTGGTCCTTCACCCCCTCGTTCTCCAGGGGAGTTTCACAAGGTCCATTTTTCGAGTTGGAGTCAAGAATCTTCTGTTTGCTACAAAAGTAGATTCGAGAAAGGTCAAGTGGACAAACGGACATACGATACGATCAGAAACGTAGTGTCTCTTAAGATTTCTTTGGTTTTTACGAATATATCGTTGGAGACTCTTGTCCTCACCTCCCTACTCCCCGGACTAATGTCTCAGGGAAGTACTTTGACAGACTCTTTTCGAAACACAAGGGAGGTCGTCCCCCCGTCTTACTTAAACTCCACTCGTCTCCTTTGGCCACCGTCAGGTCCACCCGCGACTACCGTCGTCTCACTCCCCGTCGACCGTCACCGTTACTTCTCGGTGTCTGGTTAAGACATCCGTCTCGACTCTGCGTTCACGTTTCCCGTTCCCAAGAGAATGTGCAAACCATTGACTCCTCCTTTGACTCCGGTTTCACCAGTTTACTACTTTTAAGGAACCGAGACCCTGTACCTTTATTGGGTTCTAGAGGACTGGGAGAATCAGTACTACCGAACTCGAGAATGAGGCCCCACTCGGACGACGAATCCCAATCCCATGGTTTCTCTAAAATTCCCTTACGACGTGCATTCTTTCCCTCCGTGTCCCTATGAAGACCTCCACTACCCGAATAAATAATAGAACTAACACCATCACTAAAGTGTCAGTATACGGTATCAAGATTTGAGTAGTTTAACATATGTAATTTATAC
Source organism: Capra ibex (assembly GCA_006410555.1). Lineage (NCBI taxonomy): Eukaryota > Metazoa > Chordata > Mammalia > Artiodactyla > Bovidae > Capra > Capra ibex. The sequence goes on from SJYO01052794.1 coordinate 5,092,682, forward strand.
ATGTCAAAATAAATATTTAATGTGAATTTATTTGGAAAATTTTAAAATAAATAAAATTAACCTCCGATTAATGAAATGTTATGACACCACCCAAAACGGTATGTAACTGTACTTAGTCGGTACCCACATATACACTGGGGGGGTCGTTCAGGGTTTGGGGGGAGGGTGGAGGGAGGGGTGGGGTGGGGAGTCCCGACAGGGTCACGTAGCCGAAACCCACGGGACGAAGTACGTAGTTTGGACCTGACCAGTAGATAAAGTGTATACCACTATATGTACAAAGTTACGATAAGAGAGTTTAGTAGGGTGGGAGCGGAAGAGGTGTCTCAGGTTTTCGGACAAGAAATGTAGACACAGAGAAAACGACAGAGCGTATGTCCCAGTAGCAATGGTAGAAGGATTTAAGGTATATATACGCAATTATATGACATAACCACAAAAAGAAAGACTGAATGAAGTGAGATATATTATCCGAGGTCAAAGTGGGTGGAGTATTCTTGACTGACTTTACGTAAGCAAAATTATCGACTCATTATAAGGTAAAACATATACATGGTGTCGAAAGAATAGGTAAGTAGACGACTACCTGTAGATCCAACGAAGGTACAGGACAGATAATATTTGTCACGACGCTACTTGTAACCCCATATACACAGAGAAAGTTAAGACCAAAGGAGTCACACATACGGCTCTTCACCCTAACGACCAGCATACCGTCGAGATAAAGGTCGAAAAATTTCTTAGAGATGTGACAAGAGGTCTCACCGACACGATCAAACGTAAGGGTGTTTGTCACATTCTCCCAAAGGAAAAGAGGTGTGGGAGAGGTCGCAAACAACGAACATCTGAAAACCTAGCGTCGGTAAGACTGACCGCACTCTACCATGGAGTAACACCAAAACTAAACGTAAAGAGACTATTACTCACTACAACTCGTAGAAAAGGACACAAACAATCGGTAGACATACAGAAGAAACCTCTTTACAGACAAATCAAGAAACCGGGTAAAAAACTAGCCCAGCGAATAAAAAGACCTTAACTCGACGCACTCGACGAACATATAAAACCTGTAATTAAGAAACAGTCAACGAAGCAAACGATAATAAAAGAGGGTAAGACTTCCGACAAAAAGTGGAACAAATATCAGAGAAGGAAACACGTTTTCGAAAATTAAAATTAATCCAGGGTAAACAAATAAAAACGAAAATAAAGGTAATGAGACCCTCCACCCAGTGTGTCCTAGAACGACAGTAAATACAGTCTCTCTCTCAAGACGGATACAAAAAGAGATCCTCAAAATATCAAAGACCAGAATGTAAATCTAGTAATTAGGTAAAACTCAAATATTTATTTTGAAAAAAAAAAAAATTTCGTCACAATGTATCATTAATCTTCGGTCCGACGGACTCAATTTTTCGGATGAATGATAAACCCGTTGGAACCCGAGAAGTGTATTAGTCAGGTTCAGAGTAAATAGGGTGGACATTTTACCTGTGTGGGGTATCCTGTCATCACTCCTAATTTAATCTACTACGTTTTCTTCAGGAATATCAAATGAAGACGAAACGTGACTTGACCGTTAGAACAGACACATTATTCAGTTCCTTCTAATAAGTTCTTTATTCTCGTAATCTTTCTATTCTTTTATAAATAATTGTAAGTGTCTGTTATACTAACGGAATACCTTTATAGATAAGTATATATTCATTTATTACTCTTATTATTTAATTCTTATAAAAATTTTGCTGTAATTACACGACTTTTGTTATTACAGGGAGGTGTGTTCATTCATAGTTCATCTTTTACAAAATAGATACCGATCTCGATAGATAGGGTGACTTAAAGAAAAAAAATTAATATTTCGGGAGTCCTTACAGTTGCTCCGAAGAGACTATCGAGTCAACCTCTGGGGTCAAACTGAGGACCCAGCCCTTCTAGGGGACCTCCTCCCGGACCGTTGGGTGAGGTTATAAGAACCCGACGGGAACACCGAGTCGACCATTTCTTAGACGGACGTTACACCCTCTGGACCCAAGCTAAGGACCCGACCCTTCTAAGGGACCTCTTCCCTTTCCGATGAGTGAGGTCATAAGACCGGTACCCTAGTGTTTCTCAACCTGTGCCGACTTCCTGAAAGTGAAAGTTCCTACAGTTTTTATGCACTCTGTCAATACTTTTACAAAATTTAAAAGTTATTTACCAAATTTTATACAGGGTTTATTCACTTTTCCGATATGGTACATGTACTTATTCTGCTGGAATAGTTTACAACTAAACGAGATACGACGACGATGACGACACCGACGATTCAGCGAAGTCAGTACAGGCTTAGACACGCTGGGGTATCTGCCGTCGGGTGGTCCGAGGGGACAGGGACCCTAAGAGGTCCGTTCTTGTGACCTCACCCAACGGTAAAGGAAGAGGTTACGTACTTTCACTTTTCACTTTCACTTCAGCGAGTCAGTACAGGTTGAGAATCGGTGGGGTACCTGACGTCGGGTGGTCCGAGGAGGTAGACACCCTAAAAGGTCCGTTCTCATGACCTCACCCAACGGTGACGAAAGAGACTAAACGAGATATAATTAGAAATTTACATTATGGTGAAATTTATTACTTACGTTAGTTATCTTAAAAATATCTGATACTGTTCGACTCGTGTTTTAAATATCGATTCCTATTTCCGGATACTTTTGTTTTCTTTTAATACTAATTTTGTTTGTTCTGACTTCCTGAATGGGAGAGTCTTTGGTTTAGAATAATATTTCGATGTAATTACGTTTTTTTTTTTTTTGTTAATACTTTTTCCATACTCCTATTTGTTAGGTTACCTTGTTTCGTATCTTAGGTCTTTCTTACTATAGTGACTTCTCAGTAACGTTTAGACCCTCTTTCACCACTCTATAAGGTGTTTGTCACGACTTCCTTAACCGAGAGGTATATTCTTACTTTAATTTAACGATAAAGTACAGTGTATGTTTTGTATAAGATCCATCTTATTCATAAACTTACATTTTCCGTTTCGAAATGTAAAATTTCCCGGATAGAATTACGGTAACCCAACTCCTCTTAGTATAAAAATTCTACGTTTTTCGTTTTGGGTGATTCTTTTTCAAAATATTTAAGAACACAATTTTAAAAAGTAGAAAATTTAATACTCTGGGTTATGTATTTTAATCTTCTGTTTGACTTTCTACTCCCCAAAAATTTCAGGTGTTGTCTAAATTTTTGATCGTATATCCTATTTATTTTTATATGCAATTAGTTATTCTTTTTTAATAATAGGTTCATCTTTACTTTGGGTTTACCTGTTGTCTATTCTTTTATACGAGTTGAGGGGATCATTGTTATATTTCTTTTTGACTTTTGTTATTATTCTAAAATAAAGTGTGGATAGTATATTCGTTTTTGCTTGTTCTGATCATTATGGTTCTAAACTTTTTTTATACTCTTTCAACACAGAAAGGAAGAACCGATACTTTCGTATTCGACCGAGTCAGTAAAACGACTTGTTTAACCGTCAGAGATCACTATACCTTCTACGGGTGTAGGATACTGAGTCTTTGAGATGAATGTCCATATATAAGAATTCTTTTAGAGAATTCTACATTTCTACAAGGGACAAAGATCAAAATTTTTTTTTTACCATGGGTTGATGGGTTGTAAATCAAATTCCCATTCATTTTTTTATAACATATAGACATGTTACGTACGATATTTGGTCTCGAGTGCAAATTTGTATCTACTTAAAGTCATTCTATGATAGTTTTTTTTTTCACGTCTTCTTATATATGTTACATCATAATAAATATTTCTCGAACTTTTGTGCTGATGGTATGTGAGATTCAAACGTCCGCGTATACCTTTTTGTGGAAACAATCGAAGTCCAATCACCAAAGAAGACTACTCTTTCTCTTCCCTTATCCTTTTTCCATTGTCCTAAACTACTCTAGAAATAAATATAAAATTTTAAGATTTTGTGTATACTATTTTCAGAACTGTAAACAATTTAGACTTACCAACCATAATACCCACAAACAATAAAATAAAATAAACGAAGACACGTGCAGACTTTATAGGATCGTAAAAAGAAAATTTCTTGTTTCTTTTCAAAAGTTTGTGTTACTATACTGGTGAAGAGACTCTGAAGACTCAAGTAGTCTCTACAGACCTGGTTACGATTACCTATGAGACTCGTCTGCTTCGTGGTTCTTCTAGAGACCGTAGACTACTTCACTTAGGTAGACCGTGGTTGGACGATTGGAGGATAATTTTCTCGTGACCGTTTGAGGTAGTGAATTTGTAGTCTCAGTTAACGAAAGGTTAAGTTGATTCGGGAAGGGATCTGTTTATTTCATTTTGGAAGTTTGTATTTAGTTATGGGTTTGAAGTCTTAGTGGTTGTGATGTTGTAATTGGGAATGTTAGACTTTTTTTTTATTTTTACTTGCGTTGACACGTACGGATTTCCGTGTAAATAGACTATACAGTAAATTCTAAAATTTATACGATTCTATGCTTTGTCACCATAAATATATAAAAATAAGGACTTCTCTCTCTTAATATACGTTGTACAATAAAGATAGAATCAGGAAAGTTCGTGGTCTTAATGTAAGGTCCGACCTGTATCTAGGTCTGACTTACAACGTAGCCCATTTACATGTGTATATGAGAGAAGGGGACGTTCAAGTATCGGTTTCTCTCGACGGTCCTCAGTCAGGTTGCTTGTTTTCCAGAGATGTCTCTTTTCGTGTATTGCTTATAAATTATTCGTGAAGGATTTACGTTTCACGGTATGATTCAGTATTTCTCTTCTATTTATGTATTCGGTACTTAAGATGATACTACAAATATTAGGTTAATTAAGTGAGTATGTCAATAGGTTGGTTAGTAGGTAGGGAGGTGAGTGGGAAGAAGGGTGGGTTGAAAAGTGAGACTTAGGATGTAGAAAGGTGAGTAGGAATGTTATTGGGAAGTGGGTAAGTAGGAAGGTGTGAAGGTTGCTGGAACTAGGAGGGAAGGTTGAGAGATAAGTGGATGAGTTAATGGAAAGTACCGAGGTGTGTAGGTAGAGAGGTTGACTGATTACTGGACATGACGTTAACTTATCACAGGGGGGTGGTTTTAAGTACAGGTGGATCTTGGAGTCTTATACTGGATAAATAAACCTTTGTCCTAGAAACGTCTACATTAATCAATTCTACTCCAGTATCTCCTAATCTCACCCGGAGTAAAGATACTGATGACGGGAAGATTCTCCTCTTTTATCTCTGTTCCTCTGTGTCCTCCTACGGTGGATTGTTGCAGTCTCTAATCTTACTTTTGTAGATGTCCAGTTCTTTTCGGTTTTTAACGACCGTTGGTGGTCTTTGATCCCCGAAGGGTCTACCACGATCACCATTTCTTAGACGGACATTTACGTCCTCTGTGTCTGTACCCAAGTTAGGGACTCAGACCTTCTAGGGGACCTCTTCCTTTACCGTTGGGTGGGGCATAAGAAACCCGAAGGGTGCACCGAATCTACCATTTCTTAGAAGAACGGTTGGGTTCAGTCACCCAAATTAAGGACCCGGTCTTTCTAGGAGACCTCCTTCTTTACCGTTGAGTGAAGGTATAAGAGAGGACTCCTGTCTCCTTGGACCGCCCAATGTCAGGTACCCCAGTGTTTCTCAACCTGTGTTGACTCGTTGATTGTGAAAGTGAAAGAAAGTGGTCTTCGATCTTCTTCATTCCTTCCTAGGAGAGAGGACAATTCCGGAATCGTTCGTGTGTCAGAACTGTTGGTGGAACTACAACCTAACGAAGGGAGGTCTTTCTTTGACTTTCACTTTCAGTGAGTCAGGACAGGATGAGAAACACTGGGGTACAGGTACCTTAAGAAGTCGGTTCTTAAGAGATCAGACGGTCCGAGGAGACAGATACCTTGAGAGGTCGGTTCTTATGACCATCTCCCATCGGTAAGGGAAGAGGTCCCCTGGAAGGGTTGGGTCTCTAGTTTGGGTCCAGAGGGTGTGACGTCCGTCTAAGAATGGTCGACTCGATGGTCCCTTCGGAGAAGGGAGGTCTTGAGACCATGTTATTTTAAGACATCAAAATTCGGTGACTTAAACGTCATGATTCAAAACCGGTGGAATACTTGGATTATATGGTAAGAAAGATGGTTGATGAGGTGGTGGAGAGGTTAGAGGTTGGACATCCATTTGGAAGGTATTGGGAAGTGAGTAGGTGGAGTAGGTGGTGAGTAAGGTAGGTAGGTACCCAATAAATACCAGATACACGGCCTGTAACAAGACTCTCGATTTATATGTTGTCTTTGTTACTGTCCTCGTTTTACAGTACCCGAAACGGAGGGTACGTACGATTATAGGGGTAATTGTAGTGGTCTGAGGTTCATATTTATATTCGATTTATTTGTGTTACTCGAACAGTTCTTTTGCCTCGAAGTTCCGTTCAAGGGGTCAGTGCAAGCGGTGGATAACCACCGTGAGTCCGGGAAGGTTATATTTTCAGACCTGGTGGGTGGGGGAAGGTTATATTTTCAAGATTTCGGAAGTGATGCACTACTCGTCAGAGAAGGGACTACCTATATGTCGTAATTTGTTTCTTAGTATGTTTATTTTCGTTCTTCAGGGGATGTATAGTTGTTCAAGACAAGAGTCTCGCGTGACTATTCAGGTTAAACAAACATTCAGGTTGGGTTCAATCGGATCCATGGGATGACCCTGTTAACCAGTATATGACAACGAAAATACGAACGAAGGTCAGTACGACCCGAACTTTATTGCTGTGACATATTGACATGAGATAGTCATAATATACGTTTTCGTGTTGGGCAACATCTCCTACATGCGTGCACTGTTACATACAGGCTGTGCACTTGATTAAATGTACTAGACCTGAACGTTTGTGTGTAAAACGTGTTAACTTTCAAACTTTGAACTTCCAAGTATGCATTCCCTGAATCATAAATATTCAACACGATTTAAGGTACTTCCTTTCTTGAGCCAAGATACTTCTTCTGTGATTATGGGGTCCCCGGTCCTGTGGTCAATGTCAACCCTTCCGGAGGCCCTCAACCCTTTTGTTCTTATTTGAGTATTCTTCACTTGGAAGTGGGGGATGTACCCGAATTCCGTCCTACCCCCGAGATACCCTAGACAGTTTCACTCATTTGCGATGTGTGAAAGTCTCTTCATCCTCGGGTCCCGTCCGACGTTTTCGAAGAACCTCTTTCTAGATGGATCTGAGACTTCCCAACAATCCTAAATTGATTGACCACGAACGTCCCCCGTCCCCTGAAGTAGATCTTGAACGACAACAAGTCACCGATTCAGTACAGACTGAGAAACACTGGGGTGTCTGACGTCGTGTGGTCCGAAGGGACAGGAGGTGATAGAGGACCTCAAACAAGTTCCTTTAAGTACAAGTAACTCAGTCACTAACGATAGATAACTCTTACCAGGAGTTATTTGTTTTCATGTGCTCAGTAAGTAAGTGGGTTCTCCGGGACTGAAAAACATGGTTCCTGACGAAACCGTCCGACCACCTCTGGTCTAAGGAGGGGTCGTGTGTCGACAATTTACTGACTTTTATATGGTTCACTACTTCCTTTGGTTAAGACAGTTTTATGTTAGTATCGTTATATAAACTTTAATTACACACTATACATATATTTAAGTATAATTTTACAATTTATCATTCTAGATATGATATAAATTATTGATGACAGTAAAGTTTCATTAAACTACTTTCATTTGTTATTAAGATTCTATAGACGTTGGTACCGTTACACTATACTTTTATGTTCACTAAAAATAATCACTTTTGTCTCTTGACGAGGATAATCACACCAAGTAACGATCGTAAGTTTTACTTTCCTTTATTTTAAAAGTCAATGTCCACTCATTTTTATCTATTGAAAAGGGTGTAAGTTCAAATGTCTGGTGACTTAAGAAAAGTGTCTGGGGGAACCCCCGGGTACCTGGGGTCCTGTCTTTGAGGTTTAAATACACAATTTCATAAATACGTGACTAGGTAAGTAAATAAGTGAGTGAGTAAAGGTTTGTTAGTATCCACGAATGCTGTACGAACTGTTACACCGTTCACGATCCCTGTGAAAACCTCTTCCGTTACCGTGGGGTGAGGTCATGAGAACGGACCTTTTAGGGTACCTACCTCCTCAGACCATCCGACGTCAGGTACCCTAAGCGTTTCTCAGTCTGTACTGACTCGCTGAAGTGAAAGTGAAAAGTGAAGGTACGTGCCCTCTTCCTTTTCCGTTGGGCGAGGTCACAAGAACGGACCTCTTAGGGTCCCTACCACCTCGGACCACCCGAGAGTAGATACCTCAGCGTGTCTCAACCTGTGCTGACTTCGCTGAATCGTCGTCGTCGTCGTCGTCGTCGTCGTCGTCGTCGTCCTTGTGAAACCCTACTTTTCTGTCTACACCAGAGACGGGATCACTCGAATATGAGATCACCTGTCTTATCAGTTCTTCGTCCGTTTATTGTGCTGTCAATGTCTGACTCTGTGGGCGACCCATCACTTAGGAGTCTCGATACGACGACGATTCAGCGAAGTCAGCACAGACTAAGACACGCTGGGGTATCTGCCGTCGGGTGGTCCGAGGGGGCAGGGACCCTAAGAGGTCCGTTCTTGTGACCTCACCCCACGGTAAAGGAAGAGGTCACGTAGTTTCCCTTTTCACTTTCACTTCAGCGAGTCAGCACAGGCTGAGAATCGCTGGGGTACCCGACGTCGGGATGGAGTCTCGATATGCCATGTCAATTTGGAGTCACCCCTCTCGCCTTCATGAGAACCGTACTGTTAGGTACCTCCTTCGTTCTCGGGTCCCTTGGTGTTACGTCTTTTAAGTCTTGTGCCTCTGGGATACTACCCTCCCCTCGAACCCATCGACTCTTTGTCCTTCTTCCGAGTACGTCGACCTCACTCCTGTCGTTGATCTCTCCTTCTTCCCTTCCTTTCGCCTCATCGACGGTCCACTACTACGACCTGGAGTATCTGGGTCCCCTGCCCAACCCCAGCGTGAAATTTAGGTCGTGACTCTCCACCGAATTCGTCCCTCTATTTTCGTAGACTAATGTAACAAAATTTTCTAAAGAAACCTACGACTCATCTTTTACCTAATGTCGTCTTTTCTGACAACCGTCTCCGTCGTTCGAATCTACGATATCGTAGGTGGGTTTACTCTCGTTACCAGTGGACCCAGTTCCGACCGAGTCCCGTTCCGTTCATCCGTAGATCCTGTGTTTGAAATTCTCTCGTGAGTGAGGGGTCGAACGTCACGACCGGCTCTGTCTTTCTGGGCCCGTCGACCTTCTATCAAAAACCTCTATTACCCGTTCTGCCTTTTTTTGGAAATAAGATTCTTACAGACGTCAAGTCAGCACTCATTATCCAACTCTTACCTCGAATACGTTGGTGGTCCCTCCCAGCACTTATTGTCTCTTTCTTAAAAGACTGAAAGAGGACATCGATTACTTCTCCGTGTACTAATGTATTGTAAAGTATGTGACAGAACTGGTTACCGATGTCTCGAGGTTATCGGGAAGACCTTTTACGTCGTTGAAGTCACTTCATTTCGTACACAAATCTTTGTTGTCACATGACTCGTTGGATCTCGATAATACTGTGGTTCTTCGGCGGTACGGTCGGACTTGGTGGGTGGAGGTCCGACGAAATTGGGTCCTCCTTTATTTGAAGATAAAACAAAATCGTTGACTAAAGATCTAGGCAGATGACTGTTTGTGTTAAGGATTTGTTACGTCTTTGGACGGGCATTAAGAATGATTTTTCGGTTTACTTAACTCTAAGGAGCTACATGAAAAAGGTGAGTAAGTAAAGGTAAATTTATATCAGCTGACACGTAGAGTGAAACCAACCGATCCACGGTAGCTTTCCTCTCAAAAGATCCAGAAGAGACCGAGAGGTCACCAATTGCGAGACGTGCAGGTGACGAGCCCTGTGTCTTGGGTCAGTCCTTTGATTCTGGGACGTAGAGTGTATAATATACCGTGTCTGTTTTTGTTTTTTATAGAGTCGTTCAAAGATCCTTTTTTTCCTCTAAAAAGAGGGAAAATCGAAGACCTTTTTTGAGAGTTTAGGTGTCACTTGATTAAGACCCCATCTCTCCCCACCAGACTATAATATACAGTAATATTTGAGTTTCACGGAGAAAAGACTGAGACTCTTCCAGTCGTCAGCGTCTCCGTGGTTTTTCAGTGCCACTACTTGTCTTGTGCCACCTTTGACCGACGCTTTTCATCCCTGATTACTTACAGTCTCGGCTGTTTACAGTCGACAGTTAGTTTCCACGTCTTTCCTGCCACAAGGAAGGTTCTCATCACTCCCCCTGTGGTAGTGTTTGTCTCCTTGTTTCCACCGAACCGTTTTACCTTGCATAAGTCGGTCCCCAGACCGTAAGACACGTCGACGTTTCAGTTGAGACGACTGTAGTCTCTTCACGACCTTCCACGAAAACTTTAGTAAACAAGTTACGGGTGAGTATATTCGCTCCGTGAACTCAGAGTCCCATTGCCTTCAACTAAGGGTTTCCGTGCACCTTTAATCACCGTACCTACACTACCCTTAGACCCAGGGTATGAATGACTGAAGAGATGTGTACCCGAAAGGACGACCGAGTCCACCATTTCTTAAACGGACGTTACGTCTTCTGAACCCAAGTCAGAGATCCAGTACTTCTAGGGGACCTCTTCCCTTACCGATGGGTGAGGTCATAAGAACGGACCTCTTAGGGTACCTGTCCCCTCGATATCAGACAGGCATCCCAGAGTTTCTCAACCTGTCCTAACTCGTTGATTGTGAAGGTGAGAGATGTATGCAGGAATCCCTAACAAACCTTAGTCGAAAAATCTTCCGTCCCCAACCACTTGAAAAGACATTTTCCAGTCTATTATTTGTGACAGCCAAACGTCCGAAGTCCCACAGAAACCTTTGATGAGTCGACCTAAACTGGGTACCCGGTACTCAACAACGGAGAAATGGATTCCGTGACACAAGTATACCAAGGGTCTGGTCGTTACAGTCGTCATAGATCTTGCAAGATCTTTACGTTTAAAAATTGGAAGGCGGAGGTTTGGTTTACTTAGTCTTTAAGGTACCCACTGTAGATCTTAAGATAAAGGTGTCTTGAAGGTCCACTAAGACTGTGTGTGATTTCAAGTTTTTGGTAGTTCGATCTTTGTGTCGTTTAACGGTAGAGTGCATTGGTGAAGATTGTGTACCAGACCCCACGCCGAGGATCATCCACGGACACTGTCTTTGGTGATCGAAGGGTGGGTTTTTAGACAAGAGAACAAGAAGAAATAAGAGGTTAGGGTTCAGAGTCGATGTTAGCTTCGAATGTGAAGACATGAAAAGTCCGACTGAACGTCGATCCAAAACGGTACATTGATTTAAAACTGGTCACTCTACATCCTTTCATATACGCCGTCGAGGACCCCTTGAGATAATTTTCTGTCGAATAACGGAGAAAGTGGGGAAAAGGGATAGACCAATAGACTTTACATCTGTGTTACCGACCTCGAGGTCGTCGGTATGACTTTGTACTCCACTGGAACCCCGCGTATCTTCGGTAGGTCATTCCTTGTCCTATCTTCTTTTAACACAGGAATAACACATCGGTGGAATGTCCGTAACTCACAAGGTGACGGTCCGAAGAAAATATATTCTCGTTTTATTTTAAGACAGAGTGAATTAGACAACAAGTATACTCAAAAGACAGTATTTGGTGGTTTGGATTTAGTTGACCAAGTCATAGGTCACTTATAACCAATTTACTTATTTAGTTTCGTTCGTTTATTTCGTTCGTTTCTTCTTCTAGACCCAGAGTTCGATGTCCATGTAAACTAATCATATTTTAGGAAGGTTTTTGTCACAGGAGTCCCTGGCTGTATTATTTTTCTTGGTGTAATCCACCGCTTTTGTAATCTTTGAAGAGATGAGTACCATTGGAAGTAAAGAGCGTAACGAGTCTCGGTTCGACCATTGCCTCGTTTTCGAAAAAGAGGTACAAGGGAATCCTCCATCGGTGACATAGGTACTCAGGTGTCAGTGGACCAGGAGCTTCGGAAACGACCAGTCTCGTACGGGGCACGAGACGTCCAAACGTAGAGTGTCGTCGTGCGCGTCCTAACGAGACAGGACGAAGTAAGCTAAGTGTGGGCAGACAGTAAAGCGTCACTAAGAGGTCAATAAGGGTCCGTCTCACAAAGAAAGGGTACCAGCCGTGAGTTAGTTATGGACACCTTGACTCGACTGAAGTGATTCACGAAACAAAGAGGACGGTCTTGTCTTTACGGGACTCTTCGACCTTGACTGAAAGGATAAAAAGTTTGTTGGGGGCTGATCACGGTTGTTACACGTCTTGACCCGTGGTCGTTCGTGAGGTACTTATGTCGACTCACACAGGGTCCGTGCAGGGGCAGAGGTGGGTCTCTACCCCCACCTCTACGAAACTACGGAGTCTCGTCGCGACCGGAACCGGAGACGAGAGGAGTAGGAGTGAAAGACCCGTAACTCTGGAAGGGACTAAGGGGTTCGGGTCTTTGTCTCTAGGAGTTTGTAAAAGTCATTCCTGGAAAAAAAAATTTTAATTAGACTCTTTCTACTTGACAAAACGAGGTATTACGGGGGTTTCGATGTGACTGGGTTACGAATGAAGACGAGTGTGAAAGTAATCGGAAAGAATTCGAAAATATTGAGTACGGGGAAACTATTTGTAAAAATATAGAGTCCAATGACTCTATATTCACTGTATGTTATTTGACGTAATAGTCCACTGCGTCGTCATTTCTTAGACGGACAGTTACGTTCTCTGCGTTCTCTGAGCCCAAACTAGGGACCCAGCCCTTGTAGGGGACCTCATCCTTTACCGTTGGGTGAGGTCATAACAACGGACCTCTTAAGGTGCCTGTCTCCTCGGACCGCCCGATGTCGGGTGCCCCAGCGTCTCAGCGTGTGCTGACTCGTGCGCACGTAGTGGTGACTTTCATATGTTAAACTATTCAAACCTTTATACGTGTGTGAGCACTACAGTAATAGTGTTGTAGTTCCCTTGTGTGTCCAGACAGCGGACGTTTTCGAAGGAGCACGGGGAAACACCAAAACACACGTACAACGGAACAAAACAAAACAAAGTCATAAACGAATTATGAGAGAAGTTACAAATCGTATTGTGTCTCAACACCTGATCTCCGTGTTAGGATGTGTAGTCTGAAGATCTTACTTAAGTAGAATACGTTGGTTTTGATATGGTTGATTCGCTCAGGTTAGAGGGGGAGGAGAACCGGGGGCCGTTGGCACCGAGAGAAGGGACGAAGGTACTCGGACTGTCAAAGTCCACGGAACGTATTCGCCCCAGTGAGTCATAAGACACTGACCGAATGAAGTGACTCGTATCACAGGAGGTGCCAGTAGACATGACAGTGGTTACTGTCCTGAGGGAAGAAAAGGTCCCGACTTATTTTGAGGTACCACACATATGTGACGAAAAAGTAATGGGTAAATAGAACTATGGTGTAAAAATTTGCACGTAGAAAGAGATGGCCATAAACTTTAAAGTTCTACTCAATTATAACACCGATTTTGTATAGTTCAGTACTGTGACAAGTTGTCCCGGGCGACAGTGGTGAGGTCCTTCTGATGTGTGTTTTCAGCGTTTACTTTTAGAAACGAAACGTACGAGTAGAGACTGAGAACGACCAAGTCAGAGACAAACCTAGAGTGTGTGAAACCACTTTGTGTTTGATGACAAAACTAAGGTACCTGATTTGATCCCCCTTTGTAAGTTATGGAGTCTCGTACTAACTATAGGTCGGTCGTCCGTTACTGACCGTAGGTAAGTCGACCAGTTACGTAGGTAGGTAAGTTCGACTGGTCATGGATGTTGATTGGTTAATTTGAAAAACTGATAGTGGATGTCGCAGGTCTTCCATTGTATTTAATCTTTAAGGTATTATTAAATTGACTTTCTCTTCCGGACTCTGGCACGTTTTTTTTTTTTTTTTTTACCTTTAAGTCGTTGCAGACCACTGTTGTATTCCGAGAGGCGTGTCGTAGAGTATGAAACGTAAATCACATTTCATCTTTAAATTATTTATAGACCACGTGCACACTTAAGTATCTACGGTTACTCAAGACACGAAGTGAGATTACATTGTGTGGACGGACCGTAATCAAACCTCTTAATAATTGTAGTAATATATTTGTACAGGGAATACCATGGGTGGTGTACCGTCATAGGTGTACTCTTTTTTGAACAATGGTTTTATTGTGTGGACGTTGAGTTTCATAGATAGGAAAGATAAATCCCGAAAAACAATTTTGGTCTCAAAAGAAAGAGGTAGATACTGTTAAGTTATACTTACAGTGTCTCCAGAAAGATGTAGTCCGACTAGTCTTAGGTAGACAGGTTCCACGGAGTTCCTCAGTGGGTAGGGGTTTCCCGTAAATAGAGACAAATCTAACGACAGTATACGAGGAACACACTGGAACCCGTTCAATGAATTGGAGTCAAAGGAGTAGACATTTCTCCCCGTAATCGGGGATGTGGAATACGACGACGACGACGACGACGATGCAGTGAAGTCAGCAGAGGCGGAGACACGCTGGGGTATCTGTTGTCGGGTGGTCCGAGGCGGCAGGGACCCTAAGAGGTCCATTTTTGTGATCTTACCCAACGGTAAAGGAAGAGATTATGTACTTTCACTTTTCACTTTCACTTCAACGAGTCAACACAGGCTGAGAATCGCTGGGAAGCTTGACGTCGGATGGTCCGAGGAGGCAGGTACCCTAAAAGGTCCGTTCTCATGACCTCACCCCACGGTAACGGAAGAGGGGGATGTGGAATATCCCCAAAATTTTCTAGCACCTATATTTTGTGAGTCGTGCTTCGAGTCTTACATCGCACAAAAAGTATCACATAGTTAATACCTTCTAGAGTAATTGGTGGTTCGTCTTACGATTCGACCTTCTTCCTACCTCGGTAGGGAATGAGCTTGGGGTGAGGTTTGGCTTTGGTTTGACTGTCATGTAACTTTCAAGTCAAGTCAACGAGTCAGCACAGACTGAGAAACGTTGGGGGACCTGACGTCGTGCGGTCCGGAGGGACAGGTAGTGGTTGAGGGGCTCAAGTGAGTTTGAGTGCAGGTAACTCAGTCACTATGGTAGGTAGAGTAGGAGACAGTAGGGGAAGAGGAGTGGCTTACAATGGACGGGTGTAATGTTTCCAAGAAGGCACTTTCTTGGAAAGTCGAAGTCCTTTACCCAAATCTGTAGTACTGAAGTTGCTGGTAAGGAGGAACAGGAGGACTGGAGTGTGGGGTCAGGGTAGAAGCCTCGACTCACCTTCGGAGGAAGTCCGAAATCTTTCGTCTACGACGAGACAGGACTGCGACCTGAAGTAGAGAGGGCCGCAGTCTCGTCCTCGGACTGTCGGAAACTTCAAACCCTACACAGATGGGGGATGGCGGAGAGCCCCCAGAAACGAAGACGACGTGACGTGAAGACCCTCCCGACCGACACGTGACCGAGTTCGTCGTCGGGGGTCCCAGAAAGGGTCTGACCCTAGGACAGAGTAATACAGGAAGACCTCGTTCGTGGTTGAATGAATAGAGACAGTGGTTTTCGTCTCTCCCTTCCTCGTCGTCTCTCGAAGTTCCAATCGAGGACAACCACCTCTTGTTCGCCGGACAACTTCCATCGGTACGTCTTCCCCGCGATACGTTTGTGTGTCTGTAGTGTCGTCTCCGTTCGATGTCCGAAAGAGTAAAAGGAGTGACTTTCTCTGGAGTAAGTGCTAGTGAATGAGACAAATATTTTCACTACTCGAAGGTTTCCTGTCCGTAAGGGTGGGTCCTAGATAGTGAGTCTCTGGGACCCTGTTCGCTGACCTGGTGCATTTCGGAGGGAAGGGTTGGTACAGACAAGGCACACTGTGTCTTCCAGTTGTAGTGCCCTACCTCTGTCAATGTGTTCCCTTGACACATTCGTCGTGGGTCGTGTCACGGTCCCCGTGCCCTCCGTGAATCATTGAGAACCGAATTTATGGTTAAATATTCCGGTCAGGTAGTCACCGAGTCTGCCATTTCTTAAGTGGACGTTACGTCCTCTGGGTCAAAGCTAGTGACCCAATCCTTCTAAGGGACCTCTTCCCTTACCGGTGGGTGAGGTCATAAGAACGGACCGCTCAAGGTATTTAGTCTCCTCGGACAACCCGATATCAGGTATCCTAGTGTTTTTCAGTCTGTGCTGACTCGTTGATTGTGAAGTGTAGTGTCATCATGATAAGTGTGATAAGTTTTCTACCTTTGTTGAGTTTACAGGAAGCCGTCTACTTACCTATGTGTTTTACACCAGACAGGTATACTACCCAATAAGCCAAGTCAAGTCAGTGAGTCAGCACAGACTGAGGAAACGCTGGGGTACCTGACGTCGTGCGGTCCGAAGGGACAGGTAGTGGTTGAGGGTCTCGATTGAGTTTGAGTACAGGTAACTCAACCACTATGGTAGGGTGGTTAATTAGGAGACAACAGGGGAAGAGGAGGTCGGAAGTTAGTAAGGGTCGTAGTCCCAGAAAAGGTTACTCAGTCAAGAAGCGTAGTCCCCCGGTTTCATAACCTCAAAGTCAAAGTCGTAGTCAAGAAGGTTACTTATAAGTCCTGACTAAAGGAAATCCTACCTGACAACCTAACGGAACGGCAGGTTCCTTGAGAGTTCTCAAAAGAGGTTGTGGTGTCAAGTTTTCGTAGTTAAGAAGTCACGAGTCGAAAGAAATATCAGGTTGAGAGTGTAGGTATGTATTGACGACCTTTTTTGTCTCGAAACTGATCTGTCTGGAAACAACCGTTTCATTACAGAGACACAAAATTATACGACGGATCCAACCAGTATCGAAAAGAAGGTTCCTCGTTCATAGAAAAGTAAAGTACCGACGTTAGTGGTAGACGTCACTAAAACCTCGGGGGGGGGTTTTATTTCAAACAGTGACAAAGGTGACAAAGGGGTAGATAAACGGTACTTCACTACCCTGTTCTACGGTACTATAATCAAAAGACTTGCAACTCAAAATTCGGTTGAAAAAGTGAGAGAAGAAAGTGAAAGTAGTTCTCGATCCAATAATAGGTCGGAAATTCCTTTCTTTAGGTCGGTGTACGATGTTGTACCTACCGGTACGATCCACTGTATTTGGTCCAGGTTTTACTTTTTCGGTTCCTTCGTAGGGATCCAATCGTCCTCTCTAGAGACAACCGTTGTCACTATGTCTCGTCCATGACCCATGGTCTTTGAAGTTTATGTTATGGGAGTTAATAATGTTGTTGGACTTTCCATTCGTGTCGATGGGAGTGGAGGGACCCGGAGTCGAAGGAGACTGTTGTCACGGTTAGAGTGTCCCGTCGACACTCCCGGTTCACTCTGGTGGGCACTCGTCCGTCTCATGTGCTCTTCGAGATGTCTTTGGGCGTCACCCGCACTCGTTCGTCTGTGTCGAGAGGGAGACGGGAGAACATTCGATGGACGACCTTCCCTCGTTGAGACACGAGTCTACGTAAACGACACCGGTCTTCCTTCCCGAGTGGGGAAGGTCCTTCGAGAGGGACTGATCGTCGGGAGGTGTTATACCCTGGTTCCCCAGAAGGAGACCGATGAGGTCAGGGGCACAAAGGGAGACAGGGTCGTGAACTGTGTGTCACAACATTGTATTACTAACAACTAAATACATAGAAGGTGTTTTGCGGATCTCTCCCCTCTGTTTAGTCCTGGGTCGGGGACCGTGGTCGTGTGAAGGTCGAGTATTAGATAGTCTATGTCTACCAGTTACAGACGTCCTGTCTACCCGCCTACCCATCTACCCAACCACCAACTTGATTGACTACCTATCTACCCACTTACCCACCTACCCATCTACCTACCTACCCACCTACCTACCCATCCACCCATCTACCCATCTCCCTACCTGTCCACCCACCCACCCACTTGACTACCTACCTATCTACCCACTTACCCATCTACCCATCTACCTACCTACCCACCTACCTACCCATCCACCTACCCACCTACCCATCTACCTACCTACCTACCCGTCCACCCATCTACCCATCTCCCTACCTGTCCACCCACCCACCCACTTTACTACCTACCTATCTACCCATTTACCCACTTACCCATCTACCTACCTACCTACCTACCTACCCATTCACCTACCCACCTACCCATCTACCTACTTACCCACCTACCTACCCACCCACCTACTCACCTACCCACCTACCCGTCTACCCATCTCCCTACCTGCCCACCCACCCACCCACTTGACTACCTACCTATCTACTCACCTGCCCACCTACCCATCTACCTACCTACCTACCCGTCCACCTACTCACCTACCTACCTGCCCATTTACCTACCCACCTTCCTATCTACCCACCGACCTGTCTACTTACCTACATACTCACGTACTCATGTACCTGCTCACCTATTTACCTACTTATCTCCCATACCCACCCACCTACTCCCCTACCTGCCCACCTACTTACTCGGTTTTTCCCTCGGGATGGAGATTGACCTAGGGAACTGATCCTTGAGTGAGCTAAAAAAGAGATTACTTGTGTACGGAGAAAAGATATGGAAAAGGAGAGAAGCAGGGAAAACAAATTTTTTTTTTTGTTTTGAACATAAATCCCGAAAAAAAGAGACAGTTTTTTTTTTTTTCCGTCCTTTATTCAAAAATGAAATTTAGGTGTATTTTGTGGGTTCTTTGTAAGTGTGAGACAGAGACTTACTTCTTTCCGATCCTCCGGTCCGACACGGTCGCCACTTCGGTGCTCAGACAAAACTGTTCAATAGAGGAGTATTTGTATGACCAAATAGAGTACGATTTGTAAGCCTGCACACTACATCCGTTTCCCCCTTTTATACGACGTGTGAAAGATCTGTCGACACTCGTAGGTGCGGTGCCTATGTTCGCAGACTTGAGCCCCGACTGCGATTTACTTGGTCTTTTCGTTTACAAACAAAGTTGTACGCCTTGGAGTGGTAGGCAAACGCCGTAAGGGTCTCCCTATGTGTCCGTCCCCACAGTCTTTGCTCACCCATTCCCTTTCAGGTGTTCTTTGTCGTCGAGAGTCTCTCCTGTCCCCACCACCCCGGGCCGCACCTCCTCGTGTCCCCTCCGATTTGACCACCAAAAGTTCACCTCCGACCGGACCGGGTGTTCATTGTTAACTGTCACAGACCTGTGTAAGACCAACGGTATTCAACCCCTCCGACGAGGATTGTAACTCTCCCAATCTCCGGTCCCCATGACGATTTACGGACTGTTCCGTGTTCGGTCGGAGGGGGAGGTAGTGTGTTGCTCTTTAATAAAACTGGGTTTACAGTATTCCGGTTCCAGTTCTTTGGGATCCGCTTCGAACTCGTCCCACGTTTGAGTGATGACACATGGACCTCGTCCACTTAGTGTAAAGAGACCCGACGCTCTACTTAAACTATCGGTAGACACCCGTTCTCATTTACTCTACGTGTGTCATCCACGAAGTCACTTGCAGTCGGAGAACATGTGTGAGGAGAGACAAGAGACGTAAGGGTTTCGAATAAAAAAGAGATTAAGTGAGCTGGGAACTTATTTATACGTAACTCACAGACGATACTGGGACCTAGACCCGTTACCCATAAGTCGTCGTCTCCTCTTTTCGTCCTGGGGACGAGATCACCACGGGTGTCGGTTCGTCCTCTCCGTCCGTTGGGTGTCATATGTTCGGTCTGAGGACCAGTCACGGTCCTTCCATTTCGTGTCCACGGTCCCTGAGTGGTGGGGGTTCCACCAGTCCCTTCCGGAGAGACTCCTGCCCTGTCCCCTCGTCTCTGGGTGACTAGCCGTCCTCCGGTACCACTTTACCCTCCCAAATGAGGTCCACCCCCTTCTCCACGGCCAAGGTCCGTCTCCTTTGTCTTATGCGTTTCTGAACCTTGTGTGTCCCACACAAGTCTTACCGGTCGAACCACCGCGAGTAGACCGTCTCCCCTCTCCCTACTCTTTCCGTCCCGGTACGTCTAGGACTCTTCCATGGACCTGAGACCGACTCTACGGTACTCTTCGAGAACTGTCGAAAGTTCCTCTCCTGACTCGGCCGATGCACCCTTCCTACCTAACCTCCCCCCACTTCCACCTTCGTCCCTCTCTCTTCCGATTAGGTCTCCAGGTCCCCCATCTGCCCCCCACACCTTCACCTCCATTCCTGCGTAGACTCCGTGTGCAAACTTCCTCTTACTAATATTTAACGTAATCCGACTCATGCCCCCTTAGCTCTTTCCTTACCAGGTGACGAGGTACCACCTCATTCCGTCATCCCAGTTCCAATTTTCTGTCCATTCACTGCGGGTCCCTTCTCTAGGCACGTACTAAGTTCGAGTCACCCTTATCTGTTGTGTGTGTGGCTCGAGTGCCCCAGGTCGCGAGTACGCGTCGCTCTGTTTACTCTTGTGTGTCCTAGGGCCGGGGGAGCCAGTCACGGGGTGTCCGGTTCTACGTGGGACGTCCGGTACGTCTCGACACCGGTGTATTTGGGGTGAAGTAAAACGTCACCTACCTGGGGTGGGGGTGGGGTGGTCCTTGTCTGTCTCGTCGCCACCCCCGCCCCCCCGTCCGTAATTGCGTTGTGTGTCCGAATTCGTCTTGTTCCGTCGAGTGCAGTTCGGGTCTCGTCCTTTTCTGTGCGGGTCCGTTCCTCTACTCAGGTCTCGTCCGACACTCCCGAGAAATAGAGAAACGTTCTTTTGTAAGGTCCGGGTTCGGACGAGAATTCGTCTGTACGCTCGACGTGTGTTGGCGGAAAAGGGTTCTCCCTTCTTAGGTTCCTGTCGGGGGTCCAGAAACCAAATTCGTCAACCCACCTACCACCCACGCTAATAATTCCTCTCTTTCTCATCCCTTCTCTGTCCACCCCCGCCTTTCGTCTCCTTTTTGTCAGTTCTTTATGATTTCTTATGGACACCCAAAGGAGGACGGACAGGTGGGGGATCGGACGGAGGAGGGAAAGAGATTCGAGGTACTGTTCCAAGTTCTAACACTAGAAAGAGAAGAGAATCTCCGTCTATCTTTCCTTCTGTGATGGGGCAGTGGAATCCCCCTGGGGGCTCAGGAGGGGACCTGTGTCGGAGTCTTTCCGACCGTCGGGAAGGTCCGGTGGACCCTTGTGGAGGTAAGTCCTGGGGGATGGAGACAAATGGTTCGGAAGACGATCGGGGTGGTGAGTGACACCCCAGGTGTTGATCTCCGTATTCGTAGAGGACCCTCGAAGAATCTTTACGTCTCAGAGTCCGACGGGGAGACAAGACACCTTCGTCTTAGACGTGAACTTAGTCTCGGGTCTACTACACACGCGTACTTTCAAACTCTTTGCGATCAGACGGCGAGTCACTCGGTATTACAAGGACAGGTCGTTGACGAACATTAATACCATTTTTACGATGAAGGCACCGGACTCTACTGAACAAGGATTTGAAGTGTCTGGTAGGACCCCGGCCTCTAGGACCCCTGTGACTCTATAAGTACTTGAAGAGTGGAAGTACGAGGTACTAACGGTGAGTAGTCTAAAGGTACATCATTTAAATCCATTCGGGAAGAAAAGGTAGATAGATCTGAGGATAGACCTGAAGACACTGAGGAGACTCTAAAACACTTGGTCGACATTTAAGAACCCGCCACCCCAATTGGTCGAGTGTCCGATGGAGGATGCGTCCGGTAGACCTGGACTACGAAATATCTTCTCTGTACGAGGTTCGTAGGGGTGAAGGCAGCGGACGAAAAGAGTCCCCGTGAAAGGGGAGGTTTCTCAGTCGAGGGAAACGAGACCAAAGAAGAAAGAGGGATGAGGAGACAAACCCTCTCATCAATCGTAGGTGTATCGTTGATGCACTCTCAGGACGGAACCCCTGGTGTCCCCGAGACGCGGGAGGACCTCGCTACTGACAGTAGATAGGTTGTGAAGGGACCGGTCCGGTGTCCGCCATAACTAGTCTTCCCTTTTAGATCCCATTATGTAGGTATTTTGTTGGTGTGGAGTGTGTACCAACTTGTGGCCTATGACAACTTACTCTTGAACCTCTCACACCAGTCGACAAAGTGTCGGGGTAGTACGTGTCGACCTTTTAATATTTGAAGCTTTATAAGATTCTTACTACAGTCATCTTTCCGTTACATTATATGCCTGAACTCCTGTATAGTGACAGTACACCTATGTTTGGGAAAGTTCCAGTTTCCCCTTCTCCTCTCTCAGATGTGAGAACAATGGGTATGTCTGGAGTTTCCCTTCCTTCAGGTCTCCCTCCTCTATATACATATGCATGACCGAAGGGACCACCGAGTCTACCATTTCTTAGACGGACGTTCAGTCCTCTGGACCCGAACTAAGGACCCAACCCTTCTAGGGGACCTCTTCCCTTACCACTGTGTGAGGTCATCAGGACGGACCTCTTAAGGTGCGTTCCTCGTACCGCCCGATGTCAGGTACCACAGTGTTTCTCAGTTTGTGTTGACTTGTTGATTTGAAGGTGAAAGTATTATATGTATACTGACTAAGTGAAGCGACATGTCATCTTTAATTGTGTTGTGACATTTAGTTGATATGAGTTATTTTTAATTAGAAACTTTGTTTTTTTTCTCAGGTGTGAGGTGTTGACGTTGTGCTCTGAGTTCACCCTCTCAGCTAGAGAATGGTCCGCTCCGTACCCAGAGTGATTCTTCTACCTGTACATAGAGAAACACACGGAACTGTACTTCCGAGGAAACGGGTGCCTCACCAATTTAACTCGTTTTGAAGTTCACACACTTTACTGTCCCTACCCCAAGGTCCCACACTAGTGTCGACACGGAAGTCTCTCCTTCGCCGCCCCTCGAACCCCTCCACGACACATCTCTCGTTTACCACTCCAGACGTGTCCGTCCCGACGGGGTCACCGAGTCGTCAGTTAACAGACGGACGTTACGTCCTCTGCGGCCTCTTCCGCTACCGTGGGGTGAGGTCATGAGGACGGACCTTTTGGGGTCCTGCCTCTTCGGACCTTCCGACGTCAGGTACCTCAGCGACTCCCAGCCTGTGCTGACTCGCTGAAGTGAAAGTGAAAAGAGAAAGTACGTAACCTCTTCCTTTACCGTTGGGTGAGGTCGCAAGAACGGACCTCTTAGGGTCCCTGCCCCCTCGAACCACCCGACGGCAGATACCCCAGTGTGTCTCAGCCTGTGCTGACTTCGCTGAATCGTCGTCGTCGTTACGTCCTCTGCGTCCTCTGTACCTAAGGTCGGAACCCGGCCCTCTGCCGGACCTCCTCCCGTACCGTTGGGTGAGGTCAGAAGAACGGACCTCTTAGGGGTGCCTGTCTCCTCGGACCGCCCGATGTCAGGTGCCCCAACGTTTCTCAGTCTGTGCCGGCTTCACTGATTCGTGCGTACGTGCGTGCCCGTCCCGACCTCACCTTCTCCTACCCCGCCCCGACTCGGACGCGTGCACCTTCACAAACCCTGTTCCGTGGACCGGCAGCAAAGACACCGGTCGTACCAGGGTCCGTGGACGGGAGGACAGTAGGAACGACGAACCCTCCTCTTAGGATATCCTCTTCCCTCTATTCGAGTGCGGTCGGTTCCCCGAAATTTGTAGGATGTGTCCAGTAGAATTAATTTTTTTTTTTTTAATTAAATTTTTTTTTTTTTCTCTCTCTCGCTCGAACCCCTATCCAATAAAAATAAATAAATAAACCGGCTCGGGACTCCGCATACCCTAAAATCAAGAGAGTGGTCCCTAACTTAGGTGCGTAGGACGTCATCTTCATGTCTCGGAATTGGTGACTTGGTGGTCTCTTCAGGAGGCAGAATTAGGAAGTGTGTTAGTGTAAATAAATACATACAATTGGAGTACACCTTTCTTGGGAAGTGTACTCTAGATGGGAGAATTCTGTAAAAATTTACGTTTTATGTCCTGTCCCTACCCCAAGGTCCCACGCTAGTAAAATTTTACGTTTTATGTCCTGACACTTGACACCTGTGTTCGTCCAAAGGTCTCGAATGAGGTGAACAGACCAATTTTGCAATACGGACAACTGTCTACTGAGGGGTAAAGGGGAGGAGGTCGCGGGTCGTTGGTGCGAGAGTGAGACTCTACTATTCTTAGACTGACAAAATCTAAGGAGTGCATTCACCTTAGTTCGTAACAAACACAAAGACACAGACCGAATAAAGTGAAAACCATATTGTAGGAGGTCCAAGTAGGTACAACAGAGTAAAACGTTTTAAAGGAAAACAATTTCGACTTATCATGGGGTGACACACATATATAGTGTAAAAGAAATAGGTAAGTAAACGAATTCTATTAAGGGGTCATGAAAATACATAAGGGTAACGTGACTCCTCTTTTGTCTCCGAGTCCCTCCTGGTCGTCGAACGGGTTTGTTCACTACCTCGATTTTAAGTTTGGTGTGTCGGACTGAAGTTTCGGGTGTGAAAACTGATGAAACATCTTGTTGGAAGAGGTCTTTCTGAGACCATGGTGCCCAAGTCCCAGTCTTCCACTGCTAGGGAAATAGACCCCCCGAACCCTGCAGTCACCGAGGGAGTAATTTAGGTCCAGTTACATCACAATCGTACTCTCACTCGTTTCGCCGGAACCCGTCACAGGTCACACGAGTCGGTTGGGGACGACGTCGCTTGAGCCTCTGTCCGTGTGTAAAGGAGGAGAACGTTAAGACGCGGGAGTCAAACGTCGTTCTCTTATTTTTGCCTAACGTCGTACCCACTTTCTCTTCTCTCATTTCGGGCTTAGGTCGACGACTCACCCACTCTCCCGAATCGTTTTCCTTTGTCGTGTACGTTGCACGATCGGAGGTCGGGGTCCGCCAATATATTGGAGAGCTAGAGTTAGAATCGACGTGGACCCTTGGTGTATCCCTCGAAATTTATGATGGTTGCGGACCCACGGTCCAAGTCCCTACGACTAAACTGACCGGACACCACACTGGACCAACAGGTCTCCAAAGTCGAAAAGTGGTCCACTAAGACTATACGTCAGTTCAATCTCTTGGTACCCCTAGAGTCTAAAGCCACCTTCCGAACATCTTATCCCGTCGTGGAGAGGTCTGACCGGATACCTAGGGACTATAGACTTAGTGGACCTCTAGACTAATTTGTACGTGTGGCGACCCAGGGTAGGAGGTCTTTAAGCTTAGGTCACAAGGACCCCCTTACCGGGTCCTTAGACGTACGACCTATCGTGTGAAGGACCCCCCAGGACTGTGTGGGACTTCAAGACCTGGGAAGTTTTAACCCCTTAACCCACAGTTGCTTGGACGTCGACCAAAAGTTGGTCCACCGACACCTCTTCCTTCTCCTTTTTACTCGACTCTGTCTCCACCTCCGACTCGTTTGAGCTCCTGTTCCGGGGTATTAAGAACTCAAAAGGACTGTGGATCTCTCTTTACTTTCCAAGAACATCCGTTTCGGGTCCCCTCTGTCCTTTTTGTAAATATCTCACAACGGAGACTTCTAAGGTTTCCCGACAAAGTAGTGTCCGACTACGGTCCGTCCAAACCAGGTCCTTTCCCTAAGACTTCGACTCCACAACTACCACTGGTAACCCATGGTTGGAGTTGACTGACTACCTGGAGTAGGGAGGAGGAGAGAGTGGAACTCAGACCCCAGACAGTTCCATGTCTCCTGACCAGACAAGAAGGGGTTGGTTTGTTCGTCGCGTCGTGTCGTGTTTAAGGATTCGGTGACACTACCGACTCCTATGTATTTCACCCGATTTCCCCCTTTACCTAGTATTTGTTCCTGCGATTCGTTCGAAGTAGTCTTAATTTTTGAAATACGTAGTTTCTGGTGAGAATTCACTTTTCTGCTGGGTGTCTTACCTTCTTATATAAACTTTTGACATAGACTATTCTCAGATGATAGATCCTGTACCCGAAGGGATCGCTGAGTCTACCACTTCTTAGACGGACGTTAAACCCTCTGGGTACAAGCTGGGGACTTAACCCTTCTGGGGGACCTCTTCCCTTACCGTTGTGTAAGGCCATAAGATCGGACCTCTTAAGGTACCTGTCTTCTCGGACCACCCGATGTCAGGTGCCCCAACGTATCAGTCTGTGCTGACTCGTTGATTGTATGAAGGCCCTGCATATTTCTTGAGAATCTTGAGTTGTTACTTTTCTGTTTATTGGGTTACTTTGTTATCCGTTTCCTGAAGTTGTCTGTAGAGAGTTTCCTACTGTATGTTTGTCGGTAATTCGTGAACTTTTCTATGAGCTGTAGTGGCCACTAATCCCTTTATGTCTAGTTTTGGTGTCACAGTAAAGTGCGTGTGATCTTGTCCATTTTACTTGTCTTACCCTTTATTGTGCACAAGTACTCCTACACCTCTTTTTTCTTGGGACACGTCACGACCACGCTCATATTTTACCACGTTGACTACACCTTTTGTAAGACCGTCAAGGAGTTTTTCGATTTGTATCTTAATAATACTTTCTTTCACTTTCAGTGAGTCAGGACAGACTGAGAAACGTCGGAGTACCTGATATCGGGTGGTCCGAGGAGACAGGTACCCTAAGAGGTCCGTTCTTATGACATGACCTCACCCCTCGGCAAGAGAAGAAGTCCCCTCGAAGGACTGGGTCCCTAGCTTGGGTCAAGAGGGTGTAACGTCCTCCTAAGAAATGACAGATTCGGTCTTAATAATTTCCTTGATCGTTAGGACCCGAAGGGTCCACCACGATCACCATTCCTTGGGTGGACGGTTACGTCCTCTGTACTCTCAAACCAGGGGCCCAGTCCTTTGAGAGGCCCTCCTCCCGTACCGTTGGATGAGGTCATAAGAACAGACCTCTTAGGGTACCTGTCTCCTCGGACCGTCCGATGTCAAGTACCCCAGCGTTTCTTAGTCTGTGCTGATTTTACTGAACCGTGATCTCTAGGGTGAGGATCGATATGTAGACTTTCTTACTTTTGGACACAGGTGTGTTTTTGAGTGTGTATATACCAAATATCGTCGTAATAAGTGTTGTCGGTTTTCCACTTTCATTGGGTTGACAGGTAGTCGAGTGCTTATATACTACTTGTCTATGTGTTTTCCCCAAGATAGGTCTGTTGCCTCAGAAGAATCGGGTATTTTTCCTCACTTCATCACGATGTCCAATGTTCCATCTACTTCGAACTTCTGTGCGATACACTTTCTTTAAGTGTATTACATACTTAGGCAAACATACTTTAAAGGTCTTGTCTTTTTAGGTTCTCTGTCTTTCATCTCATCTCAAGGTCTCCACCTCTGTCCCCGTATCCCCCTCCTTACCCTTCACTTACGATTATCCATGTTTCAAAGAAACACCCCAAATCAAATTTCGCAGACGAACGTTACGCCCTCTGGGTCCAAGCTAGGGACCCAACCCTTCTAGGGGACCTCTTCCTTTACCGTTCGATGAGGTCATAAGAACGGACCTCTTAGGGTACCTCCCTCCTCGGACCATCGATGTTAGGTGCCCCAACGTTTCTCAGTCTGTGCTGACTCGATGAAGTGAAAGTGAAAGTTGTCGACGTTTTATACCTCTTATATGAAAAAATTTCTAAAAAGATATACCCGGTAAAAAATTTCACAAATGACCTTAAACAATTGTATAACGAAGACTAAGACAAAAAACAAAAAAACTTGCACTCCGTCATCATTACATGTCTACACTCTCCCCCTGGGATTTCTTCCGACTCTACGAAAACTTAACGTCACGACCTCTTCTGAGAACTCTCAGGGAACCTGACGTTCCTCTAGTTTGGTCATTTAAGATTTCCTTTAGTTGGGACTTATGAGCAACCTTCCTGGTTACGGTTTCGACTTCGAGGTTATGAAACCGGTTGACCATACTTCTCGGCCGAGTAACCTTTTCTGGGACTACGACCCTTTCTGACTTCTATCCTCCTCTCCCCCTGCTGTCTCCTACTCTACCAACCTACCGTAGTGGTTGAATTGTCTGTACTTAAGCTCGTTTGAGACCCTCTATCACTTCCTGTCCCCTCGGATCACACGACGTCAGGTACTCCAGTGTTTCTCAGCCTGTACTGAATCTTTACTTGTTGTTGTTGTACTCCCCAGAATCTAGGGACTGGTCCCTAGTTTGGGTGTGGGGGACGTAACCCTCCACTTCGGAATTGGAGGCCTGACGGTGTCTTCAGGGACCACTTATATGATGTTTGGTGACCTAACATTTGAAATTTTGTCATATGAAATACAGTACCTTTAATGTATGTAGAACTAACTTCTAAAAATTCTTTTGAAAATTTTTGTAAAATTTTATGGTCTATAGTAAATTGTTCGTTAAGGAGGGACGACCCGATTCACGATATCGATATATATACATATAAACTATGTATACACACACACACATATATATATACATATATATACATATATATCGTTTATCGTACAAAATACGAATTTTCGTTACTGTGGAGTGAGTTCATGAGAACGGACCTTTTAGGGTACCTACCTCCTCGGACCACCCGACGTCAGGTACCCCAGCGATTCTCAACCTGTGTTGACTTCGCTGAATCATCGTTTGCGTCGTCGTACGAATTTTCTCGAGAGACTTCATAATAACAACTCTCTGACGTATCATATCATCGACTTCTGTTCCACGACCTCGGTTTAGTGGACCCAATTTTAGAGTATTTTAGTCGTAGAACGTCTCTATAGGTGTTGGGGTACAAGTGAAGTCGTGACGAGGGTTGTCGGTTCTATACCTTCGTTAGATTTACAGGTAGTTGTCGACTTACCTAATTTTTACCATATGATAAGCCGGATTTTTTCTTCCTTCAGGACGGTAAACGCTGTTGAATCTACTTGGACCTTCTGTAATACGACTCACTTTTTTCGGTCTGTCTCTCTCTGTTTATGAAGTGGGAGAGTGAATGTACATCTGAGATCTTATTGTAATTATTTTCGGTTTGCCTGTCGTTATCTCTCATCTTACCACCGATGTTCCGATCCTACATTCTCTTTTCCCTTCTAAAAAAATTTTTCTTCCTTAATTTTTGCCATCAACGGTCCCTACCCCCTCCCTGAGTACCCCTCAATCACAGATTACCCATGTCTCAAAGGTAAAACGTTCTTGTCTTCGCAAGACACCTACCTACCACCATTACCGACATGTCGTTCTACTTACATGAATTAATGTGACTTGATATATGAATTTTCCCGAAGTGTCCACCGAGTCGCCCATTTCTTAGGCGAACGTTACGTCCTCTACGTCCATCTACACTCAAGTCAGGGGTCCAGTCCTTCTCGGGGACCTTCTCCCGTATCGTTGGGTGAGGTCATAAGAACGGACCTCTTAGGGGTACCTGTCTCCTCGGACCACTCGATTTCTCAGCGTTACTCAGTCTGTCCTGACTTCGTTGACTCGTACGTATATGAATTTTTCAACAATTCTACCACTTAAAATGCAATACACATAAAATGGCGTTATTTTTTTGTCGGTTTTTATTTAAAGTCAGAACTGGAACCAGAGTCCTGCCGGTGACTTCGGAGACAAGACGCGGATATTTCGGGTCCCCCGAAATATAGTCAGTAAAGTGAAGAGACATGTAGTCAAAGGAAAAGATATATACCTCCTTTTATCATTATAGAGTTCGTACTTTGTATCATTTGTAGGTCCTACAACCGACAATAAAAGTGTTAGTGTGAGTTAGGCAATCCTTTCACTCTGGGTCTCTCTACTGGACAGATTGATTCCAGGACCCAGACCCAAGACTTGGTCTGTTTCAGGGATCCGAGGATATTCCTGTCCCTCCTTTAACTTTGGTAGGAAAAAAGGTGAAAACAAGGTTTCTTCAAGTAAGACTCTGGGTAGACGTATTCATGTTTTGGACGGGTAACTCGACGGGTACTCTTCCGTGTTTTTGCAACGAACACAAGTTTGTGTCTCGACTCGTCTGGAAAGAGGGTCGGGACGTGGACCCTACACTCGCCCGACGATTCAGCGAGTCAGCACAGACTGAGAAACATTGAGGTACCTGACATCGAATGGTCCGGGGAGACAGGTACACTAAAGGGTCCGTTCTTATGGTGTCATTCAACGGTAAAGGAGGAGGTCCCCTAAAAGGGGTTGGACCCCTATCTTGGGCGCAGAGGACGTATAGGACGTAACCGTCCACCTAAGAAACGGGGACCGCGGTGGACCCTTCGGGACTCCACACTCATTTGTTTCACCGCCCTCCTGGGGTGGGGGTGTCCGCAGAAGACTCAGTGACCATCCTTCAGACAGGAACGCCGGACGCGAATAAAGGGAGAGACGACTCAATCCGTGACGACGACGACGACGACGATTCAGCGAAGTCAGGACAGGTTGAGACACACTGGGGTATCTACCGTCGGGTGGTCCGAGGGGGCAGGGACCCTAAGAGGTCCGTTCTTGTGACCTCACCCAACGGTAAAGGAAGAGGTTACGTACTTTCACTTTTCACTTTCATTTCAACAAGTCAGCACAGGCTGAGAAGTGTTGGGGTACCGATTCGAAACGTTTAACTGAGTGCTACCCTAGGTCGCCTTGACCCGGAACTGGGTTTTTGGTAGGTATCCACTCACAAGTCACATCGTTGTAGACGACGTAGGTGGGGGGTTTTGGACCTTGGTACATGGTTCAAGTGCGGGTCTGACTGCTTCCACCCCTGGACTTGTGCCGGTGTCCTCAAACCCCCCAGGTGTCAGATGTAAGCCAAGAATGTTCCGGTCGGTAGTCGTGTTCCGTTCCGTCTCTTGTCTCCGAAGTCACAGGCAGGACTCTGGTTCCTGGATGCAGTACCAGGAACTTATTCTCTACTCAAACCAAATTTAAACCAGAGTTTGATAAAAGTGTAGTGTCTGGTAGACCTTGAGAAGCCCCAACCCGAGACTCTTTGTGTGTCTCCTTTTTCTGTGTCCGAGACCGGAGTGTGTCGAACCTCAGACCTCCTCTTTCTCGGTACCCTGACTTGTCTGTGTTTCACATTCAGACCTCCTAGCTCTCCTGACACCTGAGGGGGGATTTAGGTCTAAACTTATGGGGTGACAGTGGGGTGGGTCGTAGAGGTCGATCTAGATACACGACCGACCGTCTCCTTACGGGGGGTTTGTCCAGGACTAGGAACCTTGGACCTCAAAGGATGGAATGAACCGTTTCCCTTAAGCGTCGAAGCTAATTCGATTTCGAGCATTCTACCCTTCTATTGGGACCTACTAAGACTACCCGGACTATGTTAGTGTTCGTTTCCCAAGGATGTTCGTCTCCCGGAAAGGGTCGAACCAACCTCCCCCCTGTAGAAAAATGGTTTCTTTCGATGTTTCTCTACGCTACAACAACCGAAACCTCTATCTCCTTCCTCAGTTTCCTCCACCAGGTGGAGATTTCCGTCCTTTTCCGTCGTCTGTGTGGGAAGAGACCTCGTAGGTCTTCCTTGGGTCGCGACGACTGTGGGACTGAAATCGGGTTGTTCTGGACACAGTCTGAAGACCGGAGGTCTTGATCTTTTATTCTTTGCTCTACAAAGTCCGATACTCCAATACCCGTAAACAACCCCGTCGTTATCTTTTGATTACGTTGTAGACTCCTCGTAGAGTTTACATGGTAATCAGAGCCGGTTATCCAAAGTCAACGAGTCCGGTCTGTGGAGCAAGTAAACATAAAATAAGTAATTAAATCAAAATAAAAACCGGTGCCCCACGTCGTACACCCTAGAATGAATGGGTTGATCCCGGACTTGAGTGCGGGAGACGTGACCTTCATACCTCAAGATTGATGACCTGGTGGTCACTTCAGGGTCCGGTCCGGGAAACCTCCGTAGAGACTGAGAAGGAGAGTGAGGAGCTTAGGGTCGGTAGTCGTTTAGGAGAGGTGAGAGTGGTAGTGGTCGTCGTCGGACAGGTACGGTGGTAGTCGAGAGGGGACCTACTGACAGAGGCCAGGGGGAACACGGAGGAATGGTGAGTCATAGTTGTGTTTCGGCTGTGTCGTCGTCATAGTCAGTCGGGTGGAAAGAATGTATGGGGTTTGGGACGTTCCCGAAGGGCCGGTTCCGGAGTGACGTAGGACGTTCCGGGAGGTGTGAGGTCGGTCCGAGGTGAGCGGAAAGACGGTCGTCGAGGAAAGAAAGGGTTCGACACGAACGGAGAAACAACGATCCAGTACAGACTGAGAAACTCTTGGGTACCTGACATCGGGCGGTCCGAGGTGACAGGTACCCTAAAGGGTCCGTTCTTATGACCTCACCCATCAGTAAGGGAAGAGGTCCCTTAGAAGGGTTGGGTCCCTGACTTAGACCCGGAGGACGAACCGTCCGTCTGAGAGTTGGCACTCGGTGGTCCCTTCAAGGGGAATGGATAAGTCAAAAGGAGTTTGTGTGGGGTTTACAGGGGTGGAGTCTCGGAGACGTGTACTTATCAGGTGAGGGAGGGGACAAAGTCGGAAATAAGTCTATAGTGGAGTAGTGACTGCGGAAGGAACTGCAGTCTACATTTCGATGTTAGAGCAGGAATCGTTAGGAACAGAGGTTACACTTGTGTCATGACAGGTTTGACTCTACCAAAACTTTGATAGTCCGTAATAGGACTTTGTTGTCTGAATCTGATCCTGTCTGGGGTTCGGGAGGAGGGACTAAATAAAAAGAGGTGGTCTGGACGATGAAAATTTGTCGTATAAAATGAATAAGTAGAGTACATAGCAGACGGAGAAGGGGAGGAGGATGAGTTCTTTACTTCACAGTACAGTCGTCCCTAAAGACGACCCCACAAGTAAAGGGGTCGTGTATCATCGATGAGTTATTTATAGACAACTGTCTTCCTTATTGATCCGGAGTCTTCTCTTCCAGAATTGAGTTTCCCACCCAGCATAACAATCCCTTTTGTGGCTGGGTTTGGTGGACGGGACCGGTCCGGGCTCTCATTGGTGGACGTACTCAATAGAATGTTATCCTCCAGGACCATTCCTTGAGTCTTGTTCGATGGTAGTTGGTCTTCTTAAGTCCTTTCCAGTTTTCCTCTCTCCTCTGAGGTCAAGTATACGGGATGGTAGGAGGGCCTTAGGGAGAACGAACTTAGGTAGAACTGATTCGTTGTGCGAGTGGTGTTCCTTCCTGGGACTCAGTCTCACTAACCGGTCTCTGTTGGCCCTTTGATTAGGGTAGTAGTATTTTGGGCTCTGACGCTCGGTGCGCCGTCTCGTCAAGAGAACCCAAGGGACTGGGAGGACGAGAGGAGAGACGGGCCCGCGGGGAAGGGTTATTTCAGAGAGCGAAGTAGTCGTACACGCAGAGGAGCCTGTCAAGTAAAGGGTCACAATCTGTTTTCGGGGAGAGTCCGGGACCTTCCCCAGGGGAAAGGACGTTGTTATAGTCTCTTCCAAAACATCATCCATTATGTAACGTCCCGTTCATTATTTTACTAGTATACCTCCTCCTCCTTCTCTTCTGTTTTCGTGTCCAATTTAAGCTCTGTTCCCTGGTAGATCCGTTTCACTTTCAGCGAGTCAGCACAGGTTGAGAAGCGTTGGGGTACCTGATGTGTCAGGTACCTTAAGAGGTCCGGTCTTATGACCTCACCTATCGGAAAGGGAAGAGGTCCCCTAGAAGGGTTGGGGTCCTAGCTTGACGTAACGTCCACCTAAGAAATGGTTAGATCCGTTTCCCACTACAATTATTCTTTTTGGTGGTGGTTGTCGCTGTCGTCGTCGTAGAGACCCACGAACCGCGACCGGAACCGTAGGACGATCCGGAATAAATTACGTGTATTGTGTGTGTGGACCACCTACTTTACGACCCTTCTCTAATCCATTGAACAGGTTCTAGTACGTCACTCACTCGTTGTCTCGTAATTTGGTCCGTCGAACTGAGGTACCTACTCTGTCCAGTTCCTCTACCTCTTTTCCGTACCACTTCTCAGATTCGTTTGTGTGTCTCAGATTCCTTTTGGAGGTGTTTGATCGTTCCCAAACTTCCGGGGCTTCACGTACCTCCTCTATTAGTACCTACCCCTGGTCCAGCATGCGGAAACGTCGAAGACCCTGGGGGTGGGCACAGGTCGTAAGGCTCAGAGACCTCTGACCCTGTGGCATAGATCATTGTAGTCACTCTCAAAGGTTTTGCAAGGGTGTATCGGGACTCAACTCCCCAACCCGAAGCCCGACACCTGCGTAGTACCTAGTGGGAGACCTTTTACCTTGTGACAGGTAGAACCACTCGACAGTGGGTGGGAACGTTTCGACGGGCAGGACAACAGTTCACTCGAGGTACTACGTCGAAGTGTACACCCGTTTCGTCTCGTTTTCGAAGCGACACCCACTCGACTGGTCACTTGTCGAGTTCGACAAACCGAGGAATCGAGACACTCCCGAAGGGGTCGTCGGGGGTACCATCTCTTAGACGGACGTCACACCTTCTGGACCCAAGCTAGGGACCCAACCCTTCTAGGGGACCTCCTCCGGTACCGTTTGGACGAGGTCATAAGACCGGACCTCTTAGGGTACCTGTCTCTTCGGACCACCCGATCTCAGGTACCCCAACGTTTGGAGGGTTCGCACTCGTCGGTCCGAAGGAGGTTGTAGGACCTCGGTCCTTTGCAGGGACGGCTCCCTCCGTCGTGTCTCGACCTCCGAGTCCGGGTCTAGTCTGTCGAGACGGAACCCGACAGGAACGCTAGGTCCTATTCCATAAGTACAGAGATTCGGAGACACAGGAGCAGAAATTTTTCCTGACACGACGTGCGTACGAGTTAGCGAAGTAAGCACAGGCTGAGAAACGTTGAGATACCTGACATCGGGTGGTCCGAGGAGACAAGGACCCAGAGAGGTCCGTTCTTATGACCTCACCCAACGGTACGGGAGGAGGTCCCCTAGAAGGACTGAGTCCCTACCCTGGGTGTGGAGAGTGTAGAAGACTAACCGTCCATCCAAGAAATGGTGATCGTGGTGGACCCTTCGGGAGGAATCCCTACACCATTCTTGACTTATTTTGAGCCACTGCCAAAGTAGTCCCATGTGTATACAACTAAGAATTCACGTCAAATAACGTTACGGTTAATACGGAGTTATTCCGACATTTTTCCGTGTAAAATTGTCATTATTATTATTACCGTTATTGTCAATATTTCACGAATCAGAATTATGGACTTAGTGGAAGTAATTCATATTCTATAAAAACCAAATAACAACAATGACCCTACCCTGGTCGTGTCGTGTCGAAGTGAGCAGTTCACGACCCCTTGACCGGACCGTTTACTGTCGGGGTGAATTAGGAATACTGGTGGGACAACCAGTTACAGTGGGTTAAAGTGTACCCTTATCTCACTCTACGTCCCCGGTGTATGAATCTTACAAGACCTTACTCGTACTTGATCACCGTTCGCTTCGGTTCGTCCCCTCCTCTTTGTTTCGTTTACCTACCCCCCAACCGTCCTCCTCCAGGACGCTCCCGCCTTCCCTGCGACCCGGTGTCACTACGCGGGCTCCTCCTGTCGGACGTAGGAGTTCAGAGGCGAGCCAGTGGCGGCGGGACACCCCCGTGGGGGGCCCGGACTCAGACGTGGGAAAGAGACGGAGATCGTCGACGCCCCTTGTGTCTCGTGTCGAGAGAAGGCAGATGTCTCCCCTCGCCCCACCCGCTCCCGTTGACAGGCCCTCGACTACGGAGGGGGCGACAACGAATCAGTGAGTCAGCACACAGGCTGAGACGCTGGGGTACCTAACATCGGGTGGCCCGAGGGGACGGGTACCCTAAAGGGTCCGTTCTTAGGGACTCACCCGACGACACGCCTTTGGAGGGTCACGTCGAGGCACCTGACTCGCGGGTCCTTCCCTGCCCGCAACTCCTTGAGGACCCCCCGCCCCCGTGACGCTAGCGCTCACAAGACAACACGCGAGACATAGGGCCACAGAAAGGAGAAGTCGTCGGTGCGATTACCGTCATTATTGTCATCCATGTGTCGGGACTTGTGTACCGAAGTAGGTGAGATTGTCCCTCCGTAACGTCTCCGAGACGAAGACACAGGGAGGAGACCGGTAGGTCGTTCATAGATGCCTCCCGAACGGTTCACGGGTCGAGACAGAATCCCGACGTCACACACGCATGTACACGCACTCGAGTCAGTGAAGTCAGCACAGACTGAGACGCTAGGATACCTGGTATCGGACGGTCCGAGGAGGCAGGTACCCTAAGGGGTCTGTCCTTATGACTCACCCAACGGCGAATTCCGACGACCACGATTCAGCGAAGTCAGTACAGGTTGAGACACACTGGGGTATCTGTCGTCGGGTGGTCCGAGGGGGTAGGGACCCTAAGAGGTCCGTTCTTGTGACCTCACCCAACGGTAAAGGAAGAGGTTACGTAGTTTCACTTTTCACTTTCACTTCAGCGAGTCAGCACAGACTGAGAAGCGTTGGGGTTCCTGACGTCGGATACTTCAAGGAGGCAGGTACCCTAAAAGGTCCGTTCTCATGACCTCACCCCACGGTAACGGAAGAGGTATTCCGACGTCTCTACCTCCGTTTATTCTGTGTGTCCAGGAATCGAAGCCCTCGCAGTTCAGATCTCCCCTAACCACACCTCCCCGCACTTCAATTTTCGTGTCTCTGTCTATCGGAGTACAGTGTTATACTAGCACTTCCTATACTTCGAGACCCGATCCCTTATTCTCCTTTCATGAATGACCCAACTGTCGGGTCCGGAGCATCTCTGGGCCAGAAACTCCACTCTGGACTTCCTACTGCTTCTCGGTTCCGTTAGTTAGCACGAAGTCCGTCTCCCTTCACGTTTCGGGTGTTCCTTCTTTCTCGAGTCGTGTAAGATCCTCCCAGTGACCATCGTAACACTACAACTTCACAAAGCATATTCTCTTGGGACCCAAGTCGAGGAATGTGTCGAGGGCTGTCGAACATACTCGAAGTCCTTCGTCGGGAGACACGGGATAACAAGTGGCCACTCCGACTATTACCTTTGATTGGTCCCCTTACTAACCCTTCTAAGTCGATCAACTAAACACCCTTCACGAACTCTGTGTCGTATATCATTCACGAGTTATTTACAGGCGTTAATAAAAACAGTGAGGGGACGGACGGACGGTCCTAAGTCACGACTTCCCATGCAAGTCCCGACTCGGAAATCCGGCCTCAGGGGAGTCGTTCTGGGAAGACGATGCGAAGAGTGACCCCAAGAGGGAGGGTTCCGCCAGCCGTTTGTAAACGACTTACTTGTTTATTTACTTACTCACCCGAAGGACGGAGGGAGTGGAGCCTCGGCGACTTCGCGTGGAAGTCCGGAGAAATCGTAATCTGAAGGATCCATTCTCGTTGTGCTAGGTCGGACTTTAAAACACAAGGACCTTAAAACGTCTTTCCTTTTCACCTTCCCTCTACCAATAATTGACGACAGAGACGTTTGTGGTTCGGTAGACGTGGGGGCAATGGATTCGTGTCTGGAGACACCCGCGGCTTGAAGTCTCGGGACTTTCAACCTTCCCTAAGGTTCGAACCTAGGGAATCCGATCCGATAAGAACCTTCGACTCGCGGTACGGACGGTGTCGCTCTACTCAGTACACTTCTGAACTACCTAAAGAGGCGCCGTCTCGATAAACAGTCCCATCTAGAGATCAGGTGTCTTATAGTCTTGTGGTTTCCTCCCTGCCCGAAGAGTCGACTACGGTGAATTTTGGTAGTGGAGGTGGACGTCGGAACGTACCATGGGTCTGTTATTGCGACCCTGGGAGAGTGGTACCTTTGAGGGTGAAGATCCTCCAGTTTGCGACAGGAGACTGTATGACAGGGGACAGTATAAGGTTGTCGGGAGACTTCTCGGACATTGCATCAAAGGTCGAGGTCGAGGTGGAAGATTCGACCCTGACGTGTGAGCAGTGAAGGGTAGAGCATACAAGATAGGGGTGTTTAAAGAAACAGAGGGGGTAATGTAGATTCTAGAACCTTCTAGAACATAACGGTGGGAACGAGTATTTTGAGACTCAACACGGACGTCCGTCTTATTGTCACCAGAGTAAAGTAAAACAAAAACACTTCAGGGTTGACACTTTCTCTCACTGTACGGTCTTTGTCAAATTTACGGTTGGTACATTTATCGGTGACCCCCCGTTAAAGGAGTCTAAAGTGTACGAGACTCAAGTGGTGCTCCGTTAACCTGGTTGACGACTCGGAAACGTGTGAATAATGTCCCCTGCCCCTCGCCCCTGCCTCGCCCTCGACAACGGGACACAAGGACCGCGGACCAATTAAGGTGAACAGATCAAAGGAAACAAGACGAGCTTGACGGACCTCTACAAAGAGTCTTCAGTCGGACTCGAGGGTGAAGAGTTCAAGACGAGGGATGTATACGAGGGTTTCAACGAGGTTCACTTCCGTTCAATTAATTTTTTGGTGTAAGTTAGTTTGACAGTGAAACAAATACCTTTTTCACAACTCACCGACCTTTACCGTCCGTGTCCGTGTCTCCTAATTACAAACTTTAAACAAGACTAATTTTCATGTTAACTCCGTAATTCCTTTTCATTCGTGGCACTTGGGTCCCCCTGGGATTCGATGTGTCAGAAGGTAAAAGTTTATGTTGACTCCTGCCGACATTTATGTTTATCTTGAAGAGAGACGGGCCTTCCTAAGAGACGGAAGTACTTCTGTTTCGTAGATCGGCCTTGGCCAATAACACCTTCTCCCTGTCTTCACGAATCCCTAGAGAGGGGTGCGGACGGACAAGGAATTTACGTGCACAAGGTGCACACTCAGTCTGACACATTGACTATGATTCTACTCATCCCTGGAGTCTCCGACAGACTGGGAGTCTAGTCCTTCGGTTCTGGACACCTGTCTTTTATCGTTCGAGTTCGGTAGAGTGTCTGATTTTGGGCCCGTAAGCGTTGTACCTACCTGGAACTCCCGTAATGCGGGTCACTCTATTCGGTCTCTTTCTGTTTAGGCTGTCCTAGAGTGAATATCCACCTTAGAACTTTTTTCCTCCTCTGGACTTCAGTGTCTTTTTCCTTATGCTAAACACCAATGGTCTCCACCCTCCTTTACCGTCCTTCCACCAATTTTTCCATGTTTTAAGGTCAATTTCTGCGTGACTCGCACGTCGCCTGTCGTCTTATTGAGTGACGACGACGACCTACCGGATGACCTCTCGACGATTCTGTCAAGTCAAGTCAAGTCGAGTCAGCGAGTCAACACAGGCTGAGAAACGCTGGGGTACTTAGCGTCGTGCGGTCCGGAGGGACAGGTAGTGGTAGAGGGCCTCAAGTGGGTCAGGCACTATGATAGGTCGGTAGAGTAGGAGTCAGCAGGGGAAGAGGAGGACGGGGGTTAGGGAGGGTCGTAGTCTCAGAAAAGGTTACTCGATTCTGTCCTTTGGGATTTTCAAGAGTAGTGTTCCCCTTTTTAAAAAAAAGAAAAAGACAAAAAAACCATAGAGACACTCTACTGTTTACAGTTGGTTACCACCATTAGTGAAACGCTACATTCATTCAGTCTAGTAATATGACATGCGTAGTTTGAATGTGTAACCACATACAGTCCTTAGAGTTTTTTACCCGGTTTCTTGATTTGTCTGTGAAGAGGTTTCTTCTGTATACCTACCGATTGTTTGTATACTTTTCTACGAGTTGTAGTGAGTAACAGTCTCTTTACGTTTAGTTTTGGTGTTACTCCATGGTGAAGTGTGATCAGTCTTACTGTCGCTAGGTTTTCAGACGTTCGTTATTTACGACCTCTCCCACACCTCTTTTCCCTTGGAAGGATGTGACAACCACCCTTACGTTTGATCATGTCGGTGATACCTCTTGTCGCACCTCTAAGGAATTTTTTAACGTTTATCTTGACGGAATACTGGGTCGTTAGGGTGACGACCCGTATGTGTGACTCCTTTGGTCATAACTTTCTCTGTGTACATAGGGTTACAAGTATCGTCGTGACAAATATTGTCGGTCCTGTATCTTTGTTGGATCTACAGGTAGTCGCCTACTTACCTATTCTTTCGACACCATGTATATGTGTTACCTCTTAATGAGTCGGCAATTTTTCTTATGTAAACTTAGTCAAGATTACTCTACCTACTTTGACCTCGGCTAATATGTCTCACCTCATTCGGTCTTTCTTTTTGTGGTTATGTCATATGATTGTGTATATATACCTTAAATCTTTCTACCGTTACTATTGGGACATACGTTCTGTCGTTTTCTCTATGTCTACATATCTTGCCTGAAAACCTGAGACTCCCTCTCCCTCTCCCACCCCACTAAACCCTCTTACCGTAACTTTGCACATATGATAGTACATTCTTTGCTTAGCGGTCAGATGCAGGCTACGTCCTATGTCCTACGAACCCCGACCACGTGCCCTACTGGGTCTCTCTACAATACCCCTCCCTCCATCCTCCCCCCAAGTACAAACCCTTACGTACATGTGGGCACCACCTAAGTACAGTTACATACCGTTTTGGTTATGTCATAACATTTCATTTTATTTCGTTTTTATTTTGATTTTCTTTTTTTGATTTTCCCTTTTTTCTTTCTTTCTTTTACTTTCTTCTCCTGGACCTCAGTCGTCCAGGTTCCAATTAGTGAAGGTCTTGAACAGCTGAAGGTCTTTGAAGTAAAAGGTGTCCCGATGCTTAGACGACCAGATAAAATACGACGTCTCGTTAGTCAAGATTGTTTCGGGTGGATCTTTGTCCTCCGAAAGTGGACCGAGACGTTTGTTCTCTACGAAGAGGACATAGGTCCCCAAGGTAGAGTGGGTCTTAACTTTGTAGGTTTTACAGTATGTCAGTGTGGGTGGGGGAGAATGTTACTTTCATATTCTACGGAAACCTTTTGTCGACAAGAGTTCGGGTGTCCGACTTAGGTTTCTAGTCCTGCTTGTCGTGTCTCAGAGAGAGAACCTAGACCCAGTAGTCGGTACCGTCTGTCTTAAGATTCTACTGGTGGTTACTAGGTCTGGGAACATACTAGAGTCCCGTTGTGAGGACACTAATACAATGTAGCACACTATTTCCGTTTCTCCAAAAGTCCACAGTGACTCCAGGGATTAGGCAACTAAAACTCAATTCATTTTCCTTCTAATAGGACCCACCCGGACTGGAATAGTCCACTCTCGAGATTTTCGTCCGATTTCGAAAGGGACCCGACCCCCTGACCTTCATTGTCTCTCTCAGTCAGACAAAGAGGGAGAGGGGTGGAGAGGGAGGTAACGACCAAAACTTGTTCCTTTCGAGATGCTCCAGGTGTCGAAGTTCCTGTACTCAGGACAGTTATTGGTGTACTAGAGTCCTTCTCTGGGACTCTGAGCCTACTCTGGGATGGAGTCGACTGTGAACTTACGGCCGGAACACTCTGGTCTCGGTTCTCACGTCGACTCGACGTGGACCTTAGGACTGGGTGTCCTAGACACTTTGTTATTTATCCACAATCAGTGAGTAGGTGCCGTTGAGCAATGTGTCGATTATATGTTCGTTTCTTGGTTGTTTAAAGATTTCTCCGGTTCCACCTTACGACAGTCACGATGGGTTTGCTCCTCAGTCGTGATCTGTAAAGACGTGCACCCGGAGGAAGTTATTACTATTTTGTCTTTTCTG
This sequence comes from Capra ibex, assembly GCA_006410555.1. NCBI lineage: Eukaryota > Metazoa > Chordata > Mammalia > Artiodactyla > Bovidae > Capra > Capra ibex. Next base: position 5,134,335 of record SJYO01052794.1, read on the forward strand.
AAGTTTTGGATTGACCGGGTAAAGGAAATGGACATTAAGAGAAAAACTTTTAATTTCCGAAGGTGCCCGTGGGTCCCAACTGAACTAGTGTCGTACCCATCTATTCGAAGGTTCACGATTCCTTTTCTCCGGAGACGGTCGTATCCTCCTTGTTCGACGAGATACTCTTTCTTTTTTTTTTTAGAAAAGTTTCCTTTGCAAACGCAGAGTTTGGGTTTTTTTGTTGTTGAAGTCGGTTCTTCTTTGAGGGTGATAGACCGTAAACCTCTCGACCTCCCTCTACTACGTTTACCCTCAAACAAGACCCACACGTTTAGAGACTGTCCACACGTTCTGCGTTGTTAGAGGTGCAATTAAGGGTGGTAGGACCTGTGGTCTGTCCACGATCGCGTGCACTCTTACTCGTCTGCACGGACCGACGACGCTCCACCCTAATTTACAACGCTCTGTCATAAATTAATTCACGATTTGGTAACCAACGACCCAAATTCACCATTGGAAATACCCTTCGGTCAGACTACTACCCTGTGAAGGGAAAGTCTTTACTGCGCGTACCAATGGGTTGCAGTAATTCTATTTTAATGACTTGTTCCAAATGTTCCGGGGAGTACGCCAGGCGGGACGGGAGGAGAGATAGGAGAAGAAAGTGCTGAAGGGTCTCAAGAAGTGACGTCTGAGTGGTTTGAGTGACGAGAGAGTGACCCGACGAAGAGACGGACGGAATAGAATGTTTCTACCGATGACAATTAGAAGGTTCTACATGAAGTTTCAGTGACGGAGGTCCTTCGGAAGAGACTAAGGAGGGTTCCACACAATCTCTAGGATTCTATCGGACAACAACAAATCAGCGATTCAGCACAGGTTGAGAAAACGTTGGGGTACCTGAATATCGGCCGGTCCGAGGAGACAGGTACCTTAAAAGGTCCGTTCTAAGGACCTCACCCAACGGTAAAGGAAGAGGTCTCTATCGGACTCGAGTCAAAAAACAACAACAACCAAAAATTAGACAAGTTGTCCCTATTTTTATCATGAAACCAACATTTTTAATTTATTCAATTACATGTAGTTCACGAATCTTTGACTGTACAGTAGTCGTGTATTATTCGTGGACCACTTATAAAGATAACAAATGACTCGTGGATGAGTCATGGTTTTCAACACACCCGCCTGTCTTGCGTTCTGTCCGTTCTAAGGCGGTGAGAAGGATCTTGGAATGGGCACCCCGAACCATGTTAGGGAGGACATCTCGTTCGGGGAGAAACATAGTCAGATCGTTCCTTTACTCCTCTTCCGTTACCGTGGGGTGAGGTCATGAGAACGACCTTTTAGGGTACCTACCTCCTCGGACCATCCGACGTCAGGTGCCCCGGCGATTCTCAGCCTGTGTTGACTCACTGAAGTGAAACTGAAAAGTGAAAGTACGTAACCTCTTCCTTTACCGTTGGGTGAGGTCATAAGAACGGACCTCTTAGGGTCCCTGTCCCCTCGGACCACCCGACGGCAGATACCCCAACATGTCTCAACTTGTGCTGACTTCGCTGAATCGTCGTCGTCGTTCCTTTACTCAGGGGAGGACTTTAGACAGTCAACCTGTTCTGGGAAGGACCTTGGGACTTCGATTGTGGTTCCGGTAAATCTGGTCTTGATTCAGGACCGAAGACTGCAGTGAACCTTAGAGATAAACTTCCTACGTTCGGCACAGGTTGAGAAACGCTGGGGTACCTGACATCGAGCAGTCCGAGGAGACAGGTACCTTAAGAGGTCCGTTCTGATAATCTCATCCAACAGTAAGGGAAGAGGTTCCCGAGAAGGACTGGGTCCCTAGCTTGCACCCAGAGGACGTAACGTCTGTCCAAGAAATGGTAGACTCGGTGGTCCCTTCGGGTTCTTTTTCCCTCTATATACTGTATATACGGAAGACTCCTCTGATAAAGTTATCGGGTCGTTGTAGAAGAAACCCCTGACCTACAGTACACGTATGAAACCCGTTGGTGTAGAAATAGAGTCGTGTACAATGGAGAAGGTCCCCCCAAAAGTATTAGAGACGAGTAATCCTTAATTAGAGAGGGGTAGACTGAAGAGGTCTCAGACTTAGAACCCACGAAAAGAGGGTTCGGAGGTCGTGGTGGACTATGTACTATATAAATAAGGGAATAATTACAGAAGGAGGAGACTTTGTATTCGAGATGTTCCCTTTCCCAAACCTAAACCGAGTGACGAGACATTGATCGTGGATCCAGTCATGAACCGTGTATCGTCTATGAGTCTTGTGTAGACAACCTGAAGGGACCACCAGGTCTCCAATTCTGTCATACGAAGGTAACTCTCCACAGTCAAAACTAGGGATCAGTCCCTTGATTCTAGGACGTACGGTTCACGTCGGTTATTTTTTTATCCTTTTTTTTAATTTTGACTTTTTTCTTTAGACCACTTACTTACTCTCCTCCTCCTCCTTGGTCACGAAGCCGTCACGAAGATGCGTGGCCCTGGGCACGACTCACGGAATACATATCACTGAGTAAGTTAGGTATGGTGAGACACTCAATCCCTGACAGTAATTAGGGTATAATCCTTCCTTGTTCGACTGAATGCCTCGTAAAGTCAATGAACAGGACAGTATGTCGGTCACTCGACTCACATTTCTGAGTTTGAGTCAGGGAGTCGAGGTTTTAATTACGAAAGTTGGTGTTGTGATCTTACTTACTGGTTTACTTGTCTACTTTCTTTTTACACTTACAGGATAGTTATAGTATAGACCCCAATATGACCCCCGACACGAGTAGACGAGAGGTCCGTGCAGGACTTTGCGACATTGGAGATACACTTCGTTTTAGGATACGGAACGTGTGTCATCGATGAGTCCTTTGTAAACGAGTTGACTTAGTGTGGCCTCAATCACAAAGACCCATAAGATATTGTAAAGTACGTTTAGGGGTCGGAAGGAAGGGTACTTCTAAGTGTTGTCAAGACGTTGTTTAACGTTGTAACGATTGATTGGGAATGGGCCTCGAAACTGTTATTCGTTTGGTTTCGGTGGTACGGAGTGTCACCGGGACGGTGGTCAAAGACCCGGCATTCACCTTTTTGTCACTATGGCTTTCTTTAGTGACGAAGACCTCGGGAGACTTAGAAGAGTAGGGCGACGGGTCCTCGTGTCCGTTTCGGAGTTTGTGCACTTTGTAGACGTCGTTCTTGGTCGTCGAAGGACCGGTCTGAAGTGACGTTCTCTCGTTTAGGGTGGTAGAAACGACCGAGTCCTCGTCGACGGTTTAGTGTCACCCAGGGGTTCTCTTCGATGTGGTATGTTTCTCCTCCTCGCCGAACCTTCTCCTCTCTTCGTCACCCCCCTTTTTTAGACCGACACATAGATGGACCCTGTTAGACAAAAGAGTTGTCGGTGTCTCCTGACACCTGGTCCTGTTCCGGGACGTTTACACCCGTATACAGTGCGGACCCAATTAGGTACCAGGCGTCCCTTCTCGTCCGTCGAGACGTTCCGACGACCCGAGATTTTTATGGGTCGTGTAAGGGTTGCACCGTGCCTGCCACTCGAGAATCGCCTGTCCTTACCACGGTTTGCCTACGGATCGACCTGTGAGGTCTTACTTAGGGCTCGGACACCTGATCCTTTTGTACCTTTGGGTCCCTCCCTTCACCAAAAGAGAACTCGTGACAACCTCTCACTACTTCCAAATTCTCCGACCACACAAACCTAACGGTCCCTAACTCCCGCCTCTCCCTCCTCTCTTCTCTCTTCTTCGACGTCGATATCGGGACCTCTCGTCCTATTACGTCCCGAATTTCAGTATTCGAGACCTCGGTCTGACTCAGGTGACTTTTTAGGACCTAGGTGATGAATTATTAGTGCGTCGTGATCCCCTTTTACATTAGAGAGACTCGGAGTCAAAGAAGTGGACATTTCTCCCTTGTCATTATTATTAGTGGTGGTTACTGGAATAACCAAAAATGTCTTAAAAATCATCTAATGTGCGAATAAGTGAGTCAACACAGACTGAGAAACGTTAGGGTACCTGACATCGGGCGGTCCGAGGAGACAGGTACCCTAAGAGGTTCGTTCTTATGACGTCACCCAACGGTAAGGGAGGAGGTTCCCTAGAAGGATTAGGTCTCTAGCTTGGGTCCAGAGGACGTGACATCTGTCTAAGAAATTGCAGACTCGATGGTCCCTAATGCAATAACAAGTTCACAAGGGACGGGGAGAGACATCCTAAAGAGGGGTACCCCGTTGACCTTAGGGGTGTCTTCCCTCCGAGTCTCAGTCACCTTACACTCACCTTCACTGCACACGGTGAAGGATCTTCTTGGAATTCTGGGTAGGGTACCAGGTGTGGAAAGGGAAAACAGAGAAAGAGAAAATGGAGACGGTCCTCTGATCGGTACTGGGTCGATCGCCGACGAGGAAGTCGGAGAGTCTCTACTTCGTCTCGGTGTTAATTGGATATTGTATATTGGATATTGGATATTGGATATTGTATTCGATACTCGTTCTTTATTTGGAAACGAAACATTTGGAAACTCTAAACCTCCAGCGAACAATGCCGTCATATTTTTTCGAATTTGTGGTCGACTATGTGCCTGATCTACTCGAGTAGAATGTGAATTGTGTACAGATGGTAAAAGATTCTCGAACCATCTTACATGGATAACAATGATTATAGTAGTAGTGTCCTACAAACCTCTGTAGTTCATGGAACGACTCAGGTGGGAGAGGGAACTCTTTACGTATATGCGTGGGTGGATACCGTCAAGTGTGGAGACTCCGAGCCTCGGGGACCGTCTCCACGGGTCCAACTCTTTGAGTGGAATGTTAGGATTTCGTCCAAGGGATTCGAAGTCGTACCTTTGACGGTGGTGTCTGAAAGACCCCAGTGTAGTTCGTAGTGACATGGGGTGAAATGGGTGTGGGTTGGGGTCGGGAGGTGTCTGTGACCCCTCTTACCAGAGGTTATCCACCCTGTTCATTCTACTTTCGTCTGTCGTTCCCTGCGTAAGCTGGGGGTTTAGAGTTAGGGACAGAACATCCATCCCTTGTGGAAGCCGAGTTACTCTGCCTTCTCGGGGACATCGTGGTCGTTCAGTGGAAATGAGACATCGTCTTTAGACTCCGAGTCTAATCTACTACACCAAGGTATGTTTAAAATCCCAAGAAAGTAAAGACACTTTTTGCGATAACGTCAAAACTTCTCTACCTTTATAGGAGTTGAACTATGTACCGAAGATAGTTTTTGGGTGTCGATTGTAGTGTGAGTTCTCATTTTCTATTACAAAAAGGGGTTTTTGGTCCTTGTTTCGTTCCCACAGTGAAAATGGTAAAAATAAGTTATAACATGATCTCTAACATCAGTCACTTCAAATCATTTACGTCTACTGAAACAATTAATCAAATAATTGATTTCGATAGGTCAGGTCCACCCTTTCCCTGATTTTGAAAGAAATAAGTATCCAGTGTATTAGGATATTATATACACCTTTTAGGATCTCTTAGACGTTTTATGATTGATTACTTATTTATAATTTTCGTTCTCTTTTCTATAGGTATATGTAATCGTAGTTTTCCTATTTTATAAAGGCAAGTCAAGTCAGCGAGTCAGCACAGACCGAGAAACGCTGGGGTACTTAGCGTCGTGTGGTCCGGAGGGACAGGTCGTGGTTGAGGGTTTCAAGTGAGTCTGAGTACAGGTAGCTCAGACACTACGGTAGGACGGTAGAGTAGGAGCCAACAGGGGAAGAGGAGGACGGGGGTTAGGGAGGGTCGTAGTCTCAGAAAAGGTTACTCAGTTGAGAAGCGTACTCCACCGGTTTCATGACCTCAAAGTCGAAATCGTAGTAAGGAAGGTTTCTTTAGGGTCCCGACTAGAGGAAGTCTTACCTGACCAACCTAGAGGAACGTCAGGTTCCCTGAGAGTTCTCAGAAGAGGTTGTGGTGTCAAGTTTTCGTAGTTAAGAAGTCCCGAGTCGGATGAAGTGTCAGGTTGAGAGTGTAGGTATGTACTGGTGTCCTTTTTGGTATTGGAACTGATCTGCCTGGAATCAACCGTTTCATTACAGAGACGGAAACTTATATGATAGGTCCAACCAGTATTGAAAGGAAGGTTCCTCATTCGCAGAAAATTAAAGTACCGACGTTAGTGGTAGACGTCAGTAACACCTCGGGGGTTTTTATTTCAGACTGTGACAAAGATGACAAAGGGGTAGATAAAGGGTACTTCACTACCCTGGTCTACGGTACTAGAAGCAAAAGACTTACAACTCGAAATTCGGTTGAAAAAGTGAGAGGAGAAAGTGAAAGTAGTTCTCCGAAAAATCAAGGAGAAATGAAAGACGGTATTCCCACCATAGTAGACGTATAGACTCCAATAACTATAAAGAGGACCGTTAGAACTAAGGTCGAACACAAAGTAGGTCAGGTCGTGAAGAGTACTACATGAGACGTATCTTCAATTTATTCGTCCCACTGTTATATGTCGGGACTGCATGAGGAAAGGGATAAACCTTGGTCAGACAACAAGGTACAGGTCCAGATTGACAACGAAGGACTGGACGTATGTCTAAAGAGTTCTCCGTCCAGTCCACCAGACCATAAGGGTAGAGAGAGTCTTAAAAGGTGTCAAATGACACTAGGTGTGTCAGTCTCCGAAACCGTATCAGTTATTTCGTCTTCGTCTACAAAAAGACCTTGAGAGAACGAAAAAGGTACTAGGTCGCCTATAACCGTTAAACTAGAGACCAAGGAGACGGAAAAGATTTTGGTCGAACTTGTAGTCCCTCAAGTGCAAAGTGTATAACGACTTCGGACCGAACCTCTTAAAACTCGTAATGAAATGATCGTATACTCTAATCACGTTAACACACCATCAAACTCGTATGAAACCGTAACGGAAAGAAACCTTAACCTTACTTTTGACTGGAAAAGGTCCGGACACCGGTGACGACTCAAAAGGTTTAAACGACCGTATAACTCACGTCGTGAAAGTATCGTAGTAGAAAGTCCTAAACTTTGTCGAGGTGACCTTAAGGTAGTGGAGGTGATCGAAACAAGCATCACTACGAAAGATTCCGGGTGAACTGAAGTGTAAGGTCCTACAGACGGAGATCTAATCACTAGTGTAGTAGTACTAATAGACCCAGCACTTCTAGAAAAAACATGTCAAGAAGACACATAAGAACGGTGGAGAAGAATTATAGAAGACGAAGTGATTAAATTGTCTTATTCGTTTTCTAAATATGGGACTGTTGTGTTTTGTCAGAGGTTTTCTTAATTTCTTTTAGATTTATTTTACTCCCTGTACGGTACAAATACCTAACCTTCTGGTGATCTAAGTTATTTGGAGGTAGTTGTATAGTCGTCTTTCCATAAAAACATTTTGAACTGTTTGTAAGATTTTAAACCAGGACCCCTTTATATTTATGTTTCCTATACTTCATCGGTTTTATTTAAACTTTATCTTATTGTTGCAACCTTCTAAATGTGATGGGTTAAAGTTTGAATAAAATTTCGATGTCATTAGTTATCACTCCATAATTTCATTCTTCTCTGTGTGTCTAGTTACCTTAGATTGATTTTCAAGTCTTTATTTGGGAATATAAATACAGTGAATTAAAGACTATTTGTACGGTTCTCTTAAGTTGTCCCTTTCCAATCAGAAAAGTTGGTTACTACGACCCTTATAAAATTTAGGTATTCATTTCTTCACTTGAGTATAAGAATAGAGTTTTGTGTGTGTTTATGATTGAGTTTTGAATTCACGACTTTGATATTTAGAAAATCTTTTTGTACAATATCTTTTAGAGGACTGGAAACCAATCCGTATCTCAAGAATCTGTGTCGTGGTAAAAATACTCGGTAACTACCCTTTTACCCATTTACTCTGAAATAATTTTCGAAAACGTGAGGTTTTATATGACTTTTCTATTCGGTGACACTTTTTTATAAAAGTTTAGTAGATGTACTATTTCCTATATATAGTTCTTATATATTTTTGAGAATATTGAGATATTATTTTGTTTATTGAGGTTTCTACCAATTTCCGACTTATCTATAAAGTAATTATACTGGATGTTTACCGATTATTCATTTACTGTTCCACGAATAGTGATCAGTAATCTCTTTATTTTTAACTTTGTTACTATATAGTGAATGTACGATCTTACTGAATTTTTCATGACCGTTCCTATCTCTTTGTGACTTTGAGAGTATGTAACGACGCTACCTTTACACTTTACCATTGTCGGTGCTACCTTCTGTCAGACTGTTGAGGATGAACATCTATAGGTGGGTTCTTTTTCATTTTGTATACAGGTGTGTTTATAACGTGTGCCTACAAGTGTCCTCATCACAAATACTGTCTGTTTTGCAACCTTCGTTGAGTTTATAGGTAGTCGAGCGCTTACCATGTGACATATAAGTTTGTTACCCTATCGTAAACGGTTATCTTTTCCATACTTTGTGACTATGTGTGAGGTTGTACCCAATTGGAGTTTTTGTAATACGATGCACTTACTTCAGTCTAAGTTTTCTGGTATATAACATACCAGAGTAAATGTACTTTATAGGTCTTTTTCGTTTAGCTGTCTCTTCCGTCTAGGTACCAACGGACCTCAACCCTCACCTTCTCTACTGACTATGTTTGTCCAAACTCCCTTAAAAACATCCTCACTATGTTTGCGAACTTTTGAGAGAACACCCCTACCAACATTTTTAGACACATAAGTGATTTTTATTAACTTAAATACTCATCTAAAATACTAAACAGTTAATACCTGGTTATTTCGGTATTTTTATTTCGTTAAGACCGGTCAGGTGGGTTATCAGACACCTGATAGAGACACCAGAGGATATGGTGGTTTGATCTGGAAAGTTGTCTTCCATCCTGAAAGGACTACCAGGTCACCAACCCTCAGACGGACGGTTACGTCTCTTCTAGGACATACGACGCCCCGGTCGATTCGGGTGTGCAGTGTCGGTGACTTCGGACACTGTGGGCCCCGGGGCTCGAGGTGTCCCTTCGGTGATGTCACTCTTCGGGTTCGTAGTCTCGAACTCTCATCGGGAACGAGAGACGTTGATCTCTTTCGGGGGTACGTCGTTGTGTCTGGGTCGTGTCGGTTTTTATGTGTTTTGAAAAATTTCTCTTATTTGTGTGTGTGTGTGTGTTCTCCATGTTCTCAAACCAATCTCCTCACTACACACTTCAACCTCTCCAAGATTGAAGATAGAGAGACTTATTAGGACGGGTTCGTTATAAATCCTTCTCAAAAAAAAAAAAAATTCAATGTGTTTGTCGTGTGATCACAGTCTTGTTATAGATGTGCGTATATAAAATTTAGAGAAGGTAAGGGCTTTCCCTTAGAACAATGTCAGGTCCCTTTTAGCCAGAAATTTCGACTTATCATTCAATCGTAGAGTCGTCTTCCAGTGACCGGGCAGTCTGGAAGGCTGGACTCGGTGGTTCCTGTCGTCGCGGAGGGCGTGGAGGGCGCGGAGGTCCCTTTACTCCGTCGTTATCTGCCTCTGACAGCACAGAAGTGGAGAGATCTTGTAGTCTCGTGTTCCTTGAGAGGAAACAGACTCTTATATTATCGAAGGGTCAAGGTTTCCTTCTTCATCTTTACCCGTTACAAATTGATAGACCGGAAGTTATGATTGAATCCTACACGGTCCGTGACAAAATTCGCGAACACAGAATTGATTAAATTACGAGTATTGGTGGGATACTCCAGTCAATAAAAAATAAGGGGAAAGTGTCTACTCCTTCCCCGAAGGGTTCACCGAGTCGCCATTTCTTAGGCGGACGGTTACGTCCTCTGTGTCGAAACTAAGGACCCAGTCCTTCTAAGGGGCCTCTAGGTGTCTACTCCTAGGTATCTTTCCAATTCGCCGAACGGGTTCTAGGGTGTCTTTTAGTTATGTGAACGTCCTACGTTTAGTTCGTCTATTTGAACCTCAGAGAAGAGTATTTCGGGGGAAGGAGAACATGAGTTCCTGTGATTTATCTTCCAAAACCCCTTTCTCTTCGTTTAAAATTACGATGGAGGGTGGAAAGACTCTGGGGTAATCCTTCTTCTCGTCTCTGGATTCTCAATGTCAAAGAAGGGTGACGTTCGTCTCCCGAAGAGTCCACCGTGACCGCCATTTCTTGGACGGACGGTTCGTCCTCTGTATCTCTGCACCCAAGTTAGGGACCCAGTCCTTCTAGGGGACTTCCTCCTTTACCGTCGTGTGAGGTCAGAAGAATGGACCTCTTAGGGTCCCTGTCCCCTGGGACTACCCGATGTCAGGTACCCCAACGTTTCTCAACCTGCGATGACTCACTGATTGTGAAAACGGGTCCCCCGGGTTTTGAGGTTCCTCCGCTACCAGGACCCCGGGCGATAGTGTCTGGAGTGGATCCAGCCAAAGAGAGGAAAATGTGTACTCTCACACCGGGTGTCTCCTACCTACACGACGGGGTCACTCACTCACGAGCTCCCCACCACCTTTGGATTTAGAGGAGAAGGATCGGGGCCAAGGGTTCTAAACTCTGGGTCTACAGACAGTTTATTAGACTTTTGAGCTCCAAAATAACTCCTCACATAATCAAACGGACCCGACAGATTTGTTGACTTTAAAGAAAAAAGAGTAATTCAAAATAACAATTATATAAAAATTAAAAATTATAATAAGTAAATTAATTAAATTAATTTATAAAATTATAAATAAAAAGTAATAAATATTATTAATAACATAGTAACGAAATGTTACAACACGATCAAAGACGACATATCGTCTTACTTACTCGATACGCATATGTTTGTAGGGGAGCAGGAACCCAAAGAATGGGTAAATCCACTAGTGTCTCGTAACTCGTCTCAAGGGACACGATATGTCGTCCGAGAGTAATCAATGATAAAATATGTTTTATCACATATATACACTTGGGGTTTGAGGATTAGGTAGGGTGGGGGGTGGAAGGGAGGAACCCTGGGTATGGAAACGAGAGATGTAGACATTTGTTATCTTTACAGAAAGGAATGTTAGGACTCCCGAGTCTCGGACTCTAGTTCCACGTCCGGTCGAAGGAAATAAGACTCCGGAGAGAGGGACTGAAGGTCTGCCGACGGACGAACGGCACACGAGTGTGCCAGGAGACACAGGATTAGGAGAGAAGGTTCCTATGGTCAGTCTACTTTATTTCCGGTTAAGACTACCGAAATAAACTTGAATTAGTGGAGAAATTTTTGGGAAATGGAGGTTTTCGTCAATGTAAGATTTCAGGACCTCTAATCCTAAAGTCGTATACTTGAACCTCTACCGTCCTAAGTCGGGTATTACTCTTCGACGAGAGACGAGTCGTACCACTGTTCACACTGCCCCCTCCCCTCCGTGTAATATGGGTCCCTGAGTCGGCACGAGAAGTAGTGAGAGAGGGGGTGTCGGGAACGGTGTGAGTGGACACTACCCCACCTACTCAGTATCGGGCCTTTGTCACTCTGTGATTCTGTGTCTTGTCGAGCTCCTATCGTCCTGACCCCAAATTTTCTCGTGTCTTGCCCCTCGGTCCTTCATTTCCAACATCCGAGACAGGACGGTGAGTAGACGATACACTAAGAGACATTTGCACATGTGGTTCTATAGGTCAAATTTTATTATTATTATTATTACCCAGATCCAGGGTAAAGTCTGACTATTTTGGTCTAAGTGATCCACACCCAGGTCCGTAGACGTATAAACAAAAAACACCAATAAATTCGGGGAACCCACTAAGATTACACGAAGAAACCCACTTCTTGAGGATACCCAGAATCTCCCTTAAAAGTAAGACTATAAGAGACCTGATCACTCGTGGTCCCACCTACCAGGTCACATCTTACCGAGTGTTGTTCTGTAGGGGTTGGTCGTCGTCGTAGCGGGCCCTTGAACAATCTTTGTCTTTGGGAACCCAGAGTAGGTCCGTATTACTTCGTCTGGGACCTCCTTCTTTCGGAAATACGGGTGATTTCGAACTCTTGGTGTCAGATGTGACGGAGAGTCAATAAAATTCCACTTTATTGCAAGAAGAAAGGGAAAGGTCAAATAAAAATTAACACCAATTTTATTTTTCAGGTAACTGTCTACTCTCCTATTTCTTCTACGTCATACATATATGTCACCTTATAATGAGCCGGTATTTTTTCTTACTTTATTGCGGTGACGTCGGTACATTTACCTGGATCTCTAATAGTATCATTCACTGCATTTAGTCTTTCTATTTATGGTCCATAGTGAATGGACACTTTAGATATTGTTTTACGCCGTGTCTACTTGGGCAGATGTTTTGTCTTTGTCTGAGTGCCTGTGTCTCTTGTCTGTCCACCAACGGTTCCCTCTCCGCCGACCCCATCCCTTCCTGACCCTCGCGTCCCGACGACACGACCCCGACTCAGCGAAGTCAGCACAGACTGAGACACGGTAGGGTATCTGTCGTCGGGTGGTCCGAGGAGGCAGGGACCCTAAGAGGTCCGTTCTTGTGACCTCACCCAACGGTAAAGGAAGAGGTTACGTACGTACGTACGATTCAGCGAAGTCGGTACAGACTGAGACACGTTGGGGTACTTGTCGTTGGGTGGTCCGAGGAGACAGGTGCCTTAAGAGATCCGTTCATGACCTCACCCAACGGTAAAGGAAGAGGTCATCCTGATCGTCTACATTTGATAATGTATATCCTACCTATTTGTTGTCCCAGGATGACGTCTCGTGTCCCTTGCTATAAGTTATAGGACACTACTTGATATTACCTTTTCCTACATTTTTTCTTATATATATATATAAGTATATATATATATACTTATTGACTTAACGAAACGACATGTCGTCTTTAATTGTGTTGTAAGATTTATTTTCGGTGATATAAAGTCATTTTATTTTAATTTTTGTTTTTGTGTGTTGTATTTTAAATGATAGAATTGGTAAAAATGTACCTGTTAAGTCATCACGATTCATATAAATTACGTTACCTAGAGGTAAAAGTAGAACGTTTTACCTTTGACATGGGTAATTTGTTGAAGGACAGAGAGGGAGGGACGTCGGAGACCGTTGGTGGAAAGATGAAAGACAAAGGTACTTGAACTACTGAAAGCTAAGGAGTGTGTACATCCTAGTGTGTCATACACGGAAACACACAGACCTAATAAAGAGAATTTTATTACAGGAATTCCAAATAGGTACAACATCGTACACCGTCGTAAAGGAAGGAAAAGATTCCGACTTGTTATGAGGTAACAGACATATATGGTGCAAAACAATTAGGTGTCTACCTGTGAAACCAACAAGGGTGGAGAACTGATAACATTTATCACAACGGTACTAGGACTCACACGTTGGAGCTGAAATGATACCTATGTTTAGTGGATACACGCACACGCAATTCAGCGAAGTCAGCACAGGCTGAGAAACGCTGGGGTACCTGACATCGGACGGTCACAGGAGACAAGTATCCGAAGAGGTCCTTTCTTATGACCTCATCCAACGGTAAGGGAAAAGGTCCCCTAGACGGGTTAGGTCCCTAGTTTAGACGTAGAGTATAAAGGACTCACACGTTGGAGTCAAAATGATACCTATGTTTAGTGGATACTTATCACAATTTTATCTAATACTAAGTCCCCCCAGAACCACCCGAAGAGGGTCTAAGACGTAAAGATTGTTCGAGGTCCCACTACAACTACGACTCGACGTCTGGTGTAAAACTTATTGTTTCCAGATCACAAACACTTACACAGTCAGTGAGTCAGCACGGACTGAGAAACACTCAGATACCTGACATCGGACGTCCGAGGAGGCAGGTATCCTAAAAGGTCCGTTCTTATGACCTCATCCGACAGTGAAGGAAGAGGTCCCCTAGAAGGACTAGGTCCCTAGTTTGGGTACAGAGGACACAGAGGACGTGGCCGGTCGTTTAAGAAATGGTGATCGCGGTGGACCCTTCGGGTTTTCCAGATCTAGGTTACTCTCCTGTTTTCCCTTGAGTCTTTTTAAAATTTAGTTCAGGGTCTAGTGAAAGGGATTTACCAGGGGTTTCCTGCTTCAAGTCCTTGTTGTCGCTTTATCCCGTAGAATGGAGATGATAAGGTTGGGTACGGGTGATATAAGAGAAGAACGGTTTATAGGGTATGGAGAAAATGAAGGGGACGTCCAGTCGTGGGGTACGTGTCAGGACGATATTGGTGGTGATTGGGAACTTGATTGAAGAGAGCATGTAGTGAGAGTACGGTCCGGGTGAGTCAGACCTTTGTTTCTTGGTTAGATGTTTACGTTCCCGTGGAGGATCTTTTCTGATCTTGAGAAAGGGTGTACACTACGACATTATCACTACAATTGACGCTACTAAAAATCCACCAACCATGTTCTTATGTTTTAATTTATTGTAGTATAGTGTACCATTTTTTCACCGAGGGAACGTTCGGACAAAGTTGGGAAGGACTTTTGCAGTGTTTTCAAAAATTTTTCAGGACCTGTGTGATACTGTGACCGATTAGAGGACAAAATTGTCTCAAGTCCGGAGTCCGAGTCTCGGAAATCCGTCCGTCGTCCGAGGTCGATCTTTATTTTTTCGTGACAAACCAGAAACAGTATAAATAAAAACGTGAATGAAAGATAAACACCCTTCACTATGACCAAAGGGTAAATACCAAGACTACGGTTCCACGAAAAAATTTTGTTTACATGAATTTAAATTTTCCCTCACTAAATTTTTTGTGTGTAATTTATTTATTAACAACTCCTCTACAAACTTCAACCTTTAGAATTTCCTCCTCCTGAGCCCGGTGAAGGGTTCTTTGGACATGGTGTATGTCGTAGACCCACAGGACCTCTGATATAGGTGACACTAGATTAGACACTCCCTGGTCCCTCCCTCGTCTCGGAGGTCGGTTTGACCTTGTCGTCAAGGTTGTCTCCCCGGTCGTCTCGTTGAAGACAGGAACGAAGACCAGGTACTTTAGAAAGGACTTTGGGTCCCGGACCTGTCCCTTACTGGTTCAGGCGGTGACATCCTTCTAGGACCCATGATATCTCGGTTTGGACCCCTGGTGGCCTCTGTTGTCTACTGACCAGTCACACAAGTCTAGGAATTCGACGGGAAAGGAAGAATTAGCGGGGGTGAATACCTTTAAACCTAGTTTCGTTCACAATCAGTGAGTCAGCATAGACTGAGAAACGTTAGGGCATCTGATGTCGGGCGGTCCGGAGAGACAGGTACCCTAAGAGGTCCGTTCTTTTGACCTCACCCAAGGGTAAGGGAAGAGGTCTCCTAGAGGGGTTGGGTCCCTGACTTGGTCCCAGCGGAGGACGTAGCGTCCGTATAAGAAATGGTCCTTTCGGGACCTAGTTTCGTTTCTCCGAAGATTTTAAGAGGTATGGAACACGGCGACCTGGTCTCTAAAGGAGGAACTGGAATTTAATATTTCCCGTAGTAATGTCCATTAACGTTTTGGTAATGTTTTTAGTTAATGGATAAAACTCTACCGAGGTTGAGGTGGATAAGTTATCTTTTCTGTGAATGAGATTTCGAAAACCACAAAAGTAAAGTTGTCCTTGAAGAAAATGACAACGTTCGTCGTAATGTTAAAATTTTCTCTCCTTGTAAGAGTCATTAATTTACGTTTAGTGGTCTCGAGGTTTAAGTCCCCGGACAGAGGGGTCACGGATCAAAATCGTGGTCCCCTTTGTTTATTGAGTATTCCGTTATCCTACGACAAGAGGGAGGGGAGGTTGGAGTCTATTAGTTCCGAGGGGACCGAGTCTCTTTACACCTTCCTCCATGAGAAAGTGTTCCGACTAGGGTGGACGCCGACGTAAAAGGGTTCTCGCCTTACCTCGTCTTCTCTAGACAAGCGACTGGGACAGGAAGACAGAGGTCCCAAAACTAAACGACCGACCAAATGACTCCGAAGGGACCACCGAGTCTGTCATTTCTTAGTCGGACGTTACGTTCTCTGGAACCAAACTAGGGTCCCAACCTTTCTAAGGGACCTCTTCCCTTGCCGATGGGTGAGGCCATAACAACAGACCTCTTAAGGTACCTGTCTCCTCGGATCTCCCGATCTCAGGTACCCTATCGTCTCTCACCCTGTGCTGATTCACTGAAAGTGAAAGTGAAATAACCCCAGTTCTCTGTCTTCTCGTCCTTGAACGAAGTTTCCGACCTAAGGTTACGGGGAAGGAGGTCCTACGGAACCCCTGGGAGGGGGTGATGGCCAATCTTGAGACGAACGGGTGTTGTCACTTCAGTCTTACTAGAGTCTAGTTTATAGTCGTGTTCTTATTGTAGACGAGAAAGTTGGTTCAAGAACGCGTGGATGACGTCCGACTCTGTGACAAGCTCCTTAACCTCTCTGGCACCACTTCTGTTTACCCACTAAGAGATGGGAATGTCTCGGACCTCTGTCCTCGATCAGTTTTTTAGTTTCTTCGTTTATCTTGTAGCGTTTAGCATCACTCACGATAAGTTCGTGTACTTTTCTTAAATGACCAGTTCCTCACTGGCACCTTCCTTGTCGTCCACGTTTCCCGGACCCAGTCTTTCTTCGTTCGTTCGTGTTCCCCTTGGTGTTCTTCCGGGTGCCCTGATACTTCCGGGTACTCGTCTCTAGGCCGTCCGTTCTCTACACCGGCCTCTTCATTGACTCCAGTCGGTTCATCGCGGAGTTTCTAGTGTCTCTGTTAGAAAGTAAGCTTGGTGACATCGTTTCCTTCGGTCGTTTCCCCAAAGTCGTCCCCGCTCTGTACCTGACACAAAACTTTCTTGGGTATCCTAAGTCACCTCTCTTGTCCACACTCTCTCCGCGACTCTGCGTACGTCCTCTCGTTGGACTCCTGGGGCGGCAACAGGACCGTTCTCTACGACTCGCGACCCGTGTCTCCCCTCTCACCTCTACCTTCCCAAAGATGACCGACATGTTACAGTCAGTTACAGAGGAGAGACCTGGAGGTAAAGGAGTAGACACTTTACCCTTATTATTACGGGTGTGGAGAATTACTTTACTCTACTGTACACCTTTCGTGGATAGGACAGTACTCTTAAGTTATTGTTGTCGATAACAATATCACTACTTGGAGAGCCGCGACGAGTATTGTGGGAACGGGTAAATACAGGTGTGAAGAATGAAGTAATTTCATAATTTCGTTCCGAAAGACAAGAAACTTCCCTATCAGGGACGACCTAAGTGGTACGACGTTTCATCCCACGATTTGTCCCACTGTTCGTAGGTCTTTCACATTTATTTATAAACACCTCCCTAACCTGAACTTGCTAGGTCGACTACCGAGAGTCGGTCCGAGGGATTAGTAAACTCAAACAGATAGGTAGTATCTGTACGACTAAAGGTTCTTCATGGTGAGGTACCTTAGACGGAAGTTCTTTCTCGTTTAACAAGTCGGTGACTCTCGCGTCAAGTGACAGTCGGAGGTGGATGTCGGAAACCCTAGACCAAGTCGAAATCTCGACTCAGGTACGAGAGGGGTCCGTGAGGGGTCGGTCATTGACTCGTACCACCCCAATGAATGGTCCCGGAGTAACAAAGACGGGTTTCATCCCAAGGTGATAGACGCGTAGCACCAGACTCAGACAGCGAACGAGTGGGACGAAGAAGGGTGAGAGTAAGAGGGGTGGAGGATATTTGGAGGTGAGGACTGAGAGGTCTAGTCGGAAACGAGGGACCTCCCAGGTTACCCGTGTGGAACCTCTCTTCTCCTCGATTTTTGGTGGTGTACTTCATCGTCTATTTTCTTCGTAGATCCATTCAGTTCGTTGAGTCTCGACAAGTGACAGAGTTTCCTAATTTCGAGGTTCTCGATATTTCTTCTACCCGATTAATTAATTGAACTGAGTTTAATGGTCCTTCCAAAGACTAATTATCATCTACAACCCCAAGGTCCTTTCTAACGAGGGACCAAAACCGATCTTAGGGTGCCCAGTAAGCCCGGACGCTAAATGGGTCAAGAAGAGAGGGAGACCAACTATCGAGAGTTAGGTAAAAAGACCTACGGTTAATATTTGGATCCTGTACGCGGATATTAGAAGGTCGTTCTTTTTGGGTCCCTACAGTCAGGTGAAATGGAGAGGAAAGGAACTTTTAGTCACACCCCAGAGTCCGTTTTTCTTTAGTATACCTCTATTCTTTTCTGTCTGTGTGTGTATTTTATAGGGGTTCGGGATTGTCTTGTAAGGTTCGAAAACAACCTCTCTGTCGTGGTAATATACTCTCTTAACAACAACGAAAGTAGACTCCCTGTCAAATCTTCCAAACCCCCTTTTAGGTGAGTTTCAAATCAGATCAGAGTCAAAGTTCCTGTAGTTGGGTGGAAACACTTCCGTTTCTACTGTCCGTTTTGAGTGTTGTGTCATTAGTAGAATCTCACCTTCAGCGAGTGGGCACAGACTGAGAAACGCTGGGGTACTTGATGTGCCAGGTACCTTAAGAGGTCCGATCTTATGACCTCACCCATCGGAAAGGGAAGAGGTCCTCTAGAAGGGTTGGGTCCCTACCTTGGGTCCAGAGGGAGTAACGTCCGTCTAAGAAATGGTCGACTTGGTGTTCCCTTCGGGTGCTTGTGACCTCACCCATCGGATAGGGAAGAGGTCGTCTAGAAGGACTGGGTCCTTAGGTTGGCCCCAGAGGACGTGACGTCCACCTAAGAAATGGTTGACTGGGTAGTCCCTTCGGGTTATGTTATCGTTGGTCATACGAAGATCGTGACCCACTCCTAAAAGTGTATTAATAGAGTAGATCAGTAGGGTCCTTAAGTGACTGTAACCACTACACTAGTGGGTAAGAAAAAGTCACTCCTGTCTTTCTGAGTCTCTCCTAGTCATTGAACAACCTCCAGTGTCTCCATCATTCACCGTCTCGACCCTAAGTTTGAATACAGAGTGGTCTTAATTTCTGATGTAAATAGTACGAAAGAGGTACCAGGGACCACCGAGTCTCCAATTTCGCAAACGGAGGTTGGGCCCTCTGGGTCCAAGCTAGGGACCCAGTCCCTCTAGGGAACCTCTTCCTTTACCGTTAGGTGAGGTCATAAGAACGGACCTCTTAGGGTACCTGCCTCTTCGGATCATCCAATGTCAGGTACCCCAGCGTTTCTCAACCTGTACTGACTCGTTGAAGTGGAAGTGGAAGAGGTACCANAGGGACCCAGTCCCTCTAGGGAACCTCTTCCTTTACCGTTAGGTGAGGTCATAAGAACGGACCTCTTAGGGTACCTGCCTCTTCGGATCATCCAATGTCAGGTACCCCAGCGTTTCTCAGCCTGTACTGACTCGTTGAAGTGGAAGTGGAAGAGGTACCAGGAGTTTGTGAGAAAGGGACCTGTAAGTAACAGGCTCTGAGTGGATGGGTGTCTGTACGGGGCCCGACGTCGCAGTGAATTGTTCGTAAGGAACAGATTAGACTCGGTTTGGGACACGACCTACGACCTTTCTTTCCTTACCTACTAGGGACTACAGTTCTCCGAGTGTCTGATCAACTCCTCTATTATATCCCGTTAAAGAGAAGACAAGAGAGAGTAATTCCTCGTACACATGCACGATTCAGTGAAGTCAACACAGGCTGAGAAACGCTGGGGTACCTGATCTCGGGCTGTCCGAGGAGACAGGTTCTTATGACCTCACCCAACGGTACGGGAGGAGGTCCCCTAGAAGGACTGGGTCCCTAACTTCGTCGTAGAAAGGACAGAGGACGTAACCATCCACCCAAGAAACGGTGGTCACGGTGAACCCTTCGGGGAGTTTTCGCTCTATGTGAGAGTCGAGGTCCCTATATCTATGATAGTCGTCTCTGTCTCTGACAAAAAATTTCTACTTCTTGGACTTCAATCCTCTTACATCTGAACAGGCTTCTACGTGTGGATCAGTATTGTTCCGATTTTGAGTTTGGTGTCCGAGACTTAGTCGTCTCGACTTTCTTTGTCGTATGAACCCCTACCTCCACCCGGAGAGGAATGTGGTTAGCCCTGTGTTAAACGTCTGTAAAAAGTCTCGTCTCTTACGTACTCACAGACCTCCCGTCACTAGTTAGTAAAGTCGGTAGCACTCTGGTCTTATCTATGTTTCTCTTAGTGCTGGCGTGTCTTAGGACTGTCAGTTCCCATGATTGGAGTCTTATAAAGAAGAATGTTAAGCTACCGGTACCAAGATCTTAAGCCTCTCCTATATTCCTCTACGAGTAAACCCGTCGACCTCGTTATGGGCGCACAGGTTGAGAAACGTTGGGATACCTAGCATCGGGCGGTCCGAGGAGACAGGTACCCTAAGAGGTCCGTTCTTATGACCTCACCCAACGGTACGGGAGGAGGTCCCCTAGAAGGACTGGGTCCCTGACTTGGACTTATAGAATTCAAGGGACGTAGCCGTCCACCAAAGAAATGGTGATCGCGGTGGACACTTCGGGTCATGGATGGGTATAGTACCCTGATAGTGGTCTTCAGGATTATTGGAGCGTCTTAGACTTCCTGTTCTTTCGAGTATGGGTCGGTAGGTCGGATCACGGTCTTAAGGACGACCTAAGAGACACTGTACACGAATACGACGGACGACTGGGAGGTTACTGTTTCTTGAGACTCAGGTGGGTCACGAGGACGAATAAGCAAGGTCTCGGTCCAAGATAGAGGGGACCCGATGGAGAAAGAAATGTAAGGTCTCGTTGAACCTTGTATAATCGAGGTGTAAGTTATACCTTCGGGAAGTCTAATGACATATGTCGTTCCATGGTTCATGAGAGGGAAGGAATAAAAAGAGATGAGGGTCTTGTGTGTGAATGGGAAGGTAACTATGAGAATTACTTGGTGAAGGTCCGTGGATGTGGAGGGGACCCGTAGAAGGAGAATTGTTCGGGTCAAATAGTTGTAGGAAGAATTTTATGCCTTGGGTCTTTCCTTACACCGGTTTCTATATTTGGAAACACTTTCCCGAAATTTTTTAGTATGACATAATCCGTCTTCATTTCCTTAAAAGGGGGAAAGACCCTGGTCCGTTTAACGTTTGATGTCAAAAGGATTACGTTTTATCAAACTTTTTTGATAATTTAAAAAAGTAAGTAAATACGTAATTCAAATGTCTAGACATGACTAAGATTTTGATATCGGATACTCTTCCCGACCCGTATCTCACTACAAGCATACACACGTCATCACAGACTGAGTAACGCTGGGGTACCTGATCATCGGATGGTCCGAGGAGGGAGGTACCCTAAGAGGTCCGTTCTCATAACCTCACCCAACGGTAATTCCCGACCCGTATATTACTACAAACATACATACGTCATCAGACTGAGAAACCCTGTGGTATCTGACATCGGACGGTCTTAGGTGACAGACACCTTAAGAGGTCCGTTCTTCTGACCTGCCCCAACGGTAAAGGATAAGATCTCCTAAATGGGCTGGTTCCCTAGCTTGGACGTGGACGACGCCGAGGACGTAACGTCCGTCTAAGAAATGGTGACTTATTGGTCCCTTCGCCCGTATATACTATCTATTTTAGTGCAGAATGGGAAATAACAAGTGAACTCCGGGTGAGGTGTCGGGAGAAGAGAAGGGTGGCAAAAGGGGGAGGGTCCCGCTAGAATAGATAGAAGTGCCGATTTAGAGTGGACGGTGAGTCGAGGTCCAACAACGGGACTGTAAAGGTAGTCCTGCTGGACGTCGGAGGAAGTTAGATGGCACAAATGCCTTTTTTTTTTTTTTTTTTTTTTTGGAGTAGTGAAAAGGGAGAAGTCTGATTGGGAGGGGAAGTCGTACCGTCGTGGTAGGAGGGTCTGCAAGTCCGACTTTAAGATCTTGAGAGTGGTGGAGGAAAGGGGAGTTCGGGACGCAGACCAGTGAGAGGGAGACTATGTGATAAACAGAGGTAGGTAGATGACAAGAGAAAAGAGAGGACCGGACTGAGAGACACTAGAGAACGGACCTGTTCAAGTCACTGTTCAACTTTTGAAAGGAGGAGGAAGGTAACAACGGAGGATGTTAAGTAAGGGGTAAGTCGTCTGTCTCTCGAGAGAATTTTATTTTATTTTATTTTATTTTGTGGACGTCTGAACGGACCACCAGGTCACCAATTCTCAGACGGAACGTTACGTCCCGTCAGTCCCTCGATTCTGAGGTGCACGGTACTTCGTTGATTCGGACGTTCGGTGTGGATTTCTCAGGCACGTGGTGTACTTTCTAGGGCGTACTGCGTTGATTCTGGGTCGCGTCGGTTTATTTATTTATTTGTTTTGAAATTTTTTAATTTAATTTAAAATTTTTTCTCTCTCTCTTTCGACTAATACAGATAAAGGATTTATTTTGGGAAGTACCTAGACGGGTCTTATCGGGTAAGCGGAGACGTACCGGACCGGAGAAGACTGTGGTGGTAGGGAGGTAAGGAGATGGGGGTGAGGACCTAGACGTCACACATTAGTAAGACCGGAAAGAGGTCAAGAAATTTCTCCGGTATCAGGAAGGTCGACGTCTCGGAAATGTGTACGACCTTACAAGAGGAAGAGTCGATGAGAGAGGAAGTCGGGGTGGAAGTGTATCGATTAAGAAGTAATGGGAAGTCTTCACTAAGTTTGTAGTGGTGGAATCTCTTTACGAGGAATCCGTGACGGGAAGTGGGACTCCCGGGGAGAGTATCGTCGGACATTAAGTGTCAGCAACGTTAAAACCGTTAGTATTGATTTATTAAACTACGGACTAAGTAATAAACCACAAAAACAGGTTACTCTGATGTTGAAATCGAACTCTGACGTAGACAGAACGTAAGGATGTGTAGGGAGTACCACTCGTGGAACGTGACATGTTTTGTTCACTACTTATTTTCCTATTGATCCCTACGTCTCAGTCTCTTATGTCTGTACCGATTTAATGCACCGTCTACACTTGTTCCCCTTTTTTCACACTGACTTAAGGTAGTTTTTACCAAGACGGACCTTTTCCATGTTTGAAGGTGAATATTTATTTATGATTCCTATATTGGACAGACGTCCAGTCCTTCGTTGTCAATCCTGACCTGTACCTTGGTGTCTGACCAAGGTTTACCCTTTTCCTCATGTAGTTCCGACATATAACAGTGGGACGAATAAATTGAAGATACGTCTCATGTAGTACTCTTTGCGACCCCACCTTCTTCGTGTTCGACCTTAGTTCTAACGGCCCTCTATATAGTTAGTGGAGTCTATACGTCTACTGTGGTGGGAATACCGTCTTTCACTTCTCTTTGATTTTTCGGAGAACTACTTTCACTTTCTCCTCTCACTTTTTCAACCGAATTTCGAGTTGTAAGTCTTTTGCTTCTAGTACCGTAGGCCAGGGTAGTGAAGTACCCTTTATCTGCCCCTTTGTCACAGTCTGAAGTAAAAAAACGTAAGGTTTTAGTGACGTCTACCACTAACGTCGGTACTTTAATTTTCTGTGAATGAGGAACCTTCCTTTCACTACTGGTTGGATCTATCGTATAAGTTTTCGTCTCTGTAATGAAACGGTTGTTTCCAGGCAGATCAGTTCCGATACCAAAAAGGTCATCAGTATATACCTACACTCTCAACCTGACACTTCTTTCGACTCGCGGCTTCTTAACTACGAAAACTTGACACCACAACCTCTTCTGAGAACTCTCAGGGAACCTGACGTTCCTCTAGGTTGGTCAGGTAGGATTTCCTCTAGTCAGGACCCACAAGAAACCTTCCTTACTACGATTTCGACTTTGAAGTCATGAAACCGGTGGACTACCCTTCTCAACTGAGTAACCTTTTCTGAGACTACGACCCTCCCTAATCCCCGTCCTCCTCTTCCCCTGCTGTCTCCTACTCTACCGACCTACCGTAGTGACTGAGTTACCTGCACTCAAACTCACTTGACGCCCTCAACCACTACCTGTTCCTCTGGACCGTACGACGCTAAGATCCCCAGCGTTTCTCAGCCTGTGCTGACTCACTGACTTAACTTGTATTACTATTTATAGTAATCGTGAAGACATACAATATTTACTTTCAATTAGTGTTCTTTTTTTTAACAAAGATAAGGAAATTATAACGACAGTAATAACAACAAGTCAGCGAGGTAGTGTAGTCGGAGAAACATTGGGGTACCTGACGTCGTGCGGTCAGAAGGGGCAAGAAGTGATTAAACGAGTTTGAGTACAGGTAACTCAGTCACTACGGTAGATTGGTAGAGTAGGAGACGGTGGGGGAAGAGGAGGACGGAAGTTAGAAAGGGTCGTAGTCACATAAAAGGTCACTTAACCGAGAAACGTAGTCCACCGGCTTCATAACCTCGAAGTCGAAGTCGTAGTCAGGAAGGTCACTTATAAGTCCCAACTAATACTTTATTACCTACAAGTGATTTGAATTACACTAATAGTACTACATACATCTGGTTTGCTGGAATTTGAATGTATCACGATATATAGAGTTAATATATAGTTATGTTGACTTTCTTTTTTACTAAGACGACATCATACTTTTGACTCAAACTCAAGTTAGAAAAGGAAAATTGGTCGAATACATGTCTCTGTCTGTGTTAGAACTAATCACTAAGTCTGTACGA
Organism: Capra ibex; assembly: GCA_006410555.1. Classification (NCBI taxonomy): domain Eukaryota; kingdom Metazoa; phylum Chordata; class Mammalia; order Artiodactyla; family Bovidae; genus Capra; species Capra ibex. The sequence continues at coordinate 5,158,888 of SJYO01052794.1, forward strand.
CACTTGATAAATATAAAGTTGGAATCCGACAGTTTCCTTAGTGTGGTTTATTCTACATGTAAATAATTTTGAGGATTTCTTTGTGAACGGGGTAGGAGAAGGTTGGGGGTCTTTCTTTCTCCCATCTTCTACCCATTCTTTCCTTCGTCTTCTTTCCCGTCTCGCTCTTCTCTTGGGGGCTATGGTACAAACGAACCTAAAGCCAACTTCCCAAACACAAAACGAAACAAGCAAACGGTCCGTGGACCGACTGTCATGGCGAGTGCGGAAGTGGCAAGACGTGAGGGTAACACCTGTTCTGTTATCAAAACAGATAAAACAAAAATGACAACATAGGGATCGTGGAGTTTGACATCATCTATGAGTTGTTTATAAACGATTTACTTACTAAAGGTTACACGCCTTTAGAGTAGGCACACGTGTTCCTACTCTTGTTTTAGAAAAGTTGAAACACAGGGGTCTCAAACACCCTTAGGTTATTTATTGATGACCTTATTTCCTAAACTACTTCATTAATTCATTATTTATACATTGAATGTACTTAAGAGGAGACTGTGAACGAAAGGTAAACCAACTTACGGAAGAAAACAAACCCCTCGAATGTACTCACACTAAAATGGTTCTACATCCCTCCTTACCATAATATAAAAAAAAGGGTTATTGACCTAAGAAACCCAGTGGTCGTACTGTTACGGTCCAAAGATGTGACTCAGGGAGGACTCAGGACTCACCTTTTCACGTTTCTTATGGGTCGGAATTTTTAGTTATGTCACTAGAGAACCAAGGGTAATCCAGTTGTAAAATCTGGGGGGACATATACGTCCATGAGGCCATCCACGGTCCTTCCCTTTGTCCAGTCTAAAGGTGTAGGAAGTACACGAGTCTCAAATATTCGTTTTAACTACCCGTTCAGTTTTAATCTATTTTGATATGGTGTTACACTATTTACTATATTGTCTCCGTGGACGATTCACAGTTGCCCCCGTATCTCCTCCGTATTTTATTTTCCTCGGACTTTATTTGACAATTAATCAACGGGCTTGTTCAGAAGTAGAAGAGACGGTTCTAATTCTGTCACTACGAGACGTAGACCTCGTGCTCAGCACCAGGATTTTCTCCGTCTCAAGTAGGGTTTGGAAAAGGTACCTACCTCCGGGTCTCCTCGAGTCGTCTTCATTCTTCCAAGACTCTGAGACTGTTTTCCGGATTCCCAGAAATGGGTCGTTACGACTGGTGCCGTCAATTTCGCACTTCGGTTAAGGGGCCTCTTTTTTTCGGAACGGGAAATCGCTTCGACGGTTTTTGGAGGTTTCAATTGTCAAACATGACACAGAAAGACTTCTGTCTTTTCACTCTCCCCCTTTAGATTCCCAGCATAGTTCCCGGTCCTCTCCAAAGATCGGACCCGTCAGTCTGATAGACTGGGTTGTAATTATCTCTATAATTCTTATGTGGTTGGATTCCCTTGGTGTAAACTTTTAATGTCACCCTCCCGAATCTACGTACACTTTGTTCGACGAACTATCTCATAACCGTCGGTAATATTTGTCAGAAAAATTATATAAAAAATTTTGAGTAAGCAAAAATTTAAAAACCGGTACTACCCAGAAACAAAGAAACGAGTCCGAAAGAGATCAACGTCGCTCACTCCCGATGGGAAGGAACGTCACGTGTCTGAAGAGCAACGCCACCGAAGAGAACGACGTCTCGTGTCTCGAATCCTCGCTCCCGAAGTCATCAACCTCGTGTACGTAAGTCGTTCACGCCGAGTGGTCGAGGTCTCGATTCGGAGTCATTAACACCACGTGTCCGATCAACGATGTACCGTGTTTGTATTTGTCAGAATTACTGTATCCTTAAGGAACACACACACACACACACACACACACACACACAGAATCAACGAGTCAGTAAAAGTTGAGAAACGTTGACATCGGGTGGTCCGAGGAGACAGGTACCCTAAAGGGTCCGTTCTTATGACCTCACCCATCGGTAAGGGAAGAGGTCCCCTAGAAGGACTGGGTCCCTAGCCTGGGTCCAGAGGACGTAATGTCCGCCTAAGCAATGACAGACTCGGTGGCCCCTTCTGGGTCCTTAAGGAATACTGTAAGATTTATTTAATTCGTTTTGTCGGTCGGTGACACAATATTAAAAACCGTGGGTAATATCTATCTTCATACATACCTTTTTCCGAACGGGGGGGGGGTCGAGAGGTCTTTCGTATCTATTTTACCCCGTACGTATGTAGGGACGGACTTTATACGTTCTACGACTTGTAGAACGTACACGCACGATTCAGAGAAGTCAGCAAAGGCTGAGAAACACTGCGATGCCTGATATCGGGTGGTACGAGGAGACAAGTACCTTAAGAAGTCCGTTATTATGACCTCACTCAACGGTACGGGAGGAGGTCCCCTAGAAGGGCTGGGTCCCTAGTTTGGATATAGAGAATATAGAGGACTCAAATGTCCGTCCAATTGTGATCGTGGTGGACCCTTTGGGACTACTTGTAGGATCCCTTTCCTTAATTACCTTCACCCAAAAAATCGTCGAAAAATTTTGGAAAAAATTGATTTTTTTAAAAGGACAATTTTATTAAAAAATAAATTTTTATTCTTTCTCGAAGATTTATGGTCGTGGACTTGTGGTAATACGACTAGGTGGTCGTGTGACGATGTCGGAGGACGAGACGCCGACTGCGGTCCAAGGTACTCCCGTTCGCCGTTCTGATCAAAGACCACGGACCTTCGTCGGACTGTGGATCTTCCATGAGTCCACTACAAACGACCTACTTGTCTAAACTTCCGTGTTCTCCTTCACCCCAGAAAATTGTTTCATTTTCCCGTGTGGTTCTTTATAACTCTTCAGTCGTGGAAGTGAAGACCTCTTTTCTCCTCTTACTCCGTCCTGAAGTTTTATGAGAACACTTGTCGCTAAGTTCCTCGTCTCACCCTCTACCCTCCTCAGTGCTTCCCTCTCCCTTCCGTCCGTTCCGTCCGACACATTTCTGTCCATTTGGACCCTGAAGGGACCACCAGGTCACCAATTCTTAGGTGAAACGTTACGTCCCCTACATCCAAGGTAGGGACCAACCCTTTGACCCCAGGGTATACGGTACCAGTCGATCGTCCATGAAGGGACCATCGAGTCGACCATTTCTTAGTCGGACGTTACGTCCTCTGGGACCAAACTAAGGACCCAGTCTTTCTATGGGTCGTCTTCCCTATCCGATGGGTGAGGTCATAAGTACCCGAAGGGACCACTAAGTCTACCATTTCTTAGGTGGACGTTACACTTACTGGACCCAAACTAGGGATCCAACCCTTCTAGGGCAACTTCTCACGTACCGTTGGGTGAGGTCATAAGAACGGACCTCTTAGAGTACCTGTCTCCTCGAATCGCCCGATATCAGGTACCCCAACGTTACTCAGTTTGTGTCGACTCGCTGATTCGTGTACCCCGTTCACCCGGGTGTTCCTCTCTCGGGCACGAAAGAACTCTAGAGCGTACTACACTGTTTCTAGGGTTCACGGTGTTGATTCTGAGCTGTGTCAGTTCACTTGTTACAAATTTTATTTTGTCTCGATTTACACACGTAGTGAGAAATGAGGAGTCTTGGAGGGGTCTATCTGTTACTGAAATAAAGGTGAAAGTTCATTGTTTTGATTCTGTTTCCTTGACCTGACTTTTTTTTTGTTGGTTTTTGGTTGTTTCGTAAGTGTTTACCTGAACACCTCTAGACTTGGGTCGAAATCAAGTCAAGTCAAGTCGGCGAGTCAGCACAGGCTGAGAAACGCTGGGGTACTTAGCGTCGTACGGTCCAGAGGGACAGGTAGTGGTTGAGGGCCTCAAGTGGGTTTGAGTGTACGTAGCTCAGTCACTACAGTAGTCGGTAGAGTAGGAGACAGTAGGGGAAGAGGAAGACGGGAGTTAGGGAGGGTCGTAGTCCCAGAAAAGGTTCGTACTACACCGGTTTCATAACCTCAAAGTCGGAGTCGTGGTCAGGAAGGTTACTTGTGGGTCCTGACTAGAGGAAATCCTACCTGACCAACCTAGAGGAACGTCAAGTTCCCTGAGAGTTCTCAGAAGAGGTTGTGGTGTCAAGTTTTCGTAGTTAAGAAGTCGTGAGTCGAAAGAAGTGTCAGGTTGAGAGTGTAGGTATATACTGGTGTCCTTTTTGGTATCGGAACTGGTCTACCTGGAAACAATCATTTCATTATAGAGACGAAAAATTATACGATAGATCCAACCAGTATTGAAGGGAAGGTTCTTCATTCCCAGAAAATTAAAGTGACGGAAGTTTAAGTCTTTTGAGATGGAGATTTCCCTGGATCCTTCGATCTCTCGTACCACGTCCCACCGTGCTCCATCTTTAGTCTGAGAGGGTAACTTCCCTAAAACATAAATATTCGGACATAAATAACAACGAGTCGGTAATTCAGTACAGGTTGAGAAACGTTAGGGTGCCTGATGTCGGGCGGTCCGAGGAGACAACCACCCCAAGAGGTTCGTTCTTATGACCTCACCCAACGGGAAAGGAAGAGATCCCTTAGAAGGGTCTAGTCCCTAGTTTGGACACAGAGGACGTAACCGTCCACCTAAGAAATGGTGACTTGGTGGTCTCTTCAGGATCCTCGGACGTACGAAGTGAAGATTGGTGTGTCTCCCTTCAAGAGAGACGTGACTCTTCTCGGTCCGTCTTTTAGAGTCGACAAAGGTAGGGTACGAAGTAGTGATGTTTTGTCCTATCCAATCACGACCTTCTACCTCTTCCTTTTTATCCTGCCTAGACGAACGCGGTTTCCTTTGTCTCCCCGTATTTGTTGTTCTCGTCGAGGGTCCCTTGTACTGTTGGAGAAAGCACGTCGAGACCATGTCTTTGGTGGCATCCGGTTATAATTTAAGCGGCACCCCACATAATGCCCCAGGACGACTCAGACGGGCTCAGGACATGGGAGACTGATACACAGGTGCGAGGACGGTCGGGTGCATTCGGTCTTCGTGAGGTGGTACAGATCTTAAACGTTTGGTCCCGACTTCTTGTCACCTATACGAAGATACTTGTTCTAGACGACCCCAAAAAAAACAACAAAAAAAAAAACTCAAGTGTTCTAGGGACTTCCAGGACAGGGAGGGTCCCCTAGGACCGTCAGATCTCCTAAGAATTCTCCTTTTAATCGTCGAGTGGACTCTGCTCGTCCACAGCCGACTCTATTGGTTCCCGATCTACCGACTCCTATGACAAAAGGACGACTCGAAGTCCCGTGACTTCAGTCTCCGTGTCTATATTATTTGTTCTTCTTCTTCTTAGCTAAAGTGTTCATAAGACTTCCGGGACGATAGACTGGTGTGCCCAGCTCCACCGCTCCTATGCCCACTTATTTTGTCTCACGGACGGCACCATTGCAAATAGAAGCCACCCTTCTTCCATTTACTACAAGAACCCCTGTTATGATCTCAAAGTCCCCTCAAGAGGTTCACGTTGTCTGTCTAGGCCCGACCCAGAAAGAGTACGTACGGAGTAGGTTAGGTAGGGGGTTGTGTCTCGACCGATCACTGTCTCGGTCTTGAGTTTGGGTCCGGAGGTCTAGTGTCTCGGATATGAGAACCGGTGGCGCACATGTCGGGAGTAGAGACTTTCCTAGTCGTAACTAGACTCTCTCCTGAAACACTAAGTCCTATGACACTGGGAGTAGCATCGTACCTTCCCAACCGTAGTCGCAAGTTGTTCAGCCCTTCTTTGTGGACACCGAACAGTCCCCTTAGTGTACTACAGTGGTTTCGTGTGGTTCGACCGTGTGAGACCCACGAGTCGACACGGGGGAGTGAGTGTTTGAGAATAGCCGTTACCAAGTCTACTCAGGTACGGTAAATACAGTCTTAACACTTATAGGTCACGTATTTGGTCAAAAGGTTTTACAAGAGGTATCTTAAAATAAGACGTTCTACGAAGAGTTTCTCGAAATTTTTCTTCGTTTTTTCTACCGTCGAACGTAAATAATTCGAGAATAACCCATGATCCGTGACATGTGTGGAATTGATTCTCTATTCTATTCGTGGTAATACAAAGGTAAAATGTCTACGTTTTTGACTCCGGGTTACTCCAACTGTTTGAACAGGTCTCAGTGTGTTGATGGACTTAAGTTTGACCGGTTGAGATCTCAACGGGATGATTGGTGACACTTCTTTTACTTTTACTTTCAGTGAGTCAATACAGGATAAGAAACGTTGGGGTACCTGACGTCGGATGGTCCGAGGATACAGACACCCTAAAGGGTACGTTCTTATGACCTCACCTATCTGTAAGGGAAGAGGTCCCCTAGAAGGGTTAGGTTCCTAGTTTAGGTCCAAAGGACGGAAGTGTCCGTTTAAGAAATAGTAGACTCGGTGGGCCTTCGGGTAACTGGTGATATCTATAATAATTATGATAAGGTTGTAGTCTTTGACGGTATACACAGGAAGGACCTTTAGATGTTTTGTGTAATCGTATAACCTATCTGATTGGTAACTAGTGGTTATAGACTTTTAATATATTGTCGTTTCTTCCGTGCACTGTTTGTTACTCGTTTATTATTGATTTTATTAATGTACATCCCCACTTTATCTTTTATTTATTACCCCTCGTTCTCTTTCCCCTTCGGTGAAATCGATCGTACCTCTGTAGGAGGACTCTTCTGTACATCCGACTCTTGATTGACCTTTTATTATTTTCTCACTAAGTAACTAAGTACAGTTATATACCGTTTTTGGTGGTGTTATGACATTTCATTAATCGGAGGTTTATTTTAATTAATTAAATTTTTTTGGTTATTTTGGGTTTCTACCGAGAAACTTTTTTTTATAGTCACTTTGACTATTTAAATCTGTCTAATCAGTTCTTTCTCTCCTCTATTGTCGTCTTTACTTTATCTCCCGTAGTGATGTCTGGAAAGTCTATAATTTTTTATCATTTCCTTATAATACTTGTACTAGTCCAACACTGGACATGAGGACTGACATCCCTTGTTCCATATTTCTTCCAACTCTTCACGAACGTTTGCTCTGAGAGTTGGAAGAAATATGGAACAAGGGATGTGGACTGACTGACCGATTATTTAGTCTCCACGGGCGTTAGGGGACAGAAGGAGCCCAAGGTAATTAAACGATCTCGACGAGTGTCTTGTGTCTCTTTGAGCAGTCAATGATCTAATAGTCTCTTCTATTGCGTCCCGTCGGTCCACCTTCTATACGTGTCCCGTCAAATATCGTTTCACCATGTCTCGAAGGTACGGGAGAGGTTCGGGTGGTGAGAGGTTTAGAGGTGTGTCGTCCACAGATTTGGGGTACGAACCCTCAAAATTATGTTGAAAGTAATGTGTCCGTTTCACCTAATGTAGTAACCGGTAACCGTTGGCCAAGTTGGAGGTCGGGGAGAGGGGAACGACCTCCAGACACCCACTCGGTCTCTCAAGGTTGGGAGATCAGTGTACCAACCAAGGTGACCGGTGGTTGGATAAGAAGTCATGAAAGGTTTCAGCGAAGTAATTGTATTCTTTTGAATGGAAGTAGTGAGAGTTGTAAATCCTTTAAGGATCCTAAAATACTCGAGATACGGGATTTCACCTTTTTAGTCAATATATAGAGAGTAGTATTTAGTATCATAGTTTCTGTGTTTAATGGTTTTCATTATCCTCTTTCTTCTTTAGCGTTTGGACTTGTCAGGACATAGTCAATACTAAATTTTGGAAGGGTATTTCTTTTGGAGTTAAGGTCTACAGAAGAGACTACTTAAAATAGTTTGTAAATTTCTTTCTAATTTTTTGTTAAGACATGTTGAATGACCCCCGAAGGGTTCCCCGAGTCATCATTTCTTCGGTGGACGGTTACGTCCTCTACACCCAAGTTAGGAACTCGCACCGTCTGGGGTATCTCGTCCTTTACTATTGGGTGAGGTCATAAGAACGGACCCTTTAGGGTACCTGTCTCCTCGGAGAACTCGATGTTAGGGAGTCCAGTGTTTCAGAGCCTGTACTGACTCTCTAACTAGTGTGTGTCGTGTCTTTAATAAAGTATCTGGTCTACTCCTCTCTTCTGAAGGGTTGAGTAAAATACTCCAATCAATAATGGGACTTAGGTTTCGGTCTGTTTCGGTAGTATTCTTTTGATATCTGGTGATAGAAGTACTACATTTTTGTAGGACGTTTTATAATCGTCTAGTTTGGATTTTGATGCAGTTTACCGTTACGTAGTGTTGGGTCGCCCAGTTGCGGTACTTACATCCGACTCCACCTGCTTAGTTCCTTATAACATTTCTGTTTTGGTCGTCCTAGACGTCTCCCTGATCTATATACTCCATTCCCCATTACTACATCGCCCCAGACCTATTCGCGAGCGATTCGGGTGAGGTAAAGGAAGACTCCGTGTAAGCCAAGTATGTCATAGAGGATCCGGGGAGGGGAAGGTGTCGGACTACGTCTGTAGGGTCACCGGAATCTACGACGGACAACTACTGCCGTCTTAGGTTTCTATTTTCTTTGGTTTAGAGATTTAACGGTGAACCGTTTTTTGAGGGGAGACTTGTGTTCGTAGGTGTAATCCGAATTTATAAAGATCACGTAACTCAGGGACTATACACTCCCAAACATACAATGTCATTAATAAGAGTTGGAAAATTAGGTCCTTCTTTAGTTCTTTTCGAGAAATGACCGAACTGGTTAATTCACCTTTATTTCTCATGGGAATGAAGTCGAAAACGTTTTTAATTAATTTACATAATCTTTAATCGGTCGAACCCCCGAGAGTTACTCGTTAGATACTACTCTTTTATTTCTAAATCCGTGTCTCTACAAAAGTACAACAAATCAACGAGTCAGTACAGGCTGAGAAAGCACTTGGGTTCCTAACATCGGGCGGTCCGAGGAGACAGGTACCTTAAAGGGTCCGTTCTTATTACCTCACTCAACGGTAAAGAATGAGGTCCTCTAAGAGGCCTGGGTCCCTAGCTTGGATCTAGAGGACGTAACCGTCTGCTTAAGAAATGGTGACTCGGTGGACCCTTTGGGTGTCTCTACAAACGTACACACACACACACGATTCAGTGAAGTCAGCACAGACTGAGAAACACTGGGACACCTGACATCGGACGGTCCGAGGAAACAGGTTCTCTGAGAGGTCCGTTCTTATAACCTCATCCAACGGTACGGGAGGAGGTCCTCTATAAGGGTTGGGTCCCTAGTTTGGAGACAGAGAATACAGAGGACGGAACCGTCTACTCAAGAAATGGTAATCTCGTGGACCCTTCGGATGTCTCGACAAATAGTGGTTCAATAAATGTAACCATTCCAAAGGTACTTTTTTTTTGTGTTCTATAAGTTGTGACCCATTCACCAATTTATTCGTGGTAGTACTATACTAGAATACGTCCGTAATTTTTACTACGTACGTCTCTTAAACAATTATTTAAAAATTTTTCGTCTATGTTTGAAGTACAAATTTACAAAAAGGTAATAATTATATGTAAATATGTACGTATACAAATACACACGAACACATGTATTTGTGTGTATACGTATGTATATATGTGTGTGTAACGATACCTGACTGTTAAAGAGAGGAGGGTCTTAAGTGCTCGACTTTTGGATTGTTTGTTCCACTACCGTAATCCTCCACCCCGGAAACCCTCCACTACTCCAGTATCCGTATCTTGGGAGTACTTACCCTACTCACGGGAATACTTTCTCTGGGCCTCTCTAGGGAGGGGGAAGACGGTACCCTCCTGTATCCCTTATCTCCCAGTAAGTACTCCTCCGAACGGAGGTGGTCTGTGGTCTAGATGACCACGATACTGGAACCTGAAGGGTCAGTGGTCTTGACTCTCTTTATTTACAAACAACAAACATTCAGTCCGTCAAATACCATAAAGACAATGTCGTCGACCTTGTCCGATTTTAGGTATGTATGTGTACGGTCACGTGTGTATGTTTTTTCCTTTTACCAAAACACAAATAGTCCGAAGGGACTACCGAGTCGACCATTTCTTAGGTGGACGTTACGTCTTCTGTGTCCTGTGAACCCAAGTTCGAGACCCAGCCCTTCTCAGGAACCTCCTTCCTTACCGTTGGGTGAGGTCATAAGAACGGACTTTTTAGGGTACCTGTTTCAACGTTTCTCAGTCTGTGCTGACTCGCTGATTTGTCTGTCTCTGTCTGTAAAAACACAAATTATGTACACTGTCCTAATAACCAGTAAAATTAAAATAAGATATAAGGGTTTTGTCACCCGTATCTTGTCAGAGCCCTTGGCTATTTTTATTATTTATATGGTTTCTCATAAAAATTTGCAAATTTTCTGGTAGAGTACTGGAACTTCTCATCTCAGAATATCTCATTTCTGGTAAAATTCTTCCTCTTAACCAAGTTAGGAAGTAGTTTGGTGTGGGGTCCTGAAGAACCCCTACACAAGACGTTTCATCTACGACTTTATACGAGAGTCCTTTCGGGGTGCGTTATTGGCGAACCGAGGAACTCTCACTGAACTTCCCCAACAAAAGTTAGACGAGTCGCTCCATACCGACACGTTTCGGATCTCTTGAGGTCTGTCACTCCAAGGTCGGCCCTACTTTACTGGACTCAGTTCGGTTCGACTCTCGTCTCCGACGGCCGGGTAGCGGGTGTCTCCTTAGCACTAGAAACTTTCGGCTAACACATTTGTGTCCTTCCCTCCTCCTTCTCGTAGGACTCAAGGGTCGTCAGGGGTCCGCGGACGGTGAACCGAGGGTCCTACAGGTGTCGACCACACAAGACCCCTCAATTCTTGTGACGGGTGAGTTGGTTTAATTCTCGCTGGAGACGTCTGTCGATGTGTGGGTGACTAAGGAGGTTGTTCATAAAGGTTTTGGATTAGGTCTGGACCACGAGTGTTGAGATGTCCTTAGTGTTTGACTTCCTCGGTTCTTCGTCGTCACCGTTTTATCTCTTAAGTACGAAGTAAACTACCCCGTTTCAGTCGAGGGGCGGGGGTCGGGTCCATAGTTTTGACGTGGAACAAAAATTTCGAAAAAAGAAATTTATAAAGAATATATCTTCCAAAGTGTGTGTGTGTGTGACATTTTTAAGGTTAAAGATCAACAAAGGACTTTTTGACCCGTTCGACTGTCGTTAACTGGGTGTAAAGGTGGCCTTAGTATCAAGTGCACGGGAAAATGTGAATAAACATCGAGTGTGGACTAAGGAAATTTAAAAACTTAAACATCGTGGATGATCACTACAAGGGAAGACGAATTTTGCACCGGGAAGGTTGGGAGACAACCTTAACACACGTTTCATTCTCATTAGATCGGGACTCATTGTCCGTTTAAACCGGAACCTTATGCCTTACTCCGTCCCGTTTCCGATTATCTCAAAACGGTTCTCTTGCGTGACCAGTATCGTTTGTGGGAGAAGGTTGTTGTGTTCTCTTCTGAGATGTGTCTCTATAGTGGTCTACCAGTTTTGGCTTTAGTCTAACTAATATAAAATACGTCGGTTTTTACTTCTTCGAGATATGTCAGTCGTTTTTATTCTGACCCTGGACTGACATCGAGTTTAGTACTCCCGAATAACGGTTTAAGTCTGAAGTTAACTTCTTTCATCCCTTTTGGCGATCTGGTAAGTCCATACTGGATTTAGCTTAGGGAATACTAAATATGTCACCTTCACTCTTTATCTAAATTCCCTGATTTAGACTATCTATCTCACGGACTACTTGATACCTACCTCCGAGTACTGTGACATGTCCTCTGTTCCTAGTTCTGGTAGGGGTACCTTTTCTTTACGTTTTTTCGTTTTACCGACAGATCCCTCCGGAATGTTTATCGACACTTTTCTGCTCTTCGTTTTTCGTTTCCTCATTTCCTTTCTATATTCGTAAACTTACGTCTCAAGGTTTCTTATCGTTCCTCTCTATTCTTTCGGAAGGAGTCGCTAGTCACGTTTCTTTATCTCCTTTTGTTGTCTTACCCTTTCTTCTCTCTAGAGAAATTCTTTTAATCTCTATGGTTCCCTTGTAAAGTACGTTTCTACCCGAGCTATTTCCTGTCTTTACCAGACCTGGATTGTCTTCGTCTTCTATACTTCTTCTCCACCGTTCTTATGTATCTTCTTGACATGTTTTGTCTAGAAGTACTGGTTCTATTATCGCTACCACACTAGTGACTGGATCTCGGTCTGTAGGACCTTACACTTCAGTTCACCCGGAATCTTTCGTAGTGATACTTGTTTCGATCGCCTCCCCTACCTTAAGGTCAACTCGACAAAGTTTAGGACTTTCTACTACGACACTTTCACGATGTGAGTTATACGGTCGTTTAAACCTTTTGAGTCGTCACCGGTGTCCTGACCTTTTCCAGTCAAAAGTAAGGTTAGGGTTTCTTTCCGTTACGGTTTCTTACGAGTTTGATGGCGTGTTAACGTGAGTTGAGTGTACGATAATTTCGTTACGAGTTTTAAGAGGTTCGGTCCGAAGTCGTTATACACTTGGTACTTGAAGGTCTACAAGTTCGACCAAAATCTTTTCCGTCTCCCTGGTCCCTAGTTTAACGGTTGTAGTTGACCTAGTGTCTTTTTCGTTCTCTCAACGTCTTTTTGTAGATAAAGACGAAATAACTGATACGGTTTCGGAGACTGACACACCTAGTGTTATTTGACACCTTTTAAGACTTTCTCTACCCTTATGGTCTGGTGGACTGGACGGAGAACTCTTTAGACATACGTCCAGTCCTTCGTTGTCAATCTGGACCTGTACCTTGTTGTCTGACCAAGGTTTGTCCTTTTCCTCCTGTAGTTCCGACATATAACAGTGGGATGAATAAATTGAAGATACGTCTCATGTAGTACTTTTTGCGACCTGACCTTCTTCGTGTTCGACCTTAGTTCTAACGACCCTCTTTATAGTTATTGGAGTCTATACGTCTACTGTGGTGGGAATACCGTCTTTCACTTCTCCTTGATTTTTCGGAGAACTACTTTCACTTTCTCCTCTC